>JAZDUA010000073.1:0-382500 GCA_038098605.1 Gryllus longicercus | reverse complement strand
CGTGGATGTCGTGAATATTTTGGTGCTGAAGTTTACTTACGGGGAATGTACGTGGCATTCGCACTTGCTTTAATGAAATCTGTTACCAACATAACAACTGTAAGTTTTCGTCAGTCGTTTTGATCACCGAACGGCGGTGAAGAAGCACAACTCAGCGTGTAATGCTAATCAAATGGGTGAGCGGGGGGAGAATGTTGTAGAAAACGAAGTGTGATGTATCCAGTGGTATCGTCAACAAAGGCTTCTGCCAAACAGAGATAAACGTCAATTGTGTTGGACAGGATCATGATGTTTTACGTGGCCCATCGTCCAGCTCCCCTTCGCTGGGAGAATGCATGCGAGATTATGCGTTGGACAGACGCACGTCTGTTTTATGTTAATCCAGTCGGCCGATGGGCGAAGCCTCGACGTGAAATTAGACTCGCCTAGCGAAGGGTATTCGTATTTGTGCTCATAAAATACACTAGATGAGTAATATTGTCTAGTAAAATCAACACTACACTTTCACATTTCATTCGGTTTGTACTGAATCAGAGAATAAGCAAAAATAACGTCAGTTCGCAGTAAGTAAATAACAACTTAGTTTTGTGATGCTGGTGAGGTACAATAATTACTGTTCTGAAGTTGCACATGTAATCAACTGTTTAATCTAATAATTCGAAAATGTGGAAGAAGACGAAATAGTACATATGCAATAAACTATGCATCGTGATTGACTAAATGTCTAAGTATGTAGGGACCTGACTTTTTCTGTGTTATATTTTTGATGCTATTATATCAAAAAAGTAAAGAAAAACTTGCAGAGAATAAAAATATTTTATCTTTATATTGAACAAGATATCGATTGCTCATTAAAACCAAGACAAAGCACAATATTTTTGTTGAAGCATTCGAAACTTACATTTTCGTAATTTCTTATATCCACAGAGTAATTGAAGCAGGAAAAAGATGAAAATGTAATAGTGTAATGTACGACCGAAGAGCAGAGGACAGTAGAATTACATTTAACAAATGTTCCTGTTGAATAATTTAAATTAAATAAGCCTACAAAGAACTTGATTTGTTTCTACAGAAGACACCAAAAATATTTCCATTAAAAATTGCATAAGTTTATCAACTCTTCTTGAAACAAGAACTTTTCAAACAATTGTTGAAAAATCGAAATCTTTCAAAAGAATTCTCAAAGTTTGAGCTCGCAGGAAGAGGTTTTTCTTCCTTTACTTTTTTAATTAATTTATGAATGACATCCCATCCTTACTTTATGCAAGAATGTTTCTGAATGTGGAAGATAATATTAACTCAGTTTTAATAACAAAACGAGAATGAAAGCTGGCCAACACTTTCAAAAGAATATTGCATTAATTGAAACAAGAGAAACCTCCGCGTATAAAACTCAGGAATTGTATTTTTCATTTTGTCATGACAATGTAAATAGTCCAATTAGGCTACTAGTCTCTACAGGATTTCGAGAAACTTCATAATGGATCATTTAAAGCTTTTCTCTGCACGTACAGTAATAGGTTCTGCTAATGTCTTGAACAATTTGAAATTTAGCCAGTTAAAGTTCACATTCCCGAAAATGGGTGGATAAATCCGTAGAACAAACATCATCAAAGCATACTTTGGACTTTAGCCTGATGACGTTGACACTCAATACATAGCAGCAAGGGTAGATAAAGTTTGAAATGATGACGAGTAATATCAGATAATATGATACAACGGTACATCAAGGTATGAATCACCATTGAAGAAGAAGAAAAGACATGCTCCATGATATCAATGAGCAAACATGACATTTGTTTCTTTGGTTTATCTTGTTGGAAAGAATATCAACCTACGGTGTATGAAGCAGTCACTAGCCAATAATTTCCATGGTAACGAATCTCTGTGGAGATGACGTCAGAGCTGTGTTATTTAAGTGTCAGGGGAGATGAGTTCATTAATGAGTTTGTCCGTGCATGATTGCTTTTGCGCTTTTCCAGGTATTCGTCTTGTAGAAGCACGCGATATTATTTCGATTATGAAAGCAGATATGTAGTGGAAATTTATAATGAACTCCTGCGATTGCATCCTTTTTTGGACCATGAAATGCATAGCTTGGTTCTGCGATTAACTGAAATCAGAAAACGTATATTTCAAAATTATTGTTCAGTGGGAAAAGTGATTACAAAAATGTAAACAGTGTTTCTGAATAGATGTGAATAATAGTATGCAATTTTAGTGTACTAGTTTCAATAGGTTTATTTATGAATATTATTTATACGACTAGAATCAAATTATAATTGTTTTTACAGTTATTGAATCTTCATCTCCTTCTGGTAAAGTGACTGCGCATCTTGAATCCTGTACAGTCACTGCCATTTTGGCAGACGTAAAGCTCAAGACACCGCAATGAGGAGAGTATTCAACTGCGCATTAGTGTTCAGAGCTTTCATGGCGCGCTATTTGAGTGAAACAGTAGCACAAACCCTATTGTGACATAGGCTTCGTTGCAAGGAGCCTCTGATTAAATTCCCTATTGACATGAGCAAGACATTCTCAACTCTAGTTTTTATTAATAATCAACAGTAACGAAAATAATTCATTGTCTCACGTGCATGCGTTACGTATAAATGCACTACGTATAAATTAACGTTAAACATTACTACGAAATCCATAATAAATGAAACATCATTTATATAAATTTGCGTTTGTGTGCACTATGCGATCAAAAGTATTCGGATACGGAGCAGAAAATGACTTACCGCTTTGTGGCGCCTTCCATCGGCAATGCTGTAATTCAATAACCCGACAAAACATCAAAGTAGGCCTGGGCCGTGATAGTGCCGCCCAAAACAGCCAGGGGTGCTGCCGAGGCCCTGCGGCCGAGGTGAGGCAGGCGATGGATGGAGCGGGCGGAGCGGGCGGAGCGGGCGGAGGCTGGCAGGAGGGGCCGGGAGCGGGCGGAGCGGGCGGAGCGGGCGGAGCGGGCGGAGCGGGCGGAGCGGGCGGAGCGGGCGGAGCGGGCGGAGCGGGCGGAGCGGGCGGAGCGGGCGGAGCGGGCGGAGCGGGCGGAGCGGGCGGAGCGGGCGGAGCGGGCGGAGCGGGCGGAGCGGGCGGAGCGGGCGGAGCGGGCGGAGCGGGCGGAGCGGGCGGAGCGGGCGGAGCGGGCGGAGCGGGCGGAGCGGGCGGAGCGGGCGGAGCGGGCGGAGCGGGCGGAGCGGGCGGAGCGGGCGGAGCGGGCGGAGCGGGCGGAGCGGGCGGAGCGGGCGGAGCGGGCGGAGCGGGCGGAGCGGGCGGAGCGGGCGGAGCGGGCGGAGCGGGCGGAGCGGGCGGAGCGGGCGGAGCGGGCGGAGCGGGCGGAGCGGGCGGAGCGGGCGGAGCGGGCGGAGCGGGCGGAGCGGGCGGAGCGGGCGGAGCGGGCGGAGCGGGCGGAGCGGGCGGAGCGGGCGGAGCGGGCGGAGCGGGCGGAGCGGGCGGAGCGGGCGGAGCGGGCGGAGCGGGCGGAGCGGGCGGAGCGGGCGGAGCGGGCGGAGCGGGCGGAGCGGGCGGAGCGGGCGGAGCGGGCGGAGCGGGCGGAGCGGGCGGAGCGGGCGGAGCGGGCGGAGCGGGCGGAGCGGGCGGAGCGGGCGGAGCGGGCGGAGCGGGCGGAGCGGGCGGAGCGGGCGGAGCGGGCGGAGCGGGCGGAGCGGGCGGAGCGGGCGGAGCGGGCGGAGCGGGCGGAGCGGGCGGAGCGGGCGGAGCGGGCGGAGCGGGCGGAGCGGGCGGAGCGGGCGGAGCGGGCGGAGCGGGCGGAGCGGGCGGAGCGGGCGGAGCGGGCGGAGCGGGCGGAGCGGGCGGAGCGGGCGGAGCGGGCGGAGCGGGCGGAGCGGGCGGAGCGGGCGGAGCGGGCGGAGCGGGCGGAGCGGGCGGAGCGGGCGGAGCGGGCGGAGCGGGCGGAGCGGGCGGAGCGGGCGGAGCGGGCGGAGCGGGCGGAGCGGGCGGAGCGGGCGGAGCGGGCGGAGCGGGCGGAGCGGGCGGAGCGGGCGGAGCGGGCGGAGCGGGCGGAGCGGGCGGAGCGGGCGGAGCGGGCGGAGCGGGCGGAGCGGGCGGAGCGGGCGGAGCGGGCGGAGCGGGCGGAGCGGGCGGAGCGGGCGGAGCGGGCGGAGCGGGCGGAGCGGGCGGAGCGGGCGGAGCGGGCGGAGCGGGCGGAGCGGGCGGAGCGGGCGGAGCGGGCGGAGCGGGCGGAGCGGGCGGAGCGGGCGGAGCGGGCGGAGCGGGCGGAGCGGGCGGAGCGGGCGGAGCGGGCGGAGCGGGCGGAGCGGGCGGAGCGGGCGGAGCGGGCGGAGCGGGCGGAGCGGGCGGAGCGGGCGGAGCGGGCGGAGCGGGCGGAGCGGGCGGAGCGGGCGGAGCGGGCGGAGCGGGCGGAGCGGGCGGAGCGGGCGGAGCGGGCGGAGCGGGCGGAGCGGGCGGAGCGGGCGGAGCGGGCGGAGCGGGCGGAGCGGGCGGAGCGGGCGGAGCGGGCGGAGCGGGCGGAGCGGGCGGAGCGGGCGGAGCGGGCGGAGCGGGCGGAGCGGGCGGAGCGGGCGGAGCGGGCGGAGCGGGCGGAGCGGGCGGAGCGGGCGGAGCGGGCGGAGCGGGCGGAGCGGGCGGAGCGGGCGGAGCGGGCGGAGCGGGCGGAGCGGGCGGAGCGGGCGGAGCGGGCGGAGCGGGCGGAGCGGGCGGAGCGGGCGGAGCGGGCGGAGCGGGCGGAGCGGGCGGAGCGGGCGGAGCGGGGGGAGCGGGGGGAGCGGGGGGAGCGGGGGGAGCGGGCGGAGCGGGGGGAGCGGGCGGAGCGGGCGGAGCGGGGGGGAGCGGGGGGAGCGGGGGGAGCGGGGGGAGCGGGGGGAGCGGGGGGAGCGGGGGGAGCGGGGGGAGCGGGGGGAGCGGGGGGGAGCGGGGGGAGCGGGGGGAGCGGGGGGAGCGGGGGGAGCGGGGGCAGCGGGCGGAGGCTGGCAGGAGGGGCCGGGAGCTGGCGCAGCAGAACGAGCGAAGGGGGACGATGCGCACGGAGGGGGAGTGAAAGAGTGGGTACAGTGGAAAAGAATGCGCGTGGCAGGAAGAGCGGAAGAGGAAGGAGCATGATAAGTACGAGCATCAGATAGAGCGGAGTCTAGATGTGCAGGGCGGGAGGTGCGGGCAGAGCAGTCACGAGAACCGGATAGGAAGTGCGGGGGTGTCGGGGGAAGCGTGCGGGAGAGGCTCCTTAATGGATGATGAAGATTAATAAATACCCGAACAACGCCGAGTAATTTTCTAGTACTTTATAAAATATCATCAATTCTACAGATCACTAAAGCTATAACTTACACTACAAATTGCCCTGATTGCGCTACGCTACTGGTTATGAGGTAGTAAAGAGAGATAGTTTCATCGGCAGCAAAACATATTCGCGAAAGTATTGCAAAGACGGCTTGAGATGCAAGGTATGCATCCATGCTGGAAATTGAAAAGTCTATCACACCTCTGCCTTTCCAAGACCACTTTCATCGCTGCTGAAAACACAGTTGTCAGAGCACATGCTCGAAGTGCGCCTCACAGGCAAAGCAAGCAGAGCACATTATGGCACGCACCCCAACGTTCCGTCGCCGCATCCTTCTGCTTCGGTAATGAAGTCGCTCTCAGCTAGATGCACAGCGAGACAACTGCCTGTTCATCTGATGAAGTCTTGAATGTGAGCGGAGTTAAATGCTCACGATTCGTGACGTAGACCCGGAAGAGGAACTTCAGAAGCATGAAGGAGGTCGGGGACCGGTACTGCCGTGGTCGAGAAATGAAGGGGTCAACTGCGGGCATCCATAGATTCGTCAAGTGTCCTTAGAGGTTGAGCGATATGTGAACAAATGAAGGCAGTGTTTCGTAATTTACGGCAACGACGTCAATATTCCGGCGCGATGCGCCATCCGTTCTTTCCCATAACAGCGTGATGTAAATGATTCCGAATGCTCCATACGTCAGTGGGTTTTTTGCCGTTGTTAAAAGGCATTGGTACCAATAAAAATAACGTTGGCTCTACTGTGTATGTGTCAAATAATTTTGAAAAAGGCTTGGAAGTCAGGGGAGCTTGAGACAATTATAGAAATCGTCCAAAAGATTGATGCTATGCGTTATTCTTGGCACAATGTTTGTTTATGAAGAAAATTAAATTAATGTTGTCTTTTTCATGGTAAAGTAATGAAGATAGCAGATATTGAAATTGATGTATTAAGTGTTTTGGATCATAGTTTTTCTCTCTCTCATAATGCAGTTGAGCCACGTTTTATTTTTATTTAACATTTTCTTTATATAACGCGCAATACTTCATGCGCTATTAAACAGTTCTAACGAACGCATTGGAGATTTCCGATATTAAGAGTTTTTATTAACTCGCCGTTTATGTCACATGACCGACGTCATGCACGTTGGCCCACCCTTTTAGGGTACCCCTCGTATCATGAAACATTTTTTCAGAGGTAGTGACGCGAGCGCTAGTCGTGGCACCAGCGACAAAGGCTGCAAGCTACGGCAACGGGAACCCGCATTTCCTCTCTTGTGGCTTTCTCCCTTTTGTAATTCGTTCGCCAACTTCGACACGCAAAGGGCCCGAAACTTATTTTTCTTCCGGACTCAATGCTACCTTTTCCAAACGTATTCCAAAGCATTATTGCGAGAAATTTCGACGCCGTCTCGATATCTTTTCAACGTTTTTTGCGCGACAGCTTAACTGTCTGAAAAGTGGATTCCCGAAAGTGTTTCCTGCTGCTGTGGCCCTTTCATTTTCCGCGCATGAGTTTATTTTTAGAGCAGGTTTCTAACTCTCCAAGTATATGTATAACTACTGTATGTACGAATTTATAGCGTTTTAGAGTCATTGAAACAATACTGCTGATAGATATGAATGGCATTACAAAATACAAGAAGAAGAAGAAGAAGAAGAAGAAGAAGAAGAAGAAGAAGAGGAGGAAGAAGAAGAAGAAGGCGACAGGGCGAATATGCTTGCCTTTTCCCAAGGAAGACCGGGTTCGATTCTCGGACAATCTCATGTGAATTTGTTTGGAGCAAAACGAGTTTGAGTGTTTCACAGGGGCTAGCCCAACCCCTGTGAGTCATCGTGAACCCTACCCCTACCCTAATCCCTTCCCGCTGCTGGCCGCTGGGCAGAGACGCAGGCGCGCGTGGTGAAAGGGTAGTGACGATACCCGACGACCCTCTTGACAATCGCCTGTGACGAGACAGATAATTGTTAATGAAGGATTACTTGTAAGTTCAAAGCGCTCAATGCTCGACAAGGGGCTTAGAGACACGTTGCGTGAATCTAAGCGCCACAAATTCAAGAAAATCACTACCTCGATGGCTGTAAATGGTAAATAAATGCGACAGATAACAGATGTACAAGTTCAACAAATTTGCATGCTGTGATACGCAACAAGTTGAGAGTTCCCCTTGAGGGTTCGTCGGCGATTGATCTAATCAGTGGTGAACTGGTGGTGGTTTTCCAGGTTACTCCCAAGAAACCCCAAAGCATATTCCTAGCATCCAAACTGCTTTTCCTGAAATATTGTCCCAATGTTATATCTGTAGAATAGCTAAAACTTTTAATTTAAATTTACGTTTGCTGATAATTTTGCTCTGGCCAACAAGAGTAGAACAGAGCCTGAAGTACACCCATACTTCAGTTCTAGACCAAACGATAAGTTTCCCAACAATTCCAAAGACATTATATCCGAACTATATAAGTGACCTTTCGTTCTGAAACAAACAATAAGATCAGAAATTACTGTGTCTGTCTTTTGTGTCTTTCACTGTAGGTGGAAATAGAAATAAAACGAGAGAACGTGCCAACGTAGAAAACTATGCAACTTATGAAGCGCCACTGCCGAGAAGAATAAAAATGAAGGATATGGTGAAACAAAGAGAAGGCAGAAGCAGAACAAAGAACATTCAGCGAGAGGGGCGGCTGCATTCGTGTGCCTCCAAGCGAAAGATATTTGCCCTCCCCCCCGCACCACCACCACCACCACTACGGTCTGAGCTGAGAGAATAAACTGGAGCCTCTTGCACTCCTGGCCGTTTTACGTGTAGAAGGTTTTCTTTGTGCGACGAGGGGGTAGCATCATATAAGTGATGTTAATTGTTTTAAAACCCTTAAATTAAACTGTCCGAAATCTCTTTGACTGTTCTTCCTGAAGGCCCGAAGAGGGGGAAGAAATTCTTACGTTCGGTTGCTGCGAATAACATGCTAGGCACTAGCTAAGCAAGTAGAGCGATTAAAACTAATATCTGAGAAGATTTTATTTTTCTCATTGAAATATTCCATAATTTTATTTTGTAACATACAAATGGTTGCCTGAGTAATACCTCCAGTGAGTGTCCTTTCTCCGTCCATTATTAATACTTCTATCAATAAAAGCGACATTTTTTCAATTGCATTTTGACACTTAATGACAAACCGAATAAGGGGATGACCCGTAATACTCAACGTGCGTATCATAAAATAATATTTTCATATCTTGTATTAAAATTATTTTCATCATTTTTTGTGTATGGCAAGCGCGACGTTATGCAAGACACACGAGTGGCCACGTTCAAAATTTGCACACATCATAAACAATTGCAGTTGTACACAATGCATGTTGTATTATTTACAAACAATTGTTTCAATTTCTGACATTTTTGCTGTCATTAGTGCTGGTTTAATTTATATTTTATTACATATTTTAAATGAAATAATAAATGTGAGGTTTTTGTGTATTTTATTACCTACCAAAATCCGAACACATTACTAATATGAAGGGGATCTTACTCAACTTTAAGGCTAAATGTCCCGACACTAGTACAATTTGTAGCTACCACGCGGCAGCACCAAAATTATTAAAATTAACTTTACCGATAACGTCTGAACCAATGGTCCGATTTTCGATTTGTAAACGGCATTTGACGCCTTTTTAAAATAGAATTTACGCTACGATGACCTTTTTCAAAAAATCTAACAAAAACGCGAACTTGAAATTAGTTCTAAAACTTCCGAGAACAAATTTAAAAATGTGGCCTTATAGCGCGATGGCGACATGCCTCCTGAATCCAACGCCGTGACAATTATGCAAATCGGACGAATAGGAGCGTCGTAAAGTGAAATTTACGAAAACACCTTCCCCCCCCCCCTACTTCCTCTTCTGCGCCGTTGCGTCACCCACCCGCCCGTTGTGGGCCCTCTGTCAGCGCGGTGGCACGGCCAGGCCCGGCGGTTAAAGCGGTGCTACGGGTTCGTAGGCTTCCGCGGCCGGAGTCAATGTATTCTTGGCTATCCGCGATGAGCCACGTCTCAGTTGATTGGACTGACGTTTCGGCCATCTTGCTGTTCACCTTATTCAGAGCTGTACTGCTGCCGAGAGGTTGGCGTGTCTCATCTTAAGGAAAGGCGCGTGGGCCGACTGGAAGCAGTGGCGGCCAATAGGAGGAGGGCGGGTGTCCCGTGATTGGCGGAGAAGGAAAGGGGCGATGGCGGGTGACCAGCAGAGGTAGGGGAGGGGGAGTGGGGCGGAAGGGTAGAAAATAGGAAACTGAACAAGACAGACACCTGGAAGATGCATTTGTGTGGAAGGGAAGGGCGGAAATATCGGAAAAAGATTGGTCCACCGGGCGGCCACGTCATTGGCCGTCCGCGGGGGGGTGTCTCCGCGGGGCTGGACCGGATTGGCGGGGCGCAACAGCCCGTCTCCAGGTGTTGCTGAGACGGAGACCATCATCTCTATTGAGGTTTGCGGGCCTCCTAGAGATTTCCAAAGCCTCTTTGATCAGACGAGGCCACCACAGGTCTTCTGTTGTTATGGTGCGGGTTTCGTGGTAATTGACCAGGTGACCCGTTTCGGCGCGTGTTGTGCCAAGGCCGACTTGTGGCTATGTTGAAGCCGGTCATGTCGCATGTGCTCCAGCATACGTTCTTCTAAGGTGCGCCCGTTTTGACCGATGCAAACTAGACCACAGCTGCACGGGATTTCATAGACGCCGGCATCTTGAAGAGGGTCCAGACGATCCTTTACCTGTACAGGCTCCTCCCGATCTTGTTGCGAGCGTGAAACAGGGGGCGGATGTCGGCTCTGCGCAACACTCTACCGATCACGTCCGTGACTCCTTTGATGTAAGGCAATCAGGCTGTCTTGCGGGGCGGGCTGGAAGGTTCGTTTCGTGCATTCGATGTGATAGAGTGGAGCCTCAAAAGGGCTTTTTCGAAAGGGAAATTTTCATCTTATTTCGCGTCGTGCTTCTGGCCTGTAGTCCTATGGCGAGAGAGACAACTGGCATAGGCGAGGCTTGCGAGCACAACCGCATGGGTAGACAAATGAGCATCAGCACGAAGATTTAATTCCTTATCGAATCCCGCCAAGCTATTTTCGCGCTAACTTATATACCGCTCGTTCACGTGATAGTGCCTTCCGCGCTGGAGAATGGCCGGTCGGCAAACACATTCGTTAATTTGTTTTGGCCGTGTACAACGAATTCCTCTGGCTAGGTGAATTCCGAGACTTGCACACAGACTATAGCCCGCACTCGGGCACGTGAACCGCTACACCTGCAATTGGCCCGAGCTTCCCAACCGTTTGTTCTGTGTACAGACCGTGCCATTATATAACTAATCAGTTATAATTGAACTACAAATATACGAATATTTTGTTTCTCTACGAAAATCTCAATGTGTGTTTGTGTGAGAGACAGTCTGTCTGTGTTATTTGCCTGTAATAGATCGAAAATGAAAACTGTAATACTTATTTACAAAATATGTAACGTAATTTCATCCATTACAATACGAGATGATATCGTACAAAGACAAATATCAACATTGTAGGAAGATATACCATGGAACACTACAATATACCAATGACGCAGCAATCCTGGTGCCAGCGTGATTATCCCTTGTCCCTTGCGCTCAGCAAGCAGTATATTTTCTGGAACTTTTGGATCTTTTCCCTCTAGATCTACCGCAGTTAATGAGGTTGTATTATTTTAAAAATATTGAAAATGACCAAATGGCCACATGTAAAACTTTTCAAGAAGTGCGTATAATGTTTTTCCGTAAACGCCATCACTTTGGTCTTTGTATTTGAAACGTTTAAATAATTATAGTTATAATACTCAGGATAGTCAGACAGACTTGCGGTCAATCCACCACTTGATCGAATGCTGGGTCGACCCCCCACATGATCGACTTGCTGGGTCGATCGCCTACATGATCGACTTGCTGGGTCGATCACCCACATAATCGACTTGCTGGGTCATTCCCCCACATGATCGACTTGCTGGGTCGTTCACCTACTTGATCGACTTACTGGGTCGATCCAACACATGATCGACTTGCTGGGTCGATCCCCCACATGATAAACTTGCTGGGTCGATCCCCCACATGATCGACTTGCTGGGTCGATCACCCACATGATCGACTTGCTGCGTCGATCCCTCACATGATCGACTGGATGGGTCGATCCCCCACATGATCGACTTGCTGGGTCGATCAACCACATAATAGACTTGCTGGGTCGATCCCCAACATAATCGACTTGCTGGGTCGATACCCCACATGATCGACTTGCTGGGTCCATCACCCACATGATCGACTTGCTGGGTCGATCACCTACTTGATCGTCTTACTGGGTCGATTCCCTACTTGATCGACTTACTGGGTCGATTCCCTATTTGATCGACTTGCTGGGTCGATCCCCTACTTGATCGACTTGCTGGGTCGATCCAACACATGATCGACTTGCTGGGTCGATCCCCCACATGATAAACTTGGTGGGTCGATCCCCCACATGATCGACTTGCTGGGTCGATCACCCACATGATCGACTTGCTGGGTCGATCACCCACATTATCGACTTGCTAGGTCGATCCCTCACATGATCGACTGGATGGGTCGATGCCCCACATGATCGACTTGCTGGGTCGATCCCCCACATGATCGACTTACTGGGTCGATTCCCTATTTGATCGACTTGCTGGGTCGATCCCCTACTTGATCGACTTGCTGGGTCGATCCAACACATGATCGACTTGCTGGGTCGATCCCCCACATGATAAACTTGGTGGGTCGATCCCCCACATGATCGACTTGCTGGGTCGATCACCCACATGATCGACTTGCTGGGTCGATCACCCACATTATCGACTTGCTAGGTCGATCCCTCACATGATCGACTTGCTGGGTCGATGCCCCACATGATCGACTTGCTGGGTCGATCCCCCACATGATCGACTTGCTGGGTCGATCCCCCACATGATCGACTTGCTGGGTCGATCCCCCACATGATCGACTTGCTGGGTCGATCCCCCACATGATCGACTTGCTGGGTCGATCCCCCATTTAATCGACCTGCTGAGTCGATCCCCCACATGATCGACTTGCTGGGTCTATCCTCCACATGATCGACTTGCTGGGTTGATCCCCCACATGATCGTCTTGCTGGGTCGATCCCCCACATGATAAACTTGCTGGGTCGATCCCCCACTTGATCGACTTGCTGGATCGATCCCCCACATGATCGACTTGTTGGGTCATTCCCCCACATGATCGACTTCCTGGGTCGATCCTCCACATGATAAACCTGCTGGGTCGATCCCCCACATGATCGACTTGCTGGGTCGATCCCTCACATGATCGACTGGATGGGTCGATCATCCACTTGATCGACTTGTTGGGTGGATCGCCCACATGATCGACTTGCTGGGTCGATACCCCACATGATCGACTTGCTGTGTCGATCCCCCACATGATCGACTTGCTGAGTCGATCCCCCACATGATCGACTTGCTGAGTCGATCCCCCACATTATCGACTTGTTGGGTCGTTGCCCCACATGATCGACTTGCGGGGTCGATCCCCCACATGATCGACTTGCTGGGAAACCCGCCACATGACTGACATGCTGGGTCGATCTCCCACATGATCGACTTGCTGAGTCGATCCCCCACATGATGGACTCGCTGGGTCGATCCCTCACATGATCGACTCTCTGGGTCGATCCCCCACATGATCGACTGGATGGGTCGATCCCCCGCATGATCGACTTGCTCGGTCGATCCCCCACATGATCGACTTTCTTTGTCGATCCCCCACATGATCGACTTGCTGGGTCGATCCCCCTCATGATCGACTTGCTGGGTCGATCCCCCCATGATAGATTTGCTAGGTCGATCCCCCACATGATCTATTTGCTGGGTCGATCATCCACATGATCGACTTTCTGGGTGAATTCCCCACATGATCGACTTGCTGGATCGATCCTTCACTTGATCGACTTGCTGGTTAGATCGCTCACTTGATCGACTTGCAGGGTCGATCCCTCACTTGATCGACTTGCTGGGTCGATCCCTCACATGATCGACTTTCTGGGTCGATCCCCCACATGATCTATTTGCTGGGTCGATCATCCACATGATCGACTTGGTGGGTAGATCCCCCACATGATCGACTTGCTGGGTCGATCCCTCATTTGATCGACTTGCAGGGTCGATCCCTCACTTGATCGACTTGCTCGGTCGACCCCCCACATGATCGAATTTGTGGGTCGTTCCTCCACATGATCGACTTGCTGGGTCGACCCCCCACATGATCGACTAGCTGGGTCGATCCCCCACATGATCGACTTACTGTTTACAGGCAGATTAAAAACTATGCCTGTGATAGTAATATCTAAAAGCTATTTTCACACATTGCGGTCTCAACAAATTACTTTTTACGTTGACAACATGAAAAGTGTTCACACTAGTGTAACGATTTTTGATGCCTCATCTTTTGCAAGGCGGCAATTTGACAATAATCTCTCTTGAATAGTGAGGAAAATTCAATTACATTGCACAAATAAATATATTTCCAAAACTTTAATAAACCACATATTGAAATTTTACTGTCTTCTGTCGTACATACGATGTAGAACTAAAGAATTCGCCGAAGTATACAGTGTAAGTATACAGCATATTGACGTGTTTTGCAATTTTCCGTCTACGCTAGCGGTCGAGGAAATAGTATTTCTGATTTGACTACATTGTATGAGGTTCAATATCACTTCATCTAATATAGAATGTTTCTTGTTCTGAGAAGACATGAACTCAATTATTTAGTAATATGTTGTTTGCTTCTTGTTCGTAACACAAGTGTATAGCGTACTCATTTTAATTTGGTTTGTGACTTTTGGATGAACGGTATGGCTTTTGTTCGTAGTAAAGGCCAAATAATACACAGCTAGGGAAATTATACCTCTCGTTATTAAGAAATGTGACGAAGAAAAGAATTCTGGCGTTCTTCAACACACGCTGCATAACAGCAATTTTCGGGTAGTAAACTATACTGAAGTATCTGTTCGAACTGTGACATCAATTAAAAAAGAAGGATTTGAAGCCGGCGGGGCAGCCTTAAGTACTCCCGATAAGAAAAAGACATATTGTAAAGATACAAAATTCCACATTGATGACATCCACTTATTGCTTATTTGTTTTCCTTTTTCTCGCGTGATGTTTTAATTCTTGCCTATGGATACTTGGCGTAATATATTTGGGACAGCTAGTTGTTGCTGATTAGGCGGGGGGGGGCAGCTTTCAAGAAAATTGAGCGCATTCCTCAGCCTCGCAATCGAGGCAGCTCTCAACAATGAGAATGAGGTGGCTCGGGGATGAACAGACGTGGACATGGAGCACGAAGTGTAAAGCGGAGAAAAACACCGAGTAAGCGAACCGATCAGTGAACTTGGTGTGAGCATTCTCCACGTTGTCTAGTTGGGAACCACTATCCCAGTGTCATATTGGACTTGGAAATCCCGGGCCCCCTCCCCCACGGACACTTTACGCGAGTCCAGGTTCGTTTGTGCCCTAGTCCCTGCTCTAGTCCTTTGCGGCAGGTGGCGATGAAAGACCAACTGCCCGATGCATTTGGAGCAACAACCTGCTCAATACCTCAGACCCTCAATCAGACCTTCAGAGAAAATTCAAGATTTTCTCCGTGAAATATAAAGAAGTTTCACAAAATCTTGGTAACACAGACATCGAAGCGAAGATGCGATGGATTATATAGTACGATATAAGCAATACTATAGTGTATATACTTTGGTTTTTAATCCAAACGCGTGCCTATTATTATTATTAATACTAATAATACTAATACTAATATTTATACTAATATTACTACCACTACTATTACTACTACTACTACTACTACTACTACTACTACTACTACTACTACTACTACTACTACTACTACTACTACTAATAATAATAATAATAATAATAATAATAATAATAATAGTATGTACAACTGAGTCCTTATATTTCTTTCTTTTCCAACATTATATTTCTCTGCAAAGAAAGCAAATGACCAGACGAAAGTCAGAAAACTCTACAGGGATTCCAGCCCAGACCAAGACAAGATTTTCCAGATCATCCGAAATATGACCACTGACTGTAAACCAACAATGGCGAATGTCAAGAAGGAGAACGAAAAAATAAATGCAACTAAAGAAGAGATGACGAAAAGATGGGAAGAATACGAAGAAGTTATATGATAAGGGCTTACAAATAGAGTAGTGTATAAATATAGATGACTAGCGGACCCGACAGACTTCGTTCTGTCCAAAAGATTTGTACTGTGACAGTTTTTTGTTCCTACATATTTTATAGTCTGGGCAAAAAATCTCCTGTACAGAACCGTCACCCTGGTGATAGGGCGTTGTGAATAAGAAATATAATTAAATAAAACATATATAAGCATTTAAAAGTAAGTAATCGCTTTATTGTTAATCATGTGAATCATAATTATTAACAAAAAACAGTTTTATTTTCATTGTAGTGCTTTGTGATATACAATGTTTTTTGTTTGATTACCTGGCGCATAGATAAACAAATCTGATGGTTTTCCAACACGGGAACAGGCAACATACAATTGACCATGTGAGAAACATGGGTTTTCCAGATTAATACCACAAACACTTAATGATTGCCCCTGGGACTTGTTTATGGTCATAGCAAAAGCAAGCCGAACTGGAAACTGTAGTCGTTTAAAGTTAAACGGCACATCAGTCGGAATCATTGGGATGCGCGGTATGAGAACGTCTTCTCCTTTATACTTTCCTTTCAGTATAGTTGCTTCTATCACGTTGTTTAGTAATTTTTTTATCGCTAACCGTGTGCCGTTGCAAAGACGTGGTTGGTTGATATTTCGCAACATTATAACTACCGATCCAACCTTTAATTGAAGATTGTGAGGTGGCAATCCTGGTAAATCCAGCGAGTTTAAAAATTCCGGTGGATAGTTCACTACATCATCTTGGTTAGTAGCCAAATCAACTGATTTATATATCCTCGATTCGCCTGTAATTTGTTCTTGAATTTTTAAATTTAATTCATTTACATCTATGTTTTTTGCAGCCAATATAGCTCGTTCGCTCAACCAATCATGGTTTCTGTAATTTTGAGAAACATCTGGAAACACCTTCTGAATAAGTTCATCTTTTGATCGAGTTAACTGACAAAAACTTTGAGGAAAGTTAATGCAGCCAGTCAACATGTCTATAGGAAATTTGCCATCACCAATGTCAATGAGTTGTTTAGAGAATATGTTTCCAGATTGGTCATTTTGCAACTCGACACGCATATTCTTGCTTAAATAAAGTACTCTGACATGTTTCCACAAATTGGAGGACTTTAGACATGCATTGAGTTCATCAGCTGGTGTTGATCGTGGAATCACTGGCAATGTTTGACGAAAATCTCCTGCTAATAAAATCATTGCACCACCAAATTGGCTATGATTGCTCCGTAGATCTTTTAAGGTTCTGTCTAAAGCCTCCAAAGATTTTTTATGTGCCATCGTGCATTCATCCCAAACAATTAATTTACATTGCTGCAAGACTTTTGCCATTGCAGAGTTCTTCGAAATGTTGCAGGTCGGAGTTTCATTGCTTTGCATATTTAATGGCAATTTTAATGCTGAATGTGCTGTTCGACCACCTTCAAGCAAAGTTGCTGCGATTCCCGACGAAGCGAGTGCAAGTGCAATTTTATTTTGTGAGCGAATCGTTGCTAATATTAATGAAATCAAAAAAGTTTTTCCTGTACCACCAGGTGCATCTAAGAAGTAAATCCCTCCAGTTTCATCATTTGTTACTTTCATAAGAGTATCAAATACATACTTCTGTTGTTCATTCAACAATGGAAGATTTGTTTGAATTAATTCTTTCAAAGTGTTAAGGTCATACAGTTTTTCTCGATTCAACTCTTGGTTAAAAGCATCATGCATTGGACGATTGGGCGCGGCCAGGCCTAATTGAATTAATAGTTTGTTTGACATCATCAAGCACATGTCCTCAATTGAAATCAATGCTTCATTGTATATTTCTTCACTGATTTGTATATTTGGATTTCCCATTCTATTTCGTATTTGATACAAAATATCATCACACATATAATCTTTGTACTTGATCCACAAATCAAGTGGGTTTGATGGGAAGCATGTAGATATGATTATAGAAAACAATGTTCGTATTTGATGAGCGTTTGATGATATTACAGCATCATTGAGAGTTTGATCCCAATGAGCGTCATTTTCTAGCAATTGCAAACGTTGACAGGCTTCTCTGTAAGATCCACACAATTCACCATCAACAGTTCGTAAATGTTGGAATGATGTTGGGCCACGTACGTTGACTAATAGCAGTCGTAAATAAAAACATTCATCATTGCTAGGATGTACTGAATAAATTCGACCAATGGCGTCGGTGGAATACACATCTGGGTATCCTGGAACTTGTTTTCCTTGTTTCCGTCGTATAAATCTCCTTGAGGATTGATTCCAAGTATAATATTTTGGCATTTCAGAATATAGCAATGTTTGTGCAAAGTCATCGTTTTGGCAGGTCTCAAAAAAACTGGTTAATGTAGTAGATGGTGGCTGAGCAGCTCTTTGTACTGCGTTCTGTGCTGTAAAATACACTCTTTGTCCATTTTCTAAATGCACAGCTAAGTGAACAACGGAAGGGTGTCTCTCATGAATAGGAAAATAAAATATTCGCCATACTGCTTCATTACTACTAACATAGCCGCCCATTTGGTATTGGGTAACTTCATCATTGGAATTCTCTGCACCAATTCCAATCACAGCCATATCACTCCCTTTGGTTACATATTTGCAAATGTATTTAATAGATTTCACTGAATGGCAAGATTCAACGTTGATGTGTGCTTTGAAGGTCTTTGATAAAATGGGTGAATATGGAACAATCCAACGATTATCTATTTCAATATCTTCTTGATTTAATTTGACAATTGTTGATCGTCCATTGTCTGCTGTCGATCGTCGACGAAACAGTGGATAACCGTCATTACCAGTAATTGTTTCCAATATTAATGTCCGTGGATATCGTTTTGAACATTTACCATCCATCATACATGGTGAATTTTGATTAAGAGTTCCACAGGGACCATGTATCATATTTTTGATAACTACCTCATGCAATCCAGGATCTACTTGTACATCAGGGATTTCAGCTGATATCACTGCATCAACTTCATTTGGCCTTATCTTTTCAGCCAACCAAATCAAAATGTGTGCATGTGGCAATCCTCGTTTCTGCCACTCCACAGAATACATCCAGCAGCGTGTCTCACCAAACACACAATGTTTTACGATGAAATCCATTAAAGATTTCAATTTTTGTCTAAAGACTCTGGCTGTAACATCATGACGATCAATGGGAGATTGCCCAGGGAATAACTCCTGCTTGATTTCTATCCAGTGCGGATTGCATGTAAATGTGATGAACAAATCTGCTGTACCATAATGACGAACATACGACATGGCATCTTGAGCATATTCGTGCATATGTCGAGGGCTTCCGATGTATGTTGCTGGAAGAATAGTCATCCGACCAACATTCTGTGCATTTCCATCAGTATTAATCGCATCTCGAAGGTGAATATACTCTTCAGATCGGAGTTTGGTCTGATTCAACCTGATGAATGTTAATCTCTCCGTTTCAATTTTAACATACATGTCAACAATATATTTGTGATATAATCGCCGACATTTCAATATGTGATTGTCTTCATTTTCCCGAATCATTAGGCGGTATGAATAATAGTTCATTGAACTGACTTTTTTGTTAGTTTCAGAACCTGTAAATAGATTTTGTTTTAATAACATTGCAATATAAAATTAAAATACATAATATAGTGACTGAGATAATAACTAATATTTTAATTACCTGTAATGGGATTTATCATTTTTATTGAGAAATCATAGCCATTTCACCTTGCCAAAATATAATGGGATATTGCAGTGCATCATATGAGCGGTGTGTTTCCTTTATACGTTGTAGTTGATCATTCCGACGATGTAAAACAATATCACGGGATTCCAAGTTTTCTCCAACTACAACGATAGCAACTTCATCAATAGTTGGTGCATTAAAACGTCTTGCATGTTGACCCGCAGGTGTTTTATCAGCTCTGATTACAATTTTGTGATTATCTGATGGCATCAGATCCAGGGCAGTTTTAAACAATATAATCAATTGATTGTGTTCATGAAATAAAGTTTGTAATTGTTCTACAATAGACCTCTTTACTAAATTGTTATGTGCACAACGCAGATTAGTTTCTTGTGATGAATTGCCCATAAAATAAATTTGCAGGAATTTGTAGTTGCTATCTGTCACTGGTAACAGTGAACCTGCTCTGTGATATATTTGGCCTTGTATCTGTAAATTTAAAAAAATATTGTTTGTACCAAACACTATAAAATAAAATAAAATAAATAAGCAATGTGGGGTATAAATTTATGGATTGTCAGTGATCAAACTTAAATAATATTTGTTCTTTAAAATTATATCTGTCTCCTAATTAGTTGTAACTAATATCTATCATCAAATATATTGGGTTTCAAAATAATAAAAGTGTCGCTAAAACTGAATCACCAAATAATATGGGGACTAAGTGATGATTATGATCTTAATGATTACGTCATTGAAAATTAGTAACACATCTTAACTTAGGTGACAGAACATAAAATAATTATGTTTAACTGCTATAATACATACCTTGAAAGTTGGCATAAAATTCCCGAACTACGTTTGTTGACCCAAAGGAAGTCATTTGAAAGCAATTGTTATATTGTTGGATATTTGTCAAAAAGTGTATGGAATCTGTTCCTATTCCTGAAACCAATGAGTACAATGGCTCTGGTGGTGGTTCCAATGGTATCAATTTCACTTTACCATTTGCGCAACACAATCCATTAGCTTCGTTTTTAAATTTCAATGCCTTACAATATGAGCAAACCGAGTTCATAGAACCAATAACAACACATTGGTAGTTACTGTAGTCAATTGACACATCGTAACTGAAAGCAGCTCGATTCAAACTTGCGCGATTATTAGTTGAATGTAGCGCTCGCGCTTCACGCGTTCGTGATGCCCAAATTCTTTCACGTTCATTTCGGTCGTCACGTTCTTGTGCAGCATGATTAGATCGGTAATTAGCTTGCTTTGTAGCATTTCGGGTTCTTCTACCTAAATTGCTTCGTCTAATAGGAGGCATATCTATATTATTGTAACGTTTCTCCGTGGTGAATTAAAACCAACGAAATATTATACTCACTACTCACTTCTACTCTCTTCTGCTAACTCCTCTCTAACTCGCTTCTGCTGACTGACTCGCGGCCGCCGGCAGCGGAGCATTTATACCTGCCCGGCGCTTGCCCCCAGGCGCCCGGCACCTTCTCGGCATTTCCCCGCGGCTCGCGAATAGTCCGGAACCGTCTAGTTCGGGTGGAAGGGAAGGGGCGGCGGCAGATGACGCAATCCACGCGCAGCGACTTCGGCAGGTCGGGGGGGAAGGGAAGGGGCGGCGGCAGACGACGCACCGGCTCTTATCTATCGCTTGCTGACGGATGGCAAGCCGCGGTGCTTCGGAGCTCCGGCCTACGCAATCAGGCAGGGATGTGTTGATGGAGTACGGTCTTGCGGCAGGAAGAGCGAGCGTGGGCTCCTCTGATATTTCTTGTTTTTACAGTGCGCCGCAGCTCGTGAGAAAAGGGCTGTTTTGAGGGTTTTCCCGGCAATTATTCGAATTTTTCTCGACGTAAAAACCATCCTTGGACTTCAACGAACATTTTAAAAAAAGAATTGCCCAAATTGGTCCAGGCGTTGTTGAGTTATGCGGTTACCAACACATTTTGCGATTCATTTTTATATTATAGATTACGAATAAGAACCTGAGATCGAAGAAATTAATTGGGCGACAAAACAACTTAAAAATGAGAAGTCCGGCTGTAGATAATATTCCAATCGAACTATTCAAAGATACGGGGGAAGAAATCTTGGCGAAACTAACACAATTATGCAATGTGATCTGGAAAATAAAACAGTGAACAACAGATTTGCAACGCACTGTAATTATTCCATTACCAAAGAAAGGAGACAGCCGAGATTGTGCAAATAACAACACAATTGCATGAATACCGTGTGATTCTGTCAATCGGCAAAAGTAATACCTCGGAAAAAGAAAAAAAAAGGATTTTAAAAATGTTGTTACTGTAAGCATATACTTTAAGATTTTTAAAAAAATTCACATTGAAAAAACTTCATTTTCTATCTACTCTGGAATGTTGTGTAGATTGCATTACGTCGCGTAAGCGTTAGAGTAAAGCATATCCTAAGATCATACAGAAAAAGATTTCCTTCGTTTTTAACCTCGTTTGTACGTTCCATATTATTTATATCATTGTGTCCGATGTATCACAAAAGAGTCTTACGACCTTAAACAACAAAAAAAAGGCGCCAGAAGTGGTGGTGGTGATGCTCTTGGTTGATTAATGGTTCCAGGCACCGGACCTGCTGCGGTTATTATTCGCGTTAGTGAAGTGAATATTTTATCGCGGGAGGTGGCGGTGTTCCTAACCCCGCCGGTTGGCGAGATCTCGTGCCGAGCACAAAGCCTGGTCCTGGAACGAGCTGGCTGAGCTCCCGGCTGATCGCTCGACAAGGGTGTTAGTTTAGTGCGTGTAAATGTGTGTAAGGGAAGAGAACAGGACAAGGAATGGGAAGGAAATATCGCGCGCGGTTCAGGGTCCGTTTGTTTGGGAACTGCCCCGCGTTCACATAATATTTCTGAGAATACACAGAAAACTATCGGGAAGAGCAGCCGTTCACTGGAAACATCCTCCAGACAACGGATGGATTCCACCTACCTATGTGACTAGAATCAAAAATCCACCACACTCGAGACTCGACCCTTTGGGCCTCCGGTCAGAGATCCTGCAGAGAAATGCAATGCTGACTTGTAGGTAAACGGAGCTGGCGTGGGGATGTTGCTGGTGGTGAGATGGTAGTTGTGATGGTGGCGGCGGCGGCGGCGGCGGCGGCGGCGGCGGCGGCGGCGGTGGCGGCGGTGGTGGTGGTCGGTGGCGGGTTCGAGGTGGTGCTCTGGAGGCGGCCCACGCCCGCAGTAGAGGGTAAAAGAGCGATGGCATCAGCGGCGGAAGCGGTATTGGCTGTGTTGGATCGAACCTTGAGTTCGGCGCACGCAGCAATGGCAGCAGCGGCGACTGTGATGGCGTAGTGGAGGCAGGAGAGCGGCAAAGGAGGCCGAGGCGGTGGTGGCGGGTGCGGCCTAAAGGCGGGCTAGGCAGTGCAGGGGCGGACGGACAGGAGTTGGCTGCGGACGCTAAAGGCGCGGTAGAAGCTCGTGCGAGGTTGGCAGCGGGAAAGACGACAACCGTGGGGTTCGGAGCCACGCCACGGAAGCGGCAATGGATGGGCGGAGGTCGTCAGCGGCCACACGAAGGGACGCCGAAATATAGAACGCGCTCCGCCCTACTTCCGTGATTCCTTCTCACTCATCAGAGGCCGATGTCCGATGACGGTTAGTTTGCGCTAACTGATTCTGTTTACTATTTGGTACCAAAACTAACAGCGGGAATATGTATCGATGCGTATGTTTTTTGTATTTTGGATCAATAGACCGACTGTGTCGGCCAGCTAACGGTGTTCCTCATTCCTGGGCCTTCTTAAATTCCCATGCTTCGGTATAAGAGCGACATGTGGCGAACGTTGTATGTATCGAAGCATTAGTATTAACTTGTCCCAAGGATCAATTATGGAAATAGTGATGGAAATCTGTTTGCAAATCGCAATAAGTAAATTATATAAATATTTCTTCGTATTTAAAAGCTTATCATAAATGTACTTGAACATTATATTTATTCATTCACACTAGTTTTCCACAAAATAAATATTTCGCTCGATTTATTTACAAACCGACGGAAATATTAGTAATGGGAAGAAGAGAACGCCCTTAAAAGGTAAAGACTGCAAGACGATAAACGGAACACTCACTTTTTCGTGACAAATTCTACATATATGACATTGCAACGGTATTATCGATTCCGCAGCTTTCATACGAACTCAATGCGTATTAAAAACATTGCTTATTCTATGTAATTTAAAAAGTTATTATAAGTATTTTACTAATTATTTAATATATCGACCGCGTTATCGTGAACGCATTATTGTCGTTTCACGAAATTAACGCTAGATTTTCGCGGCTAGTCTCGTAACGTTCTTTGCTATTCGGTCTCACGACACGATAACAAAGTCGATTACACTGAAACTTGCTATGTATAAATACGTTATAAAATTTAATAGTGGAATAACAAATATTTTCCCTGTCCAGATGACACCCATGAGAGGGAGATCAGAGGCAGACTCCCGACCCTATTGATGGCACATCTTCGTTCTGTAATGTTGAAATTTTGAGAGCGCATAAATATTGTGAATATTTTTTATTTGCGGTACTTTCCGCGAAGACTTACTGGTAGATGACCACGTCTTGTTTGCTATTTTTTTATTTTTAAGATCTAGTTCAACATTTATACATTTACAACTACTAAAATAATATTTCTAGGTGAATGTGGACACGCCTGGCAGTAAGAGCAATGGAGTTTGCACAAAGCGACTCCGCGATGGGGATGGTTTCGAATTGATTCTGAAACATCCGATTGGCGTTGAGAGATGAAACTGTCACTTAAAGTTAGAAAAGGTTCTAACAATAGAAGGATGAAACAATAACTTGTCACCTCAATAAATGTAGGTGAGAAAAACTACCCCGGTGTCCGTCGCTGACCAGCCAGTGGCATGCGACTGTTGATGGGACTGCGCCGGGCAGCCAAGGCCGCTGGGCTGTCGTGGGTGGCGTGCGGGCAGCCAACGTGCAGGTCGGGCTGCTTTAATGCGCCGGATGTCCCTCGTGAAGAGTTGTTGGTCTGGCTGCGGCGAGGGGCGCCACAGTCGCCCAGGGGCTCCGCGCGTTCAGCCTTCCGCTTCCGGTGGCGCAGCGGAAGTGGGCGACTGCGACGCCCTGCCCCCTCCCCCTCCCCCTCCCCTCCCCAGACGTACTCTCGCCGCATTCCCTTAGAGGCTTCCCTAACTATACCCAATCCCCTTCGCCATTGCCCCGGTCTCTCTCTCGCTGTCCGAACCCTGTCGCCCGCGCACCACCCACATCCCTGCAGTAACCTCGCTGGCATCGTGCTCATCCGCGCCCGTCCTCAATGGGATTCCCACACCGCTCCTCCTCTCTACACCCAAGACTTGATCAATGCGTAGGCAGACTAAGCGCTTATATAGATTCCCCGCTGGTTTATATTGTGTCCTCCCGCCTTCCAAGACTTCGTCTCACTCCAGTCACTAACCCCAAGGCGTTCCCTTCTCTCTCCGACTGCTCCCCTCCGCTGTGTCCTCGGGGGGGGGAGCGGTGAGGTGACGCAGTGGGGCGTCCGTATTTCCCACTGCACTCACCTACCACCACTTCATCCACCGCCACTGCACCTCCCGCCCACTCGGGAAGCATCTACAAGCCACCGCGCGCCCACCACATTCTGGTCACACACATGTCACGTGTCAGACACGCGCCCGCCCCGCGCCAGCCACATACTACGCCAGCCACTTCGCTATACACATGCCACGCGAATCCCGCGCTAGCCCCGCGCCCGCAACCCGCCACACACCCGATGGTTTTTGTTTTTTTTTCCCCCGCGAACCTTCCATGCCCAAGTGTGTCTGCAGCTTCGTAACGACTTTGCGTGGAAGCGCTGCACTAACCCGTTATACATTCCAATATTTCACGCCGCAATATATCCAGAATAATGGTAATACTCAACTCAACAAATAATACCTATTTATTAATTAAATATCACAAGACAACTTATTTCAATTCGAGATTTATTAATAAATCAAGTATTATATACGATCTTACAATAAGAGTACCTACAACTCCGACCACTCGAAAAAATCAAATATTTTATTACTTTCGTTGGATTTTGACATTTCATCGTACAAAATGTGGCTGAGCCGTGTTGATGTACTCGTAGCCAATAAAATGCCATGAAATAATTGGGATATTTGTCTTGCAATAACTCTTATTCCGACAAAGATCCTGTCAAAGTGCCTCCGCTGTGTCCTGCAGGGCCCCAGCGGCTCGCACCTCCGCCCTCCGCCCGCGCGGCCCCTCGGCAGCCTCGAAAGCCCTGTCGTCACTCGCCCATTGCGGGATGAGGAAGCTTTCTCTGGCCGGTTTCCTTGGTTCGAAGCTTTTGTGGTGGTTCTTTCGCTTTTCTCATCTTCTCATCGTATCACATTGATTAATCTCGTTTTAATGTTCGTTCTATACTCAGAGAATTTTTTTTCTTCGTCTATTGTAAATAAGAAACAAAGACGTGTCTTGATTCTTGGCAATATGCGTTAAATACGGAAGTAAAAAAGGCTACAAAAACATACTTGTCATGCTTATTGATGGGTGTGGTACGTCATGTTTTACGTCTATATTTCTTACATTGCCTCTTGTTCGTCGCATTGCTAGTCTCCCTTCTGAAAGTGTTTTGGTTTACCCTATAGTTTACCGTCTTACTGTATGATGCTACACTCCATTTCGAGTTTGAGAGGTGGTCACTGTGTTGTCTCAGATACTATCATCGTATTTATCGTTCGTTCTAATTCATTATCTTATTATAATCTTAAGCTGTAAAGAAAAAAGTATTGAAATGCTTGCAGCAAAAATCGGCGATTTTTAAATAGCTATCAAAAAGTAGTCAAAACTTATTCCTATATGTAGTAAATTACTTCCTCTTACACGTTGTGTAGTCCGCATTCACATTTGTGGGTTCTTCATACCAGACAATTGGCTAACGGCAGAACGTGCCTTCCTCTCTGTAGTTAACAGCGCCTAAAACGTTTCGACAATTTTCCCTAAAACTGATATTCATCAACTGATCCGACCGAGATCTGGAATTTTTTGATTGTGCTTGTTTTTGAATTCCGCAAAAAGGTCTCTCAAAAATCGTACAGATTTAATTTTCGTTGAAGTCTGAAGTTTTGAAAATTGCACAATTTAAAACATTGAGCATCTTTCCTCATCTGCGATATTGAAAACAGATTTTTTCTTTATATGATTTTCAAAGACAGCTCTTTAAATAAGAACAGAAACACAAATATTAGTTGTTTTCGCGTAATTTTGCGTGAAATATTAGCAATTTTTAACAACTATTTTCTCAAAACAGCTCCATTTTCACTTACCTCCTACAGAGCAAAGGATGCGTAAGAAATGGCGCAGGTCTTATTTTCGTGGAAGTATCGTAATTTTAAAAAATTCCAAAAGTTGCAAATAATGCGAGAAAGCATGTGCTGTTTTAAATAATATGTTACATTGCCTTTTTTACTTCCGTATTTGACGCATATTGCCAAGAATCAAGACACGTCTTTGTTTCTTATTTACAATAGACGTATTCTCACTACTCTCTTTCTTAGTATTGTATTAAAGTTTATTAATATTTACCCCCATATATGAGGTGTTTCGATGAAAAAGCCGAATTTTTACATTGACTCAATTTCTAGTCTTATCTCGTCCACAGGATAATTTTTTCAACATTTTCATCGGAGTCACTTTCAGTCGTTTGATGTACGTGTGGACGATTTACTACTTTTGTGTAGTTTTGAGAGCGTTCTAATTTGTTGAATTATAATGTGGTGTTAATTTAGCGAACAATAAAACATGTACTATATTATAATGTTTCGTTTCTAAAATAAATGAACTTAATTTGTTTCCATATATACGTACGATGATCAAATGTTTGAACTTCAGCCCTTTCTGCGGCGTCTAGAGAAAATTGTTTTATCACGATCCCGTACAGAAAATGAAATAATCGTGTAAAGCGCTGGATCGCGTTCATCCCGTTTCAATAGCAAAACAGTATCCCGTGTTCATGCACGTCCCTTTTCCATCCATTTCTATTCAGAAAAAACGATGAAAAATTTACCGTGTTAAACGGATTGTTTACCCTAATATAATCGCAATGCTGAACTAAATATGTTGATTCATTCATTTAGAAGCAAAATCTAACAAAAAATGTAATGAGCCTTATTTTTTTATGTTCGATTCAAACGGCGACATTTTTTAAACTCTAAGTTATACACTCAGACATTTCTCTGCAACCAATATTGTATTCCACTACATTGAAGCCATGTGATGGATTCCATTGCCTCTGAAATGACCGCTAAGTGGGTATATATGTGTGTGATACATATTTATTTGTGAATGTGCAATCAGTAGAATTTTTGGAATTCTTGAAAGGCTTGGTGTGATCTCCTGACCTTGAAGCTGCGGAAAGTAGCATAAGAAAATCTCAAATAAAAAACCGCATTTCGTAGTGATGTTAAGACGTTTCAAAAGTGTATGTTTGGGTATTTTTAAAACATGTCAGTACTCATCTTGTGCAAAATATTTCAGTTTTTATGGAATATTGGTGCATTTTGGAAACTATTTTCCACGCACGTTTAGGGCATCAGACTTCTCATCTAATCGTGTGAGATTTCTAATACAGAACTTTCTATTGTTACAGTTAAATCTGGGTCCTGAGAAACTTCGCCGCAAGTCGTGTCTCTCGTTAATCATCACGGCTCATTTTACGTTCGTCGTCGGTGCAGATCTGGGGCTGGGCTTCCAGGATCACTTCCTGGTAAGTACTCGCACGCCGCTCTTCCCTTCCGCACAGATAAGGAAAGAGATCATGACGCTTAGTGCACAAAATAATAAAACATCTTGTCATAGCATTGATTTGTATTTGGGATATTTTGGGGGTAAAATTCTGGAAATTTGGAAACCACCCTCTATGCAAAAACCAATTACAATAACATTTCTTTCGAAATGAGGTGTGATCCATTAAATGTGAATGGGTATCAAATTCAAACATTATACTTGTGCAGTAACTATTTAATAGTCCATTAAAAACCAAGCCATTTAATTCAACAATAAGCCACATATCGAGTGTTTGTCATGGAACCTATGAGAGCCTAGCTTCCCAAAATAACCCTTTGAAATAAGAAACTTCACTCAAGACGTTAGACAAATATGTTCTGAACAATGGTTTTTGTAAAATTACTTATATATTTAGATTAATTATAAAGTTTATTATAATATTTTCTTACTAAAATTCAAAACAATTATGAAAGATAAGGGTATTTTTGTAACAGAGAAGTGACTTGAGGATTAAGTTAAGAAAATTCTATCCAGGTATAAAGGTACGAGGTGTTTTAGATAAGTTATCATTATGAGATGGGGATAGGTAAAAAAACATTTAATTTTGTGGATTACAATAATATATTTGCTGACAGATGTTTACTCTCAACTTCATCGGCGTAGAATTTTCTCTGTTGAAGTAAGAATTATATTAAAAAAGGTAAGAATAACAGTTTTTCTTATATAAATAGGGATTGACAGTATTTCGCTGAGTAATTTCACTGTGAGGAGAAGTGTGATATTCAAAGTTCCAATAGTGTTCAGCCTCGCTTTAGTTTCTTTGTAAATCTGTCACAAGTACACTGAAGAGATGAAGCCAACAATAAGCCAACAATAATTTCTTGATTCTTTCAGTTTTCCCCAAACCTCTCTAGGAATAATTTTAATTAAGATAGACGCTCGGCAAATTGGAGACAATTTATGAAAATAAGCTGCACTGTCTATGCTTTGCAATAAAAGCAGAAGAAATTAGCTTTAGTAAGACGCGCTGCCATTCGTCATTTATATTTGCTTTAGGTAATAGATGCAATGATGGTGTTCTGAGTAGGGTTTTGCTGATTAGCACAAAATAAACATTCCTTTCTAAATGTCCAAAGGCTTTTTAAAAACACTTTGTCGCACACCTCATGGGGATCTTGGCTCACTTCTCACTATAAGGCATCCCATGACACGTGCATGACATTTAGGCGTAGATGTGTTTGTCCTCTTATCTGAACCCTCCACTCCTTTGAAGTAATCCATTCCCTCTTGTAATTAACCTGCGCATACTGCTACATGTGGGGTTCCTTACTATAGTTCAAAGATATTGTGCCGTTAATGCGCTTATTGAATTGTATATGCGCGTACATAATGTTTCAATTCGTAAGCTCTGAGACATTTGGAGGTATATTGTGATATAATATTATAATATTTTAGCTCAAGCAAGTCTTTGAAAACTTTACATTCATATTCCGAGCGAATTATTTAATTTTCTAGGTGAAATATTGAAATATTAAAGTTTAATCTTTCAACTTACCCTTACAAAACTCTGAAGACGAAAATAACTTTAATACGTGATTAGCCATATTATGTATGTCATCCATATACATCCCATAAAAGTTAAATAAAACACAATTTGATTCACGAAATGTGTCTATTTATAACTTGGCTAATCCTCTTTCGCGTAGTATATCCATTTGGTATACCTATATGTTGTACATGTGTAGTCTTTGCGGTGTCGCCCATGCAACCTCTCAAGAAAATGAGTAAAAATCCAATTAGTTAAAAGTCCTTTAAGTACTTTTTAAATTGTATATCTTTACTTATCATTTTTTCCATTTGTATCGATGCATCAACAAACGATCTCTTTGTAATTCTGACTTTATCTCTCGAGCTTTTGTTTATTCAGCCTGTCGGCAAGTTCCTTCCTCTAGTGCTCTCCAGCTAACGAACTGAGTCTCTAACCATTCTAATCAAGTCTGTTTTACTTCTCACTATCTCACATGTACCTATCTTCCTCTAGATCATTTTGCAATTGTTATGTTACTGATTATGTTACTGTTACTTTCGTAGGCACCAACATTCAAAACAGTTTTATCTGTATGGGGTATTTTCATGAAAACCGCGGCGTTACGTTTCTGAATGATAATGTAACATTTTTATGTATTGATTATGTACTCTTTTTATACATGATTGTGTATTCTTTTCGTTGATCCTTCCATCTGTATCAATTGACATGTTTCTATCTTTTAAAATCTAAGATGCAATAGTTTGGTACTCATTGAATTATTAAATTTCTACATCGAGAATAAATATACACATGATATAACTTAATCTACACTATAAATAATCAGGATGTTACCAAATGCTGATGAATAAAGTCATTTATGGCTACTGAAAAATAATTTCGAGAACATAAAATTCGATGAAGCGGTGTTATTTGGAAACAGGGTTTCTTGATTGCTTATTACGTGTGTATATTTACAGGAGGAAAACGTCACTTCGAACGATGTAAGCAATATTTCCATCAGATTTGCTGCCAGATCTACTATTATTTAGGCGAATTATTTCCATTGCAGTGCAGTAGACTAACAGTTAATCATTCGTAATTGTGAAAACATACCTGTTAACACCCGCCAGTTCATTGCACTTCCCCCGTGCCGATTCTGAGGGAGAAACACATCAGTCAGCTCAGTACCCCCCGCCACTTAACAACTTGACCGCCCCTTCGCTCGCATCGCTGGTCCGAAAGAAAGTTTCCTTCGAAGTGAGCAGCCTCTTGGTAGACTGAGGATCCTCCAGAGTGAGCGGTTTGAAACGCGCTCTGCTCCATCGCCTCTCTCCCCGCAGCCTCTGAGCTTCAGCAGATGTTTTTGCAGTGACAGAATGGCCACTTTAACATCTCTGGATATTCTCCCTAAACACTACCCCTTTCGTTCTCAGCACCAACGAATTTTTTTACTTTCCCTCACGTTGCCATCCTACCTGTCAGATTGCGTTTTCTTCTCCTCCGCTTCTACTGCTTTCACCACCTCTGCTTTTGCTACAGCCTCCGCTACAAAGCCATCTGCTTTATTACCTTTTCCACCGCCTATGCTACCATTACCGCCAAACTCGGTCTTCGCTGCCGTTGCTAAAACACCACAATCTAGTAAGTCACCACTTCTGCTGTTGTCACTACCACCATCGCGCTCATACTAATTGCTACCATCTCCTCCACTGTCACATAAGAAGTTTCCAGCGTGGCCAAATCCAATGCTTTTGCCGCCGTCGCTCGACCACAACCAACTAGTTGCCACTGCTCTTGGCACTTCCATTCCCACTATCGCCCTTGTGACTATTGACATGTCCACTGTCGCCAATTATCGCTATGACCGTTATTTCCGTCACCACTGTCACCATCACCACTGTTGGGCACACCACTGTCGCCATCATCACTATCGCTGCCACCACTGTCGCCAGCGACACCCGTCCCTGCCACCGTCTGCCCCAGCACCTTCCCTTCTGCCGCTACCTCGTCGACGCCACCGCCAACGCAACCGCCCGCCACACGCTTCTCGGGAGATTGGGAGCAACGCTCGTGTGCAGTCGATCACTCGATATCGACCTCCGTGATCGAAGCAGCTCCTCTCGTCGCGAGATTGGAAAAGTTCGAGCGCTTCGACGACAGCGCCACATCGCAGCTTCGCTCTGCTTGACTTTCAATTGTCTCCTTCGGAGCTCTACAGAGTTAGGGTCTTGCTTTGTAATCTTGTTACGTGTTCTCGCTATCTTTTATATAACACAATAGAACATTTGGACGTTTTTCTAATTTTCGTCTGGTTCTATCCCTTTCTTCTTCTTCTTCTTTTCGAATCACTTTTCGAAAAGGTAAGTATCAAATGCTATATAATTATTATTTTTAGTTATATTATATTTTTATTTATTTATTAAATTATAGTTATAAAAGCACAAATGAAAAGGGAAAAATGTACCATACGCAAATTTTACTTTAAAAGAGAGGTAGTGATTAAACACTCAGAGTAGTATTTACTGAAATAGAAGATGTTGTACAGATCTACATACGTTTCAATACACTAACACTAATTATTTATATAATAGTAAAAGGAAATCCCTTTTTGCTTTATTATTGTTATTATTACTATTATTATTGATTCATTTCAGTGTTTCCATGTTTTATAGGTGTCTCTAAAAGCCTAATTACTTCAACCGAACGTATCTCATCTTCTCGAGCTACTATTAGGGGATGGAGTGGGGCGTAAAGGGCTCGAGTGGAGTTGATCACACTGTGAATAAAATGAGTTTATTTTCCAGAGTTTTAGCCATATCGATTGTAATAACTTAATACATCAGAATGTGAAGCTCTCAATTTATTATTTTATGTTACATATTCTTAGTTTATTTAATCATTTTTCCGTACTTGATTTTGTATTGTTCATGCTCTGGAAGTAATTGATTCCTTTTAAATTATTACACTCAATTCAATTTTTTTCAGAATAGTTCACCCAAGTTTTATTGAAACCTTCGTAATAGACGCATGGAATTTTTGACAGATATAAAAATGTTTACTCTTAAGTTTTTCTGTAATAGCAATATTCCTGACAGACAGCGTTCATCTTCTAAGCTTGTCAGATCGTGACTTTGTAGGCGTTATACATTGTGTATCAAAGTGATACCACATATTTAAGCAATGCCATTCACACAATATTGACTATAATACTTTTCAAAATCGAAAGGAAAGAATAACAATGCTTTCGCAATGCTGTACATATCTGAAAGGAGGCTCAACTTTATTCATTCAGGGTTTCATATTCGTGGTTGATAGGCACAATGTTCATCCAGCGTTGGGGAAAACGTATTTTCAGTGAATTTTCGTCTTCTACACAATCAAAATTCGCGTCCTCTCAGGCATTAAAATTAATTCCTTCTAATACTGGCAATAATTATCAGTTATTGTATTTAATGAAACAAATGACACACAAATGAACCTTTTGTAAATGTTTAACGCTCACTGACAAATATGAAATAATTAACCAACCTATTGTATCGTTTCAAAATTAGCTTCCCTGATCCCACTTAATAGTCATCCAGATAATTAATTAAAACAGTCATATTGAAAATACTGAGCATGTGAATCTGTAGTGGTTAAATGTATTTGTTTGTTGTATATTATGTAACTAATAATGTATTAATTCTATTAACTTACTCCTAATTACAGAACAAAGTAGACTGAAAATCAAATTGAATTATGCATTACGAACATTATTTCGAGGGCATTTTTATTAATTATTCTTTAGTAATTAAGAGAATATACGCAATTTTTCTATCACTTTTACATCAATAAGATGATGAGTTAATATACAGTCTTGAAGAGGACAAACCAATGGCATCGCCGGCAGAAGTGTACTGTAAATTTAAAAAAACAACTATTCGGAGTCTCTTTACAATGCATGTTATTTATATCTGGGATTATTTTTTATTCAGCATTCTAAATTTAAGAGTCGTTCTTTCTCATTAGACTGCTGTCACCTAGCATCTAAATACATTTAATAAATATTGGAAAACTTTGTAATAAATAATGAACAAATGCCGAAATGATTACTTGTTTTGCTTTTGAACATAAATGTAGCTTCTCCATGCATTCGCTTTGGTGAGCTCTCCGTTTGCTAGTTGAGGTGGGAATAGAGACTGCGTTGCGGGTTGATATTTTGTTAGAAATAAAAAATGTGTAGTTGGTTTATAAATGCTAACACGTTTTTTATAACTCTGGAGCGACAGTATATATTTTCAAATGCTGCTAATCTCGTTTTGTCGATTCTTTTATTCTTCATTCCACTATTTATGATTAAAGTTTGGAAAGAGACTTTGGAGCTCAAGAAAACGTGCGCCGAGTGTCCTTTGCGCTCATACATCACATACGCCACTAAGATTTTACTGTTCTTTGACAAAATAAATGAAATCAAATTGAATACGGTCATATATGCACTCTTGCTTTTGACGAGAGTTGAATTTCACTTCACACTGAATTTATAAATAAACTTGAGAAAGGTCGATTCCTCCTTTTTCTTCTTGTTCTTGTTGTTTTTATTAATATTGTTATTGTTAATCCTTTTATTCTACTACTTAGATTTTTTGTTTTTTGTTTCCTTGTAAATTCTCTTAATCTTATAGCATGTTTTAACCATTACATCAATCGTTCCTTCGCCTCTTTGATCATTTGTCATTTGTCTTTGGCATTTTCTCTCCAACGGAACGCGATCTCCAGTTGCTCTCGAAACCTTTTTTTATATTTTAATTTAATGAGTCTATATATTTGTTTGCTTGTTCTATATATATATAAAACATCTGTTTGTATTTTGGAATGGATTTTTAATTGCCATTTTACATTCAAAATTTCATCCATAATTCTTAATACTTTAGCTTACGCTGTAAAATTGATCGGTTTGGGGCAATATAAGGATAAACCTCATTTTGGTAATTGTATGTAAGTCAGACAAAACAAGATTGTATGAATCCAGACTTTTTATTTTGTGCATTTTACTTCTTACTGATTGCTCCACAAATATTGTAGTTTTACGAACCCATTTATATGGCGTTTGGAATCGTAATGTTAGATTCCAGAATAAAATATAATATCTTTATTTTAGAAGGAAGAAATGTTGTTAACCAGTTGCCCCGACCCCTTCAATTGTCGAACTAAGTTGTGCTATTGGCTCCCTTTGGTCGTCTCTTTCATTTTTATTCCAATGTTTGTTAATTATCAATTCTAATAGTAGTGAGGTAATACAATTCAAGATACCCTGTGCATGTATTTATAACTGTTCGTAATAATATATTTATATCAAAATTTCAAATAATTTTTTTAAGTATTCTCTCACTATTGGTAACTCCTATCTATATCTAAATCAGTAACTGTAAATACTAGCTTGGTATTGTGCAGTTAATTGTTCAGGAAGTTCATAAGATGGAGGTAGTTGTTTACTTTTCTTGATATAATTATCTGAAATTGATTTTTTTAATGTTCAGTTTTCGCATTATTGTGTATCATATTTGATACACATGACACATACCAAACTTCTTAGTTCTACATTCTGGTGCTTTTGTGGTACTTTGATTTTTGTGTTTGAGTAACTGGCTGATTTTATATTTCCCAACCATACGATTAAAAGATTTTTAGCACAATTTTATAACCATGCAACTTCTTCTCTCTTTGTAATAATTATTATGAACTGCCTATAGGTTATATTTTCAAAAAACAAAGTATTCCTATTTTTAAAGATAGTTCATATTACTTCTCAAAGCCACAAAAGGATTCTTAATCACATACTTTCACATTTTCACATCACTTTAAATTCAAGAACTAAATATGTATATTTTTTAATTATGAAAGTATAAACATTTTTGTACCTGAAGATGAAAAAACCTTCGTCAAAACGTCGTACAGGTCTAGAATAAAATGTAAAAATTTGCTTTTAGTTTTGAAATAAGATTTCTTTTGCGATTTTAAAAATATAAGCTGTCTTTAAAAACAGGTATCCTTTGTTTTTTGAAACTTGCTGAGCCTCCTTGCCTTCGTCGCAGGTGGTGAAGTACGCGGTGCAGACCATCTTCCTGTGCTGGGGCGTGTTCATCTGCTGCATGTTCCTGTACGGCGGCTACCGCGTCATGGCGCTGCTGAGGAACATGCCGGGCAGCCTGCTCTCCCGGGAACCCCCGGACCGCACTCGCAAGGGTAAGGCCACCGCCCCTCTGGCGAAGCTCCAGCTGACAGGCAGCCCGCTAGCCTCCGGGGGAGTTTGGGGAAGGGACAGCGCGTTTTGAACAAAAAAATTAAATGATTCCAATATCGCATATATATTTCTCATAAACGGATTATCCTTACATGATGTGACTTGACTATCTTTCGTTCTGGTTAAGATATCAAATTTTTTAGTCTCGATTGGTGAATTAAGGGTGTACACAAATCTCTTGATTGATTTTGAATACTTTGGCTGAGGGTGTATTTTAGGTAGCTTCTTTCTTCTAAATAACAACTAAATTAAAAACTTTAAGCACAATGTTGTGCATGTATTTGCAGCAACATATATTTGCCATACATATTGCCTCAGATGAATGTATAATTTTTCAGCAGTAAAGCAATGTATAAATTCCGACAATAATTTTTTTAAAAAAACCTTCTATAATGTTGGAATTTGGAAAATGTGCTTAACGTAAGATTTTAATTGAGGTTTGATGTGTTTTCCTAAAAATGCAGTTCTTAACACATTTAATAGAGACATACTAGAGTTTCTGCATTGCAATTTATTTCAATAATTTCTTTCATTACAATATTGATCACTACCAAAAGATCGTTTCTTCTTGTAGTAATGTTGCTTGAAACTCTTCTACATCTCTTGCATGTTAAATTGAAGTATTCCGAAATCGTACAACATAACTGTACGTTTCGCTAGTGAGAGATCTGGGAAAAAAGTCACAGCGCTTTCTTAACTTCGCAATTAGTATAATTGGAGAGCTCTTCTTAGGTCTCTGTCTGTTCTTTACTTTAGATGTTGGTATTAACATGAAAACCATGGAATGCAATGACACTCATAAAACTTTTGTACATAAAAACACAAGTAAAAAATTTAGTAGCACCCATATTTTTGCATTCACCATAGTATGTACACAGCTTTCATTATTAGAATGATTACTTGCTAAAGATCACTTCAGTAATGATGCTTTTATTCAAGCACTTCCACAAATGAATAATCCGTTCAGGCTTTGCACTCTTTTAATCAGCACTATTTCATTACACTACACTGAGTATTTCAATATATGCAGTATTCACCCTATAATTAAAAACCACATAATGCATATAACGCAAAACTTATTGTTAGTTTTTTTCAGATCACTTCAATTTGAAACATAAATCTACCTTTAAACTACGTTAATCCATTGAAGATTCAATGTGAAGCGATATAACTGTACTATTCAAGAGATGAGGTCTTTGAAATATATAATCTCATAATATTCATTTCAACATTTCGCGGAAACAACAAATCCAAAAATAATATATTAATAATATTAATGAATAAACATATTAATATTAAGAATAATTAATAGTAAAATAGTTCGATAGATTTGAGAAAATAATTATTGTATCAATGTTGTCATGTTTTTCATTTTGTCCTCGTAAAAAACGCTATGAATTCGTACCAAAATGAATCTGCTTTTTCTCGTAACAAAAGCAATAGTTCTAAAATTTCAGTAAATACAGAATTATCTCCTTAAAAATGAAACTAAGAATAATTTCCATGCATATTTCATAATTCTGTAAAGCTGTATCATCTTTTCGTGGACATGAGTTTAAATATACACCACTTAATTGAAATGAAGGGAAAAGCCATCAACAGAAATCCCGGATTTTGTAACACATTGAAGATATACTAAATTGAGCTTTTGTATTCCATGCGCCACATGTTTATGTCAAAATATTGTTCCATTTCTCATTGAAAGGCGATAGGCATATTGAACTGAACCCAAACGGAAATTGCACTCAGACGCTGAAATGAAGTAATTACATTTGAAAAGTTATTGAAATGAGTTTACAAATGGATGAACAATTCTTTCAGACAGAACGGAGAAATAATGAGAAAGAAAACTTACGAGAATAAATGCGAATAGAATGAAAAAGAAAGTGAATTGAGTGCCACAGTTTGTAAGAAGGGAAGAAGAGTAACTGAAGAGCGAGATTAACGCGTGAGATTGATGAGAGAACGAGATTGAGGTCAGTGGCAATGAAATTGGGGTGACTGAAAGTGAGATTGAGAGAAGAGTGAAATTGTTGTGTGAAATAAGAGTAGTGGAGGTGAAATGTTACTTCTGTGAGAGTGCGTTTGCTGCAAGTGAAAGTGAGATCGATGCGATGGAGATTGATGTGAGAGTGAGCTTCATGTGAATGAGGATAAGATCGATAGAAGTGAATATGAGTGAGTCTTGATGCGAGCAGAACGATAGATTGAGTAAAATGCAATAGTTGACATGAAATCACCACTAAACCAGTGAGTGAACGTGTGATAGTGAGTGAGAGAAGGAGTGAGTTACAGTGGGTAAACGAGAGAAAGCAGTGAGAGGAGGTTGGAGATCGTGACCGAAAAAGGCATGGCCATCAAAGGGGCACCGACTTCCAGAGCAAGTCAGTGCCAAACGCCTGAAGGGCAGGCAGGGTTGGGAGCGGGCGTGGCTGGTGCGCAGGCATCATGCAGTTGGCGATGCTCGCGCCCTACAACAACCTGGCGAGCTCCGTGGCGGCGGCGCTGGTGCCGACGCTGCTCGCGCCCAAGATTCGCATCACCGACGAGAACGACCAGACGGTGAGCTACGGCAGCGACAGCGCCAGCGCCGGCCAGCCCGGCTCGGGCCCCGCCCAGCTCACCGCGGCCGCGGCGGCCGGCCACGACGACGGTACGATGCCCCCCTCCCCCTCCCCCTCTGCTCATTCTTCCTTTCAACCTCGCCCAATCGCCCTCCCCCTCACTCTCATCTCATCTCATTCCTCCCTTTGTCTTCACCAACTCGTCCTATCGTCTTTGGTTCTTCCCCATCATCTTTATTCTCTTTCACACCCTCCTTCTGATTCCCTGTTGCTCTTACGCTCATCCTCTATCTTCATCTCCCACTCATTTGCATCTTTTCATCATCATCATCGCTCCTTCGCTCTGATTGCTCTCGCTCCCCTTTCACTCATCGCATCAGCATAATCGGCATTCGTATCACAATTGCCTCTGATAGTAATACAATGAAAACTTCTTAAAAATTACCTCGCGGAATGAGAAAAGATAACCGGCAGCATTTTCAATTATATTGCATAGTAATTTTACATTCCATAACCCAGCAATAGATACTAACTTTAAATTTTCATTGAAGATAAGTAAGGGTTTTCTGAAAATATATCTAAGAGGATACCTACGAAACCACATCTTTCCACTCGGACTGTTCTTGCTGTTACATATTAGTTGCCGGTCTCGCTGCTACCCGTTTACCTTTTTTAAGTTTTACATTATTGTAGATAATTCGCATTTCTACTCCTACTCATTCCTTTTCGAAGATATTTAGAGAGCAGTGCACTATTTGTCAAATAATTCTTATATTGTATTTTTTTAAAAGCCTGATTTTTGTCAGGCATTGTGGTATTCTTTGCTGCACTCAAACATGGCATTCTTGAGCGACCACAAGATAATAATAATTATCAATTAATGACCTTATATTTTGAAGATCAGTATAAAAAATTGTTTAAAAATTATTTTAAAACTGTGTTGGACATTTTACGCACGGAAAAGATAGCCCGTAATAATTAACACATTTAAAAGTGATTTTTATTCAAGATTTTGTCTGTCAGCAAAATATTTGGTAATTAATTAATATCTTTTACTACAAAGTACTTGCAAAAATTAAACAGTATCCTTATTCATGATGGACCGTTGCATCTCGAAGTTAAAGATATCCGATAATTATTTCATTGGTTCTGCATCAACCCTGATATACATATGCCTCTAAAAAAATTCTAATACAATTATCCTATATGGTTTCCGAGTACTTACCATTCCCTGTATTTCCTACTTCATGCTACAGTTAATTTGTGATGTACTCTCTCAACTGTCCGTTTTCGTGACTATATTTGCATGCTCCATGATCATTGTGCACGCTTATAAGCACGCATATGCACTTCTGATCTGTACTTCTGTAACAATATTGAATTATTAATAGTTTATCAGCGTCGTTAGTCAAATATGCCGACTTCATCGCCAAAAGCTGAAATTGTTACTATTGTGATTTGAAAGCTCTTACACAAAAAATGCCTAATTTTTGTTTATAGCATGAACGGAAATATAATTCCATTAACAATACTTTTATTACTGAAATATTTGTGTATATCCGGAACTATAAAATTCATCAAAACCTTTTTCTCCATGGAAACATGTCTAAAATTCTTCTCGCCAAATACAAGTATTACAACTATACACAGTTCTGTAGTAGAAATTAAGTACCTCTGATCTTCATCTTTATTTTCGGGAAGGAAAGGTTGTATCAAGTCCTAGAAATAGTGGTGGTTTTATCAATATACCAACTGTTTTGAATTACAAAAAACGATATAGAAAGCAGAATATCTTACTCAATTTCACGCATTCATTAGATAGCCAGGGAGTCAAAATTACTCCTCGTCGTAATAGGACCTGGAATATTTGAAGTGGTGGTAAAATGCGTTTATTACATTAAAGTACCTTGCGTGATCAGCTAATGTATTTTTTACGTGAAAATGATTTATTGGGTTTTAACTTCGTTTTAATGAATTCTCATGAGTAAAGAACCCAGAGTAAATTCTTGTTTACTTTCTCAATGCATTAGCCTCAAAAGGAAGTCATGTATCCGTAATGTAATTGAACCAATCATTTTATTACTCTGACAGAAGGATTAGCATGATTAAAATCTCCTTTCATCTCGTTTTAGGAATCTTTATGCCTTGAACCCTTATTGCCCGTTACTCCTTACGTGTGCCAATAATTCTCAACAACCTTTGGGTCTCGCCGGAAGAGGATAAAAAAATGAACTGGCAATAACTGCTCTCTTTAGGTATCACTTTGTTTTAAGTTGTTATCTTACATTATTATGTTATTACTAGGGAGCGTATTTTAATGAAATGTCATTTTTTCTTTTCACTTAACTACAATGTCTTTTGGTTCGTAGGCTTCCGCGGCCGGAGTTTGTGTTGTCTAGGCTATCCGAGACGAGCCGCGTCTGACATGGTGGCTAACGTTTCGGCCAGCGTATTGTGGCCTTCTTCAGAGCGTGCCAAAAATACAAAGCTCCTTCATTTGTGTCTGATCTTTACGAAGTAAAGCATACCTTATTTAATGTTGATTGAATCGAATTAACTGGAAGAATTATAATGATAGAACGCTTTTAGGAAGTTAAAAAATTAAAAATGTCTCCAGCACGTTTTAAAGGCATGTTGGAAACAAAAATAACAAGCTTATGCTTGCACATAATACACTAAAGCATGGGTTTGATTTAAGCAGCTGGGCTCTATATGTATCCGCTTTAAAATCACGATGATAGCCGCTACTATTGGTATTTTGGATGAATGTGTTTGAAAATAGATTGTTTGGTGAGATGCATGTGCACGGAAAATGTTGGTATTTGAATTTTGTATTATTTATGTATTGTGCGTTTGTATTTCTATCTGTCGTAAATACACATTGTTAATGTTACAGATCACCCGAAACCCATTAATGTTGTTGGTGCTTGTAGCAGCAGATGTTGACGCTGTAAGATTGTGAAAATCAGTCTCTCTTGTGTTCTCATATATTATATCATTGTCATTTTTAGTGTTCTGGATATCATTTAGTAAGAACTCATGCCCCACCTAAAAACCCTCTGTGATGGCAAATTTTATTATACGTTTTTACAAAAGTAATTTTCGTTATAATTAAGTTGTAATTGTCGTTAAATATATATTTGTATGCCAATGAAACTTTACTGATAGCTGTATTGCTAGAAAGAAGCTTCTGAAAGAATATCTGCTCTGTTCAAGATATTTAAAAGTTACTTTCCAAAAATCATATTAACAAAACAAAATAAACTTGAAAAAGTTTTCATACTTGTAAATCATTAGTTAACTTCTCTGAAATTTAATAAAATGTATTTTAAAATAGTATAAACTGGAGAAATTGTTTTGTATTTCAAAACCGGATTATTCTTAAATCTTATTCAGGAATACTATATGGAATATACACAAAATGTTGCTATCAATTATTACACATGAGAACACCCAAACGAGCTTTTTCGTCAATTCAATTTTTCGTTCAAACTGAACACAAACCAACCGCGCGGTTCGTACACCATACATTTTTCTGTACATAAAGAGGATGAAGAAATAAATGTACACCACTAAATGATATTAGAATGAAAATGTTCCGATTGATTTTTGCAAATAGTGGTGATTTCGCGAAGTTGAATATCGCGTTGTGGCAATTCTCACGGCTTTATTTTGCGAAATGTTAAATTTTGATAGCCGTGATGTTTCATGATGTTGATGTGATTTCGTCATCTTATTGAGAAAGCCACTCACTTCAAAAATCTCAAAATTTACAGTACGCACAAAAAACTGTTTGGGTTTGTTACATTCCAATAAATGCCATTCTATGAGTGTTTGTACCGGCTTAGGTGGCTAAGTGCATTAACTGATGACAGTGCGGTGCCTTCGAGGTGGCAGGATTTCCGGCGCGAGCCAGATGGCTCAAGCCTCCGTCGGGAGGAGACTTGTAGCGGCGGCTGCTCTGATTGGTAGTTCCTTTTGTGGGTTCTCCGACCAACGCCAGGCGAATGCCGGAGCAGAACCCTGTGAAACGGGCCTCAGACCGCGCGCGATCCTTCCTTTTCCTTGGGCTTCCCCCACCCGCTACTTACACACACTTTACTTACATGCTCTACACGACCACACATGTCGGAAGAGCAGGCGAGAGCTTCGAACTAGTCTCGTCTTGGGCGGTACCCCGCTGGTAGATATTGTGTGGGACAATCTCGCAAGCCGTCGAGTAGATTGGTACTGGATATTACAATCCAGTGGGGGATGATAACCGCCACCTCTCGTGGCAAAAACATGTACTACAGTTACGGTACTAGTAACCTTATCAGTTGACGCGTCCAGAAATATCAATAATCAAATCAGTCAATGAGTTTCTGCATTGAGTTTTGGTGGTTTATGAAAAGCTAATGGTATTTAATAGAAATAAAATTCCATAAAAATAAAATTAAAAATTATCTCTCTTACAGTGGTTTCGTTTTCATATTTAGAGCGCTGAAACCGTCAATTTTATAAAGTTTTAACACTGAATATAGGTGACAAACCGTCTTCTTAAACTTCAATAATTTTGTTCTGTACATTTTGGCTTAGGTTCTTTTAACACTACTGCGACGATTTGCAGTTCTTGATGACGACGAATCAGGTGTTGTTTTGACCCCACACCACAATCATAAGTAACGTAAACATTAAACATTAGCTTGAAATTAGCCATTACCACAAATTCCCAATTAAAAGAGTGATGGGATCAACTATTGTGCTGTGTTAGGGCGTGTGGTTAAGGTTCAATAGCTCGCACGGTGCAGAGGCGACCCGGCGGCTGTGGCGATGGACCCAAAGCGAGAGCTCCGGAGTGGATTTATCGACTGGGGATGATCCGCGAGCAACGGGAGCGAGTATAGAAGGTCATGGAGCAACACGGCCGAGATAACACTTGTACAGTAATTGAGTTGAGAGAGCGTGTGCGTGATAATTGTTTACTGCCCGCGTTCATCTGGTTCATCTGGGTTGTGGAGTGGTGATTCGGACTGTTGGTGAACTGTGATGTACTATAGGCATCCTCTGGTTACTACGACTGTGCTTCGGACTTTAGTTGAGTGGCTTGCTTTTGAGATGATTTTGATTTTGTAAACATTTAGAAAATAAACCTTTCTTACTTCTTTTTATTTCTGTACATAACAGTTAGATACCATCAGTAGTGATCTAAACGTGGTTCCATTGCATGTAGAGTCCCTAGATACAAAGTAGCGCAACTTGAATGAGCTGCCGCTATTTAATATCCTCTCGTGCGACAGCCCCGCCAGGCAGCAAGCAGGAGCTGACGAGAATGATAGCAGCTGACGGCATTATGAAGGTTTTTGAGAATATTAATGTTGGTTTTGGGAAAATGGACGACTTTCGCCACATACAATGTAACACGGTTTGAATTCTTCTGACATTTTATATAATAACGGAAGCGCTTCAACGAAATTAAAACATGGTCTCCTTTCTGCATCTAGTAATTCAAATTAAACAAATTTTATGCATAAAAGTTAAACTTACTTATTTTGTATACAAAACCCGTTCAGTGTTTTTCTATTGATATTTCCTACGTACAGAAATCGCATTGAAATTGAACGAAGGAAGTTGGTTTTTACTTAGCCGTTGAGGAAAAAGTAAAAGAAACAAAAAAATGTCATAAAGTAAACATCATTTTTAGTACTGTCATTAGCTAGAAATTTATCAGTAGAATCTCAAGAAACAATTAGATTCTTTAGATTAGATTCTTTCATCAGCTCTCAATGTAGCATCAAAATAACGGAATCTCTTGTTTGGAATGACGTGTAACGTACTGAGATCTTATTGTGAGTACTTCACAGCAGTTAGTTTTGTTATTCTAACAGACACGGTGCCCAGTGAAAACTGTTTTATTGAACGGGGAACTTTGCATCTTCAGCGTAGTTGCCAATATTTCAAGCGTCTTTTCATGAATTTCAAATCTCATGAACGTCAAATCTTCCATGGACTTTCAACGCCAGTCAAGAATACCCGTCCTTAAATCCCAGATTCCAAAGAGATCACACTCCGCCGCACGGTGTGATTTTGGTTCAGAAGTAACAGTAGTGTGCTTTTTGAACCTATCTCTCGGCTGCAAACCACACGAATGTTGCGCGTTATTTGTTAAGGTTTTACTTTGGTTTTGAATGTAGGATTTTATGATCAGACATCTTTCCTTTCGCCGTTCATCCACTGTCCGAGCCAGAGCGCGTTAGTACTTACCTGTAGAGCTTTTAAATTCTCTACTTGGAACGTGCTAAAGTGTTAAGCCGTTCAGACCGCTGTCCACAGCAAACTCGCGAAAAATATCCAAAGATGCAAGCTTTTGTGCATAATAGTTTTATCTGCGAATATATAGCCGATGACGGTGCTGTTCGCTGGGTGACGGTGCAGGCAAAACATGCCCCTCCTTCCGCTGTAGAAAAGCGCCTTCTTGATCCAGGGAGGCAGGCTTGGGCGCGCGTCTAGGAAGTGTCAGTTGATAGACTCGGCGATGTTTCCGGGCACGTCAAAGGCTATAGTTATTTATCTCCTCCGTATAATGAAAGATTTTTCTAAGAGTCGGCTTGCGCGGAATTCCCTCTCCAAGAACCTCACCTCGAAGGGGACCGCCCTAGGACAAGCGCTAAGCTCCCGACTGGTGTCCCGACATGTGTGGTAGTGTAGGGCTTGTAAGTGTATGTGTGTGTGTCTAAGTAAGGGGAGAGGCTAGGACAAGGAAGAGTAAGGAAAGACCTCACGCTGCCCGCAGCCCATTTGTTTGGGTACTACTTGAACGTTCGTCTGGTATTAATCGGAGAACCCACAGAGAACTGGCGACGAGAGCAGCCGGCCATTGGAATTCTCTCCCACCATGAGACGGGCCGGCCGGGTGTTGCAGAGCTGTCGGGCGACGCGTGCGCGGCCTCGCTGCTGCTGGAGCGGGGCGGGCGGGCGGTGTCGCCCGAGGCGCGGCGCCGCAGCCCCGCGCCGCCCGCCGTCACCGTGCGCCCGCCCACGCCCACCGCGGGCCTCGCCGGGCCCGCCACGCGCCGCCCCAGCGCGTGCAGCCGGCGCGCCAGCGACGCCGACCCCTGCGCCAGCCGGCGCGGCAGCGCCTGCAGCGTGTACAGCCAGGTCCGTTCTGCTCATTTTAGAAGTGATTTCGTGTACTGGCGGGATGAGGGTAACTGCTCTCTAAATGTTTACGTAGATGCAGGGCATGAATCTCCACAGTAAAATAGTTATTTGTAATGGCAGAAATAATGACGCACATAAAAATATTTTGTAATAATGTGCTGAAACTGTTCGATAAGCGTTGCTTTCTTTCCTTTTTTTAAACTTTGGAAGAAATTCACTTACTCATTTGATTAGTGTGGCTATGCGTGCGTCGCCTACAGACAGGTAGGTTGAGATATGCATGCGTAACTATTTTCCTACATTCTACTCTATTAAACATTTCAATACAATTCTCAATCAGTATCTTATCGTAATATTTGTTTTCTGAGCTCTTCTGCATAGTTACCGATTTGAGAGACTTTGCCTCGCATGAATCTGGATAGTAAAGCAATTTTATTTTTTTATAAACGACATAAGTTATCACGAACTCAAATTTTGCATTGATTTGTTAGAATGGTATGAGTGAACAAATATCTTTTGTTTTTAGAAAATGTTGAAAATCATAAACGTCTTCAGTTGATTAATATTATGAATGTGTACGTTTTCTAATAGTTAGTTAATAAACTTCATTAAAATGAGTGGAAGTTTATAAAAATGTGGTGAGACAGAACCAAAGAATATTTTCGTCTTGTGTTTATTTTATTTTTGAGACAGTAGTGTGTATTTTTAAATTTCAGTACTGACCAAGGAATTTGCTTTGTTGAAGTTAAGAATTTCTATAACAGTGAGTCAGGTTTATATATTTAGTCGTGGAAAATTATATCCGGAATTATGTTTTCTGACTTTTCATCTACTCGCACTACGACTCAATACTAAGCTTGAGAATTAGTTTGCTTACCAAGTATCCATTTACATTTATGAACACACTCGCTAATGACGTCTTTTAGTTTCATGTTGCGTGACGTTCCAAGCCATGTCGTCATTGGTACTGAGTCATATCATTGTTGCTCATTATGAAAAAAACAATCAAAGTAATTTGTTTATTTCATCTCAATCCGTACCCTTAGGTATTACTCAAGGAAGTAGTTTTTGGAATTCTCCAAGAATTTCTGGTCCCAAAGACACTTAGGCTCACTACTCTATAGTTTTTGAATTTAATGACTTTCTTAAGAATTCGCGATACAAGTTTTTTTGCTGTTTCGCTTTTGTACCAGGTGACCAATGAAGAGGACGGTTCTTTAAAACTTCAATCGACTTCGAAGATTTCTTCCTCGAGAACATGATTACTTGCATTTTTCAAAAACAATATTTAACATTTAAATAAGCTTACTTCCAAAACAAACGTAACGTTATTTAACTAACTGGCAGTTGCATGGCCTTAAAGAAAATTTGTTCGTCATTTTCTTATTCAATGTGTTTAATTTTAGTAACGAATAGTAATAAGTAACACTGTACCCGCACATTGTAATATGTACTGTGTGCATTGGAAATTCTCACATAGGATATATGTTGAATGAATACTCCAAATTCCTTCACAAGTTGATTGTGTAATGTTCAAAACATAAAAAGCAACAAATGTTGTAAATAAAAAAGTTTTTTTTTTTACATTTCTAAGATCGTGTATCACGTAGCGGGAAGCATTGGAAAGTAGAACCGGGAAGATGGAATGCTTATAATTGAGTGAGCGAGGGTTGATAGCTGAGGGGACATGTCGAAACGATACGCTCATTTACGTTATTTCATATTATTAGAATTCAACAACATAGCAAGATGTTTCTAGAATAAAATCCTGTAGATATAAAACAGATATAATGTATTGTTGTTTCATAACATTATTAATATTTGTCCATCTCTTGCCACTGTTCACCTAGCCAATGCTTCTCTCTGTACTAAAGGTCATATAAATACTTTAAAAATACCATTTTTAACGCATTAATTGCCGACTTGGGTAGCCGAGGTTGCGTAGGCTGAAGAGTCGTAGCAGACTTGTGCCTGAAAGGTCGCAGGTTCGAATTCCACCCGGGGCATGGGTGCTTGTGTGTCAATATACCAATGTTGCAGTGCCTACTCGCTCTGGCCTTAGTAGTTGCAAGAGCAGCGTGAATGGGCAGCGCTGAGGCTGAGGCTGAGGCTCGTGTGTGGCGCAGCGCTGCGGAGGAGACCTGTCGCGCCGGGGCAGCGACGTGTCGCGTCGCAGCTTCGGCGGCGGCGCGCAGCTGCCGGACTTCTGCTGCGACGGCGACGACGACGAGGTGGCGGCCGCGTGCGCGGGCGCGGGCGCGGGCGGGGGCGGGGCGGGGGTGGCGCTGGTGTCGCCCACGGCGAGCAGCTTCGCCCGCCAGAACAGCTGGCCGCAGCCGTCGCCCGGGGCGGCCGCCGGCGCGGCCTCCAGCGCCACCAGCGGCGACCTGCGCGCCGCCGCCGCCGCCGCCGCCGCCGCCGCCACGCCCAGCCCGTGCGCCAGCCCGCGCGGCAGCTTCCGCTACTCGCGCGCGCGCCCCCGCGCCGCCCACGCCGCCCACGCCGCCCACGCCGACCCCTCGGAGGACGAGGTGACCGCCGAGACCAGCCTGCTGCCGCAGCGCGGGGACGGCGCGCGCCTCGCACGCTGCTCGCCCGACAAGGTGAGGCGAACATGACACGAAACGATTCACCACTCAAACGCACAGCTACTTCTTGGCAGAAATTACTGTTAAAGGTAAAATGTGACAATCATTTTCGTGTGAAGCCACTATTCCTCACCTATCGCCCCTTCAGCTTGCTCTTGTACACTCCTTGTGGAGTTTGGAGGAGAAAGGAGATCAAGGGAAGTGGCCTGTGCTCGTAGGAGCGGGAGAAGGGGGAACAGGGAAGAGAAAGGAAAGATCGTGCCCGGTTTGTATCCCGTTCGTTAAGGTATTGCGCCGATATTCGCCTTCTTTTGATCGGAGGTAACTGCGGATTATAACAGTCGCCCGGTAGAATTCCCCTCCAGACATCGTCTGCATTCTGCCTAGCAATAGAGACGCCAATAGGACCTCCTGGTGCGAGGCACCGCAGAGGCAGCGCAGGGCTGCATTTGCTAAGCCGGGGCCCCGCGCTCGGGGCGTCTAGGATGAGACTGTGAAGGGAGAGGACCTAAAAATAATTATGTTTCAAGTAATCTTGAAAATGATACAAAACGGACACGAAACTCTAGCAACTGTGCCTCCGACGCGGACTCTCGCGGCCAACCAAGAATCTATTGACTCCGGTCACGGAAGCCACACACACATTTCTCGCTAGCTGTCAAGTGGACACAATTAAAAGGTCTGCTGACTATAAACATTTTAATAAAGCGTTCTGTAATCCCTGTAGGTTTTCATTTAGGAATGCTTTTTGAGGTTCTGAGGCAGTAAAATGAAAGGAGTTAGAAGCAAGACAGCCAACGTTTTGGGCAATATAGTCCTCCTTTCAAAACGCTAAAAATAAAATTTTAAAAAAACGAGTTCGATTGAAAAATTAAAAACGGAAAAACATTAACAAAATCAACTCATATTCGCATACAAACTAAATAAAGTTTATAGCACAAGTCCATATGCAACCTGACGAGGTTATGCGTGTAACAATATGGCAATTAATAAACAAATACCATTTTCTGTAAGAAATGGTAGACATAGAACATAAAATAAATCATAAACCAAGTAGAGTATACAATACACAAATGCAAACAATAATATATATTTATTATTGTATATTACTTTTATGGATACTCAAACCGGATGATTTTTAATAAGTTGATGTCTTGGCCAAAATAATTTTGTCGATTTCTGACCTTGGTTGAAAGATTTGCGAGAATGCGCTAGTGTTGTGTGCCTCAGGTCACCGTATTTCTAAGACACTCTCTGTAAAATTGAAATGACAAGGTTTACTTTGCTTCAATATAACTCTTTCTTTAAATATTAAATATTCTCTAAATATTAAAACTTTATACATGTATTTGCGTATTACATATTCGTTGCCTCGGAAGGATATTCTATTTATAATGGTATATTACTGGTGATAATTCTCACAAATTTCTTTTTCATGGTAACATGCTGTCCGGGAGTAAACAAGTTGATTTCGATGGAAATGCAAAACGTCGATGGTAGGTTTGCCTTATGGTTATGCGGCATGTAAAAGAACCTTTGAATAATGCAAATTTAATATCGGCAAAACAAGCGTCCAAATAGAAATCAAGTATTCGTTACTCTTTTGCACACATGGTCCCAACATTATTTAGAATTCACTTCGCAAGATCAGCGTTAAAATTTACATAATTTAAACCGACAATTTCCAAGATATGTGAGAATGAATATTTTATGATCCGTCAGGTGATTTATTTGTTACATGTTGAATAAGCTGAGTTGTGAAGTATAGATTTTTCCATCCTTAATATTTATCATTAAATTTAATTTTATTTACTTTTGTGAGTGAGATATACAATTGTACAACTGTGAAGATTTGATTTTGCCTGTCATTAAAGAGTATGAAATGTCTTGTGACATGTCAGAAATTGTTTTAATTTTAGGGCGAAATGTACAATTTTTTTGTCAGACAATTTTTTATCAGAAACCTGAGTTTATTGAAATTATACATCACTACATTTCTTTGATTTTTTTTAATGGTATTGTCAACAAATTGCTTCATTTTCCCAAGATTGTTACACGTTACGGTTCAAGTTTACATAAAATTTTATTTATGGCGCAAATTATGCGTTCGTACGAAAGAAAGTACATGTCCGAAATTGCCGTTATAATATCTACACAATGTAATCGTTCAGGTCTCCTTCTTTTCTCTTTTACTTGGAGATTCCCCACATCCCCTACTATTTTTTAGACCCATCGCGTGCGTTCATCTGACTTGTTCGGAAGGCTTTAAGGATGCTTGTTGAAGAAAAGTCGAAGAAAAACCTCCTGCAGCTACTGACGAAATAATTGGGATGAGTTCTGCCCGCGTTTCAAATCTTGCAATATCTTGCTAAAGGGAGAAAAAAAAACAACGCTAACTTCTCCGGCGGAACCAAGTTTTGCGGAAAGTCCTCGTGGGCGGGGCGAGGGGCGAGGGGCGAGGGGGAGCGTTGGGCGAAAGAAGAGGGTAGCTACTACCGACCGTTTCTCAGAACATGACCTTCGTTATTTGAAAGCGTGTTCTTTCTTACCGACTTTCGTATTTACAGGAATTCTAGAGAAGTCGACGCCTGGTAAAGTATTGGTGTGCGAGTAAACTATGCTTTGGGGGGGGGGGGGGTGAATGGCCTGGTCTGAGAAATGGGAACAAATTTGCAAGCCATCCCGAACAATGAACCGTATCGATAATTGAACGAAAGTGGCTGGTCATGTTACTTATTATTTCAAAACTAAGGGAAGAAGCTACATACTGGTATCGACGCTCCTACGAGTACGACCTGAAATTTTGTTTCCCAGAACTGTCACATTTATTTGAAACCAAAAATACATTTTACAATAAAAATTATAAGTAAACAAATAAACAAGTAAAAAGCCACTAAAAACTATACACAATTGTAAATACATCGCCTGAACAAGTACCATATTGTCTGTGATCTTGAATATAGCGTGTGCTTGATTGCGTGCGCAGACGAGCAGCAGCGACCTGACGCTGCACTCCATCCTGAACCACATCGCGTACGTGAACCGCTCGTCGGCGGCGGGGGCGGGGGCGGCGGCGGCGCCGCTGCGCGCGGAGGAGGCCGGGGCGCTGGCGGCGGCGGCGGCCGGCTGCAGCCGCAAGAGCCAGCTGCGCAAGGTGCTGCACGTGACGTACGCCACGGCGCTGCTGGGCGTGGTGCTGTGCGTGGCCGACATGGGCCGCCTCTACGGGCCCTACGGCCTCAGCGCCGCCACGCGCACGCAATTCGTGAGTAGCGCCCCCCCCCCCCCTCCCCCGACGGCGCTTGTCGCTCAAGGGGAGAAAGTGAAGCGCGGGCGTCATCGTAAGGGGAATATGTCACGTGACAAACGTATATAACTGCGTTACATGCAATTTCCCACTTTAAGTTCGTTGGCAAAATGTGATCGCTTTCTACCTTTCTAAGTGTCTTAGAAGTTTTAAACATTTATTCTCAGTCATACTGACACAAATTTAACATACATAGTATACGCATGGTGCCCCTCGGGTGGCTCATGGACAGCGGTCTAGCTTTCTGTGAGACAGTCTCAGCTTCGATTACCGGCCAAGACAAAAATGAAGCTGTAACTTCTTAATAAAAATCGCAGTGTGAGTTTCACAGCACTTTTGGGCATTTGCTCTTGCGCAGTAGATCGATATTGAAGCCGAATGCTGCAGGCTCTGCCATGCAAAATCTCCCTAATAATCTCTTACGTTGAATTCGTGGGCAACAAAATATAATGTTACAGTGGCCGTGTTTATTAATTTACAATGCATATTAAACTGAACACGAACTAAAAATAACAAGAACAAATAAAATAGCCTGAAATCCTGCGCGCAAAGTAATCCCTTCACCTGGGCATTACTGAACTTCACGGGACCGAATGTAAACTACAGAGCTAGTTCGAGCAGAGATGAGCAGAGACAGATCAATTTGTAGGTGGTTTAGTGGTTTAGAAAGCGGTCGACAAATAGCACTCCGCCCTGAGCGATTCTAGAGAGTATTGAGAGAGCATCAAAGGTCTATACGCTCGTTCAAATGAATTACTGTAAAGAAAAAAATTGAAGAAACGATATTTTAAACAAGAACATATTCGTTGTGAAAAATGTATTTTCCTTCCTTTTCGTCGGTGGTGCCATGGCACATTGGCACTATTCTACAACCCCCACTGCTTAGTCACCTCCATTAACGTCAGTGAGTCTCTTCATGAATTCCGAACCCACGCTTGCGTTGTCAATCCAACTACGACATTGCACATGGAGCACATTCTCGGCCCGCTTGCTCCGTCATTTAAAAGTAACGTGTCTTCCATTGAAATTGTCTCGTTAGTCCCATTGCTCTTTAATGGGCAAACTGAACCATTGAAGTCTGCCCCAATTGATCTTATACTATTCATCACTAACACAAGCATAACATTGGGGGAAGACCAAAGTATTCGCGTACACTTTCGTTATCATGTTCTTTTTCATGATGTTCCTAAAGTTACTTTTAAAACATTGTTTGTCTTTCAAAACGTTATTATTTTTCTTTTATTCTTCTTCCTTACTTATTTGAAACTTTAAACTATCAAATTTTCTACGCATCCTCAGCAAAGCTACCGCCTTTTTTCTTTTAACAAACTGAGTTCAAAAAGTATTGGAGTTACAGAAAATCGATGCATTGGTAAATTAATTACTAATCAATAAATTAAGTTTCGTTGCCTCGTTGTTGTACAAACAATTTTTTTATTTCAAACTTTTCTCGTTTTGTAGATTATCTCTGAATAGAAATAAATCTGACATGATTTATACCTACCGAAAACTGAATCCAAACTTCACAAAAAGAAGATAACTCATTGGAGTAAGGAATAGTATGCCCTCTGGATCAGGAGAACAAAAAACGTCAGTTCCGCCGCTAATGAAAAAATATTTTAAAGAAGATCGATCTGGAAAGAGCTAATGAATGAATGCTTTGCGAGATGATCCAATTTCAAGGATGAAAAATGCAAGGGAGCGAACAGATATGAAAGATATAAACGACTGTAATGAATGCAGGTACAAATTAATTTTGAGATCATTAATGCTCTCATGTAAATAAACGATGCCATTTTTAAGTTCAAGCTCTAAAGCGCTTGCAATTTTATTTTCTGCTCATTTAAAACTCAAAGAAAGGCGAAGAAATGAGAAAAAAGGAGTTACGAAAACGACAAAGAAAGGGCCTAATTACAAAGATGAAATGGAAAAGCAGAAGTGAAAAACGAAAATAATGGCGATGAATAATTTCCAATCCGATGAGGAGCGATGCATTACACAGGATACTTTGACCGCATTCTCCTGCTAAACTTTTGTGGCTACACGAGATTTCTCTAACGTAAGGCAGTGGTTCATAAGCCCCTATTTCTTCATATTGTTAGCATAATCTTTCTTTAATAATTTACAGAAAATGCTATTTTCGAATTTCATTTGTAGGGAATATCATTTTGATGGATAATAGAAATGAAGACCCCAAAGGGAATTTTGAATCCTTCTGCGCTACGCGGATGACGTGAAGGCAAGGCTTTTCTCTTGCAACGGATCGGAAGCTATGTTCTCACCAGACGAGGCTTTCTGAGGCTGTAAACGGCAAGTGCTGCCGCGCTATTAGCTCACTGCACTTGTCTAACTATTGCGCTCCAAGATCAATCAACCAAAATTGGTGGTCAACGAAGAATGGTGATGATGACCTCAACTAAGATACTCTTGCACTGTCACTCGTAATAGGGAGTTTGCGCGCGCCATAGCACATCGATCTTCTGCGCGTGCGCAGGAGATTGAAAGTACTTCAACTTTCGAGTTGGCACAAAACACTCTAATGTGTCCCCAAATCGATGTTCCATTCGTAAGTGGCTTCAGTACTTCGCTTCTCTCAGTATATTGTAGCAGATCACAATTAAAAGGAAGAACTTTATTAATAAAATTTGGGAAATCATGAAGAATGTATATGGGCATTATGGAAGCATTGGTTGCGGGGCGATCGGTAATAACAAGTGAAAACTCGGCTGAGAACACTTAGAAGATGGAAACGCAGGATGTCAGGTGTAAAACATACGTCAGTGGATATCTGGAAGGTTTCCAAGTTATCAAATATATTTCTTTAAAGAAGATTAAACACTTCTGGAAAAGAAGTCGCGCGCTTGAACATTGGAGATGGTGAGCTCTAATCATTCAGAGAAGGTACATGCACACAGACCACTTTACGGGCCATATTATAACAACGTTCGGAAGAAGATACTTTAATAAATAATTAATAGAGGAATTGGAGTTAATGTATTACTTCTAAGTAGAAATATTATTAAGGACAATATTGCGACTTCGATTCCTCGAGATAAGCTGTGAGTTCTAAGGTGAGGTCATGTTTTTTTTTAATTGTTCGAATGTGCGCACAGGCATTTATAGAAATATTTAATATCTTTTGAGAAAATTGTGAATCGAAATTGTCCATTAGATTAGTTGTTAGGTTTAGAGAAATAAATATGTATTCAATTCGAATAACTTTATTAAATTAGTGACTAATAAATTAGGTTTTTAATTGTTTCTGAGTTTCTCTTTCCGTTGTTTTCGTTATTTTAAAGTTTTAACGAATGATTGCTCTTTGGAAGTTCCATGTGTGGTTTTCTAGAGAAAGTTACTTTTAAAGGTTTCCTGGACATTTCCCTTTCAAGACGTAAAAGATTTGCCGCTCCAATACAAAGGGAAGCTCAGCAACCCATCCCAACGCGTGGGAAGGGCTGGTCGAAGCGCTCACCCGCCTCGCGACGCCGAGCAGCTCCTCCGGCAGCCATCAAGAGACTGGGCAGACCGACTCCACTGCGCGAAAAGGGCAACTTGTCCCTTTGCCGCACGCGGATCGCGGAGTGGAAATGCGTAGCACAGGCGCCAGGCAGGCCGCCTCGCTGCGTTAATGCGTCACTCGCAACGACAATGGCCTCTGCCGACGCCGCGCTTCCGCTCGCTTCCGCTCGCTTCCGCCGCTGTTGATGTGATACTGCTGCGGTCCAGCGGAGGAAACCGCTCCGAGATATTTATGCGGAATGTAGAGAGTTCGGGCTAAACCAATACTGTATCGATGTGTCGGAAGCTTGGGAAGTTACGTTTAATGGAAACGATAATGAAGCTAATCCGCTATTCCAAAAGGTTGATTTCCAAATGAGCGATTTAAAACAAACGGGCTTATTGAAGTTCACATCATACCAAAACCTCAGTTGGAATTGGTTTTCTTCTTTTAGTTTCCTCTCAATGTTATTTTGCAGTAATTTTGACACGTTTTGAAAATAATCCATTTGCTTTTTTATTCTACGCATTCAATAGAACAAGCAATATTGCAAAGGTACGACTGAAAAGAATGCGCACCCTCCCCCCATAAAGTCAAAAAAGGCACGTTAGCGAATGCTTCTTTGTTCATGTACGAATCCCTTATTTCTCTCCTAGTTCTTAATTTGTGATTATATTATTGTCGACTGGCTGAAGTGTCCTGAGTTGCCCGGGTATTTTTTAATCACAATCCTCTTACAAAAGAGAAGGAATGAATTTTGTGTATAGTGTTTTTCTCATCATACCCGCTTCTGATTCTCTCTATTGCGATGATTCATCACAAGGTAAACGAAATTTAAACAAACTTCGTATAAATTACAAGGATAAACGACATCAACATATATATATATATATATATATATATATATATATATATATATATATATATATATATATAAAGTAGTTATATAGCGAGCGATAAGTAATGAAAATGTAAGGGAAGAGCAGTGTAGCTAATAGAAGGAAAATATTGGAATTGGTGGTGATTAGAATATCATATGGGCACGATTTTTTTTCTTGTGTTTTCTTTAAATTACGAAACACGACCCTTGGAATCGATAGTTCATGGAATAACTAAATAAGATGCTTGGGCAGGGTTAGCCAATAATGAATGGGACGGTGTGCGAGGGAGGTGAGAATCAGCGCAATAGAACTAAAGAGAAACGTAAATGAGTACTGGACTGCGCAGATTCAGAGACAGAAGAATAGCGCCTAGTGGACTGACGGAACAGGAGGTATTTCGACGCGGTGACGCTCGGATGGTGGTAGACGGTTCCTCGAGATGGTAATAATCAATTGTAAAAATTGAGTGTATTGCGGTCAGTATACGTGTTGTAAGCGAAACAAAGTATAAACATCATGTGGAGAAGAAGAAAATGCCATGACATAATTGGACTATGCTGAAAATGTAAAATTGAAAACATACCTGAGAACCGACGGCCAAGAATGCAGCGGACTCAAAAAGTAAAGTGATTAAATGGGACATATTAACACGAGTAGTGTAAGAAGACCAAGTCTTAGAATAGATATTAATACATTTCATTTAAGGTAGTAAGGGGTAATGGCCATGCATGCAAGAGAGGAGTAAAGGGTAATATTTAAATAATAACAAGGTTATTATTGATATCGCGTTTTTGGAATTGTTATAAAAATGTCATAAATATTTTTCTGTTTGTGTGAAACAGAAGAAAAAGAGATTATAGTGTTTAATTAATTTTTGAAACATGTATTATTATTTGTAGAAATGAAAAGGAAAATTCCCGTATCCAAAACAAAGAAATAAATACATTTTACGTAGATTTTCGTAACCGCGAATCTCTATATACGGTCTTGTCAAACCCACAAAACAAATTTTATCAGCACGGATCGACCTCGGCATACAAATAGAGTAATTTTCAAAGTAAATAAAGAGATGAAATATTGAAGAGTAAAAGTTAGTGTCTTGGTGGTAAATGATTGCCCGGGTATGACGAGGAAAATCGGCCAGACTATCCTGCACTGCCACGCTCCGTACCCCACCCCATCCCCCCTGCCATGCTTCACCCTATCCCTCCCCTCTCGGCCTCGCCCCGTCTCACTTTGGGCCACCTGGCCTTGCCCCCCCCCCCCCCACCAACTTTCCATATTTGCTACCATTTTCGTTGCTACCCGCATTGATGTTGTTATAGGCAGCTATAAACAGTGATAAATTGATGCAAATTCCCCGTAAACTTCCGGTAACAAATTTGGCATTGAATTCCCTCACAGATCTATCTAAATGAATCGAAAAGCGTATGGTAGAATCTTTTATGGGATTTAAAAATGTTTAATTCACATTGATGAATTTTCTCCATCTTTTCAAAATGATCGCAAGAAACTGAAAGAGTGAGCACTTAAATTTACTTCTAAGGGGTAGCAAAAGGTGACGGAATGTTTTCACGAAATTTCGAGCAGTCAATTACTTTTATTGTTTTGAAGATCACGTGTACAAAATTTCATTAAATACGGAATAAAATGTAGATTTGAATGAATGAAATACAAACAAATATTCCTCTTTACGCAAGAGGAAATAGTAATTTGAAAAGAAGTAGTCCAAGTTATGCCTGACAAACCTATATTTTCTGTTAAACCCGCATCGAAAACGGTTCAGCCGTTTCCTGGACATACAGACCGACAGAAGACATAAATAGTAAAATCGATTAATTTGGATTTTCTGTCGGCTAGGAAGGGCCCCTGCGCACTAGCGTATCTTTGTCACGCGTTAACTAGCGCGCGTCGTAGAATAACACTTCATCTTATGCAAAACAACACACGAGCGTCTGGGCCAGTCCGCGTTAATCTACGACGCACGTTCTTAATGCTCGACCAACGCACGTCAGCACAACGGTCGTGTGACACAGGCCTGCAGAAGCATATGCTAATAAGAAAATGCATGTATTTTGGAATTATAGACATTCCAATTCTATTTCGACAGGAAAAAGATTAGTTGCGTCCCTGCGACCAGCTTGTAAACCATTGTTTCAGCAGTGAAAATAGCTTCATAAGTGACCACTTTCAACTGAATAATTGGGCCTTATACGAGGTACATCCGAAAGTTCGTTTCTCTCGCCGTCAACTAATAGAAAACATAATTTCAGGGGAAAACTTTATTGTAACAGATACAGCACACGGTGCATAATTTTTCCACATAATCACTATTAGAATTGAGATATTTATCATAACGTGAGATCGTTTGCATCCCTGTGTAGTAGAAATCTGCGGCGTGGGAAAGGTAACACTCTTGAACAAACATCCGCAACTTTGTACGCGTTACTGTAAAATGCGCATCGCTGACCGGGCAGAAAATTCTTGGGGTGAAATAGAAAATGAAAATCTCTGGGGGTGAGATCTGGACTATACCCCGATTTAATTATAGTGACTTCTGACGTTTGGTCAGCTGGACGCTGGATCCAATCGGGTGCTTCGCTACTTAATATTTTGCATTGTTGCTCTGGATTCGATAACCGCAGTCTAGCTGATCACACGTCAAAAGTCACTATAATTCAATCGAAGAATGGAGGGTGCGAGGTGGAACACCTAGTGTAAGTGCGTTGTGTTGCAGCGAACGGGCGAGCCGGTGGACCCCTCCCGGCCGGTGAACGGGCAGTACCCGCGGCCCTGGCCCTGGTTCTGCTTCCAGACGCTGTGCCGCGCGCTCGAGTTCGCCATGGGCTGCGCCATGGCCAACATCACCAAGCAGCCCGTCAACAGCCGCCACCAGCTGCTGCAGCAGCAGCACGCCTACTCGCTCCGCTTCAAGCCGCGCGATTCGCTCTACATCTGAGCGCCGCGCGCAGCCGCTGCGCAGCGCAGCTCGTTGTTGTTGGCTCTCGCGCTCGCGTTGACCGCCGCCGCGCCGCCGCGGAGGCGCCCGGAAGTCATCTTTTGGGAGCTTCCGGTCCGAGGCGGGCGTTGGAGTCGGTTGTCCTAAGGAGAGTCGGGGACTAGGTCGCTCCCCAATTCAGTCGTCGAATTCCAATTTTCCCTTCACACCTCAGATGCCTAAAACCCTACGACTTTGCGAAGTATTAAAATTGCTACTCTCTGCTGCTCGGGGGTCCCAGTAATCGAAAATGTCCTCATCCCACATTCGTGTCTGTTTCAATTCTTAAAAATGTTTCTGCTGTCGGCGACCAGAAGTCACCGAGTAAAAATTTTGGAAAGAATGATATTATTCTAACTGTACTTTAAAGATGGAAAAATATTTTTCTTAATTAAAAAATAAAGTTTTAGGAAAACTTTTTTGATGAATTACATTAATTACGTAGGCCTATTGTCTTTCTTAAAAGATATTTGTGATACAATATCGTACATGACAGATAGTACGTAGGCTTACATTACTTAAGTCAGTGGTCAGTGGATTTTCCAAATAGTTCTGAATCACCGAATCACATTTTCGAAACATTGATACCCTTCTGGCAGCATTTGATTTTCTAGTTTTGCTCTTCAATTACCAAATCCGACTTTCTTTCCAAATCACGATTCTTTACAAAAGCCTGTTTTAGACGATCATTTTTTCACCCTTTTTCGCCGGTACAGAAAAGAAATAGACCAGACTGCATGTAGTTTGTACGAAAAAATTACGCATGCTTCATTTCTCGGTACAGATTTCATCCAGTTTGAGTACCATGGCCCTGGCGTCACTTTTCGGAACTTTTATTGGTTTGTTGTGTGTATCGTGCAATTTGTTCATTTTGTACAGTTTCGAGAGCACTCTGATGTGCTGAATTGTAATGTGAAATGATTTTGTAGTGAGATGAAAATTATATACTGTGTTCTAATGTCCTCGCGTTCCTTCTCAGTGTTAATATAACCAAACTTAATTTGTTATCAGATGCGATGTTCAAATGTTTGACCTTCAGCACTTTTTGCGGCGTCCGGAGGAAGTATTTTCATCGCGATTCCGTACAAAGACCAGAAATGACCGTGTGAAACGCTGGAATCACTTTCATCCTGTTTTGGTATCGAAACATAGCGCGTAGAAACAAACGTCCTTTTTCCATCCACTTTCTGTACAGGAAAATGATGAAAAAAGGATTAAAAATGACCGTATAAAACAGGTCTAAGACCGAAACGTGCATTCTATCACTCCACATTACAACTGTACCTCTTTCAGCGCTAAATTACGCGTTTCTCGGTATTCTCCGTGATCTGTCGTTGAATAGATAGGTTGATGAACTTTTATTATACATTCCTTGGTACGATACCAACATGTTTCATCTATTAACTCGGTTCAAAATCAAACTGATTTCCTGAACGAACATATCTGGTTTAATGAACTTTACCTCAGACCTTTAATTTACGAAAACCATATTTAATTGTAAATCCAAATGTTTACTAGCGAGTTTGTACTGGTTAATACGCGACTACTGTCCCCGGTGTAATCTAGGGAGGCAATCAGTAATATTCATTGGAATATCTCACCACCGCCCTATCCCGTGGGCTAAGCTTGGAGCGGTGTACAGTCTATGTACTCTCACCGCCCGCACACCATGCTCGAGCAATGCTCCATTCCCTACACGAGGGAATGATTCCCACCTGCGCTCTTCGAACACACGGAGAGCAATATTTGCATTTCAAAGAGGCACCTATGCAGGCGGAAGAACTTTGAAAATACTTTCCATCATCTTATTGAAAGAGATAATAAATGTTTGTTTTGACAATTGTACAATTAATTATATTGCAACAATGCTCGTTGACTAAGAATTTAAGTGTCCAAATGTAAAAGTAGTAGAACGCTTATGAAAAAAGATTTTTCACAAAACACTTATATCCTATAAATGAGAAGTTTTTAATCTGTAATTATTTCATACAATTCAAACGATAGCATCAAATGTTCCCTGAATTAAAATGTTCTGAGATATTTTATGAACACTGTTGTGAATGTTGAATTTGATAACAAGAAAAAGGTTGCTTGACTTCATGACCTTACAGACACAAATGAAGTTTTGTTTTGTTGTTCAAATTAAGCAAATGTAAGATCTCAAACCCCAATGTTTAAATCATGGTGAAAATGACTATTCGTTAACCATTATAATATGATTCAGTTTTAAGAGTATAATAAAAGTAAAATTTATTAAAATTCATGATCAAACATAATTCATAATCATTCATAATCATGAATGTTTTGAAAACAAGCGAAGTTTGGAGCGAGATTTTAAAACGAATGCAATACAGAAACATATTATGCACACCATTATAAAATTGCTTACGCAATTTTTGGGGTAAATCAGTATTATAAATTGATAAGAGACTCAATGGTAATTTTGAGAAACAACTGTACTGTGACGTGACGGATATTTGACTTTGTACGAAAAAAGTTTGGCTGTTCTGTTTACCGCTACCACCCCACGATTCTCTCGCTGCGATTGAATAAATGTGTGATGACTAGGGCTGTGATTTATATGCATTTCCATATTTTTTTCTGTTAACTAAATCATCCGTTTCAACAATTTGCGTACATTTTGATGCGTTTAGAATCAATTTAAGCTATTTTTATTTAGCATATTTTCGCATACATTACCATAATTGCATATTTGGGCCATATTGGCGTATTTGTGTTGTATATTCTCATCTGCGAAAAGAAGCCCAAAGTTACAGTTCTGTCAGCGTCTAAGCGTCTCTCTTATCACTTGCTATAGTATATAATGTGACCTGCTCTGAAGCAATGGGCTTCCAAGGATTTGTGTATGCTGCCATAGCCACGGATCAGCGTTGCCGCTCGACAGAGTCGCTCGAGAAGTACGCTAAGACCTGTCATCGGCAGTACCGGCGGCGTATGTTGTCATCGGCAGTATCAGAGCTGCGGCGTATGTTGTACCCCAAGAAAATAAACTCCCGCCTCGCCAGGGCTACTGGCGGGGGGAAGTTGGAAGAAAGAAAAAAGAAAAAACAAAAAAAAAAACAAGAAAAGGAAAAAAAAGGCAGTATCAGTCGAAATGGAATGTGCAACCGCCGAGCGTCTATGCGTGCCCACACACGGCGCAAATGTGAAGTGGTGTTAAGAGGCAGGCCCGTGAATTTGTCATAAATTGAGAGGAAGTAATTTCTGTTGCAATACCATTTGTTTATTTTGTGAAATGTACATTCACTGCATCTACCATTATTTTCCTAAGAAATGAATGTTCTTTAAAATGAAGACCTTGACTTAATGTTTGTCGCACAATTTATATGATTTCTGTATTTTTTTTCTTTTTTTTTTTCTGTAAACACATTTTTCACATTACAACTTTTATTTTTTTAGATTTAGATTTATTGAGTAAAAAAACAATAACAAAAAAAAGTAAAAACTGTATGTGACATATGGGGGAGATAATCTGCGCACGTTTTCTAGACTTCCAGAATCCCTTCCCATCATTTTAACTATAAATAGTTGAAAGATGTGTAAAAGTTAAAGATAAATAAATAAAAATAAAATTTAAAAAAGCGTGAGATTAGCAATATTTGAAAAAAACTAGAGATTTTTGTTCCCGAGTTATAGAAAACATTTGCAGATATGATTTTTCTGCATTTTTACACTATATATATATATATATATATATATATATATATATATATATATATATATATATATATATATATATATATATATATATATATATATATATAGCGTACTTCGCTGTTTTTATTGCATATAAATCACAGCCCTAGAGATGACGCAATTATTCTTCCATAATTGGCGAATGGGTCGTCATCTGTGCTGTAAGATATTCTTTTATGAATGATTTCTTGTAACAAAAATGGTCATTTATATGCTGAAATACAAAAAACTACTAGACCCTATTACACAGATAGGCAGACATTATTTAATTATTATGTATTTCTATTCTATAATGTTTATCAAAAATGCTCATCAAATAATCACTTTGAAGTTGCATTTAAGTTTGAAATCATTAATGTACCACATGATTTCAAGAATGCTACTCATTGAAAATTTGAAGATTGAAAAATTGTGTTGTAAAACATGGGTGATTCAATGATTGTTGTGTAATTCTTGTAATTGTAGATACTTTATAATAGAATTGTAATTAGTTTTGACACCAGTTTGCTAGCTATTATTTATAGGCATCTTAAAAAACCAGAAGTGTAATGAAATGAATGTGGGCCCGCCCGCAAAACATTTATCCGGGCCCCATTAATAAAATTGTAAAACTGGCCCTCTTTTAACCGGACCCGCCTGCATTGTGGGCCTTGCAGGCCCAAACGTTACGCCATTACAAACACATTTCACTATCTTTCTCAGGTTCAAAAATAGTACATAATATTACCAATAATCCAATTTTCTTCGCTCGCTTTCAACCTCTAGTGGTCTTTATCTTTGAAAATAAGTGCAGAAGCTTCTCCACCTATTACTTGATGAACATAATTAATGCCGGACTAAATATTGAAAATAATGGAATTTTCTCATGACCAATTTTCACTGTATGTAGGGCAACAACAATTGTTTATAACACTGATTTTATCCCTTACTCTGCATTTGAAAGATTCAATATACTAATATCGGTATTTTAAATTACATTTTTCTCAGATTTCTTTGTTTTACTCTTTTTGCACTCAAACTGAATTTTAATTATGATGGTTAATATCAAAAGATATTTACATATGATAGATGACTGAATATTTTTTAGAAAAGGCTAATTCAATCTAACACATGTTTTCTGTCTCTGTGAAATAATGTTATAATAAAACTACACAGAAAAATAATGTACTTTTTTCAAACTTGATTATTCTGGAAAAATGTGTTCCATAGTCACTTTCAAAAGCATGATATTTAACATTGAAGAAATACTTCAGAACACATTCAACATTGATGCTTTGTTTTTATTGATAGTTAAGTTCCTTTTGGTCTTTGCTTTATAGTTTTGAAAAGGACAACTTCATTTGTTAATTTAACAGAAACATTTTTGTTGTTAGGGTAAATTTGGTATTCCAAACTGAAAAGGTATGTTCTAGTCTTGGCATAAGTGAATTGAAAATAATTGTCCAAAGTTCATAACCTAATGCGCTAGAGAAGTATGCCTCACTTCTAGTGCGTACTTGGTTATATAAAAGAAGAGGCATTTTGATTGATGTTGTTTCTAAAAGGAGAGGGGATTTTTAAGTAATAAGAAAAGGAATTTTGGAATATTAAGTTCTCTTGAGAGATGTCGCGTACATAGTACCTATCAAGGATGTCATTTAGTCAGAAATACTTTTATTGTGTAAAAACAGTCACCTCTCCCCATCATATCTCTAGCGCTCCAGTGAGACTAATGTGTATGACTGTTGTTTGCTATCGATATTTAGATACTATTTCATGTTTAATTCAGGTAATCAGGCCTCCAATTTTATGGACAAAAGAAAATTATCTGCAATATATCTTGTTTCGCCTTTGGTGTCCCATAATTTCATCTGAAGATATTTCATGAGTTCAAATGTCTATATATGTATTAATGAATATACTTAATGTCAAATATTAACGTGAAATATTTTGTCAATTATAAATCAATTTGCTGTTGCAGTGTACCATTTCTCAGTTGTTTGCTCATGAATTAGCTCTTCCACATTTGGAATGATTTTAATGCAGAATAAATGTATAATATGATGTTTTATGGGTAGATTATAAATGTGTAAATAGTTAATTAGTCAATTCTCATTTACATAAAATAACTCAAAACCTAGTATGTCTTGAAAAAGTGTTTGCTTAAATACAAAATGCACAAGATGGTTTTAGGAGGGTCTGCCAAGAACAAAAGCATTGTCACTTTTACATAGGTATATACTAATAATTATGACTGAAAATTTTCTTTTTATCATTTTCCTTCTAAGAAATATTCTTGATAACAGCTATATTAATGTAAATTGTTGTTTAGAGGAGTGAGTTTTAATTGTGGTGCCACCATAGTTAAAATGTACTTTATTTATATTGCAGATTTAAAAACAAGACATTATAAAGTTAATTCGAGTGGAATGTTAACTTACAAGAAATTGTGAATTACCGTTTGGTGAACACGAATGTTTAAAAGAGTTAGTTATAGCTAGAGAGTGTCAGGATATTTAATTTGTAAGAGATGTCCAGATGTTTAAAAATACAAAACATTTGGGAACAATAAAGATGTTTGCATATAAACTATTAATGAAACTTATTAGGGACAAAAACAATAAGATAGCTAGTTTAATATCATTGTATGCACTGAGCAGCCTACATGAGATATACATATACTACCTAACTTCATTATTCTTTTCAATTCTTCGTGTCATTAATGAATTTTAACATTTTGATTACTTCTATTTATTTTGGATTTTTTAAATTATTACATTTCTCTTTAACAGTTCTTACAAGATTTTAACTTTACGTTCTTTGACACATTTATTTTTTAGGCCTCTTTTAACATTGCATATTTTTCCATTAGAGAAGCAGAGTATGTTGAGTCTTAACCAATTTTCTTGATTGTAAATATTTTATAATTTTATATAATTTTCTACTTTTTGCTACTTTTTTAATGATTTAAACTGAGGTAACTAAAAATATTACTTTGTGCAATTAAAACATTTGTTTCATATTTACATTTTTATTTTTATTCTTTTATTGCAATTTTCTTTTTTCATCTTTGCCATACCAGTGCTTACTAGTCTGAAAGTAATAATTTTCTTAATTTAATGATCTTTCTTGGAATAGGACTAATTTCTCTAGTGTTAATATATGTGGTGTTTCTCAAACTGTGATAGTAACCCTTTAATAATGGAAAAATGTTGACCAAGAAGGCATTTTAATAATTAGAGCCCATAAGCCTTTTTATTATGATTTTATGACTTTTAACAATCGAAATCACTTATTATACTTCTGGAGTGGTTTTAGTAGATTTTCATTTTGCCTTTTTTTGTCAATTGTAGCTCCTGATACCTAGCTTTTGCATTTTGCTGCAAGTTCACATTTTTCTTCCATTTTGTCATTATTTCTCTTTTTTCTCCTGACACCAATCTCGATTGAGGTGGTGCCTGAATAATACCTGCAAGCCCGAATATGGTAAATTGTGGAACATTTCAAGTGGGGGTTATGTTACTTCTGCTACACATTAAAATATTATTTACTTTTTTTCCTTTCTACAACACAAATTAATGTTATGTGACTCAGTTTAAATTGGCCTTTTTGGAGGAAGGAGGTTGCCAAATGGCTTTTAAAATTTATCACAAATAATTGAAAACCAGTTTGGGGTAATATGAATGTCTATGGAATGTATACATAGGTCATATTGCATAGATTGAGAAGTACCATTTTCCAACACTTTACATCAGTGTGTAGAAGGCTGTCGTGTGCTTATTTATTTTAGCAGAGTGTATCCAGGTGTTCCAGTTGTAACTATGGCTGTGTAATGTACATTTTATTGTCTGTTATAGACAACATTAAACATGTAGAAAAATCCTTTATTATATACACATGTACCAGTGCCCATTGTGTTATGAATGTCATTATAAATGTTCAATTATAGATGCAGTTGAACAGAGTCCTTCATATACATGTTTGATGAAACCATTTAGATGATATCAAGATAATTTAATTGTTCTATATTCATAGTTTATTCATGCATAAAAACACTTGTAAAAAATGTTGAGTATGCAAATTTTATGTATAACTAAATGAAATTGTATAGTCTTAAATTCAAACCCCATATTAAAAATATTTGTTTAATATTTTATGTTAAACTGTCAAAGTTCACATGTTAACTACATAAACGAGACTGAAGTGAAGAATTGCAGTCATAAGTAAATAAGCAATGATTCCTAGATTGTGAACTTTGTTTGAATTTAGAAATATCACTTAGTATACTGTCAAAGTGCATTAATTGAGAAATAAGTGTAATAACACAAGGAATATTTATTACAATTTCAATGCATGTGACACATCCATTAATATTGCACTTTTCAGTTTTGTGTCATAAATGTATATATTTTGTTTATTTGAATATCAGTGGTGAAGCGTGCAAGAGTTAATTTTCAAAACATTTTCTTAGGTATTATTTTCTTTACTCTTACTAATTACATAATTAAATAAATACTTTAAAATATTCAGTTTAAAAAAGAGTATATTTACTTATTGCTCATTAAACATTCCTTGTGAGCGAGAACTTTAATATTATTTTGACACTATGCCTTTTTTCTTTGTTTGGAAATATTTTTTCTTTCATTATTATTCTTTTATTGTTTTTATTTCATCTAAGCCTACTCAAGTATTTTGTGTCTTTTGCAACAAGCATCAGTCTGCTTAAATATGTAGGTTTTCTTTTTATGTGACTAATTTAGGAAGAGAAACATTAGTGACTGCAGAAAACTTTCTTGTAAAAAGTAAATTAAGTGTATATTTTTTTGTTTGATATCAAGGCCTCACATTTATGCAATGAAAAACATAGGACAATTTCTGTATATGCTTCATAATATCATTTTCTATTTTCTCTTAAATAATGCAATCAAATTAAATAGAAAGCATATCTAAAATATTTTTAGTCAGTTTCTTCATTTCATTATTTTCAAAAATAGAAAAGATATAAAAAAGAAATGTGTATCAAAGAATATTGTGAATCCTCAATTTCCCATTGTTATTTGATAAAGATAAATATTAAGGTTAAGAATTTCATCTCAGTAAAAATAAATTTTTATGTCACGCAGCACCACTGTTAATCTCATTGAAAGACTGCACTGATTTAAAATGAATTCTTCAAATAATTTTTGATTTCTTAGTTTTTCATGGACTATGAATGATTTGTATAATTTTGTTGTCTTACCATATTCCCTGAATAGAAATTAAATTTGCTTGTTAAGTTGTAAATTCAAGTAGTATGAGTTCACATTCTTCGGGACACTTTTTCCATCTACAGACACTTTGAAAAATAATCTCTTATTACTTCTCTATGTCACATAACAATCTTGGGTAAAAAGCTACATATGCTGTAATTTCTGATCATCCATGATATTAATTTATCCACTAAAATAATAGGCCTACAAAGTACTGACTCATATTAAGATATTCAGTATTCCTTCTTCTCTATCTACATATTCTAATCTATAAAAGCATTTCTAGAAATAAACTTATTTCTATAGTTATTCTAAATTTCTACAAAATATTGCAACAAAACAATTAAGTTCATATGTACTTTATTTTTGTAAACAGTAGGTTTTGAAATATTAGATTGATAACACACATAAAAAAAGATTGATAATTTATAATAAATAACTCAAAACAATAAACAACATAGGTGAAAAATTTGTGATTTTATATTTTTTGGCTCAAAAGCATTTATTTCTCTAGATCTTGACAAGAAATTGTTTTCAATCTAGGATAAAGAAAACATTTTTTATTGAAAACAAGTATTTACAGTTGCTAATTGAAATAAATTTTGATGCCACTAAGAAAACCAAATAGTTGTGAAGATATTTAGCTTCTGCGACACTCAATGTTTTTTCTCTTAGAGTATTCTTAATGATGAAACTTGACTATGTTGAAATTATTTCTTTGTTTATTGCAGTCTTCGTAAGTTGTTACTGTGGTTTAATACTTTGCTTTTATTTGTGCTGCATGGAATGCTTTGAACGTGCCAAACATATTCGGTAAACTCTCTTTGAAGCGCATTTGCAATTATCCTCTTATGTAATTGGTTAAACTCAGAAGTGACATATCACCAACATAAGTTATGTCACCAAGCATTATTGTAGAACTGTGATAGTCTTAGATGTTTCAGAAGAATGTTGTATAAAAGATTATATTTGTGTAGATAATAAAAATATTGTGGCAGAACTTAAATTTTGCTGTTTTTTACATAATATAAGTACTTGGTATACTCTCTAATTATTTTCATTGGGAATTTAACTTATTTGAATCTCTTCATATTAAAATTTACTTGTGTCGAATATTAGGTTTTGTTAACCATTCTGCATTTAATTTTTGCATTTTTTCAAAATACTTCATTCTTCCCATGTTATTAGTTTTCCTTCAAGCACCAGGTAAAAATAACTCTTGAGATGCTAATCACTCACTACACAGTGAAATATTAAAATTTAAAAATATAAAATATCAAGAACTATTGATTGGGAGGTACAAATTTATCTTTAATTTTTTTTGGTTCATGTTAACAAATAGAAAATGAAAAACTTTTTCACATTAAATACAAAAAGAAACACTTTGTATGTCATATTGATCTTTTTATTTTAGTTCACAGGATATTTTTCTATTTTCATGAATTGAAGGGCTCAGTACAACAAGGGGCTATCCCCCAATTTGTTTTGTGAAATTGAGTTATTAGCATTAAAAATAGCTTGAAATATTATTCTTTTAGTGTAATAGGTTATTAAAATCCAGTATGTACTCACATGCAAGTGTACTGAGTGTAAGAGTGAACTGAGTTATTTGGTGAAAGTAAATCACTCATAATTTCACAACTAGGTCAACAAAGGTTAGCCCCATGATCTTCTGAACCCTTCAATTGTAGCATCCCCTGCAACATAAATGTCAATAATTTCTTTTTCATTTCTTTACAAGATGGAACACAAGTAAGACAAAAGTAAATAGTAAATGTAAAGGCAAAGCAAAGCAAAGGCATCTATGGCTAATGTTTAACTTTCAGTAATCCTAGTGAAACTGGACATATGGTATCTTTTCACTTTGTTGAATATTTCATTTTGCATTTAATTCATAGAAGGAACAATTTGTTACAAGTTGTCCACTGAAGAGGACATTAGTCCTGTGCTTACAATTCCTATTATTATGTCATTTGATGTCTTTTCCCATGAATCTTAACAAGATGCAATAGACATTTTACATTCAATAGCTATTATTATTTTCATAATATAAAATCTAAATAATATCTCAAGCAATCTTATGAACATGTTTTCTATTTTGTTATCCCCTCCAAATACAATTACTTATTCATCACCAATTGTATTTTAATCTCCATACTACAGAACTAGTTGGTAACCTTTCAAACAATTACTCTCAATTTACTTCAAAAGCTGCAAATACAACTAAATTATTTGTTTCATCCAAGAGATGGTTCCTTGTGGGATCATAGCTGTGATATGTTGAGAACCGATAAAGGCAAAACTTGCTGTAAATGTTCACAAAAACTATTTTTTTCCAATATTTTTTAGTAATAGTTGCGCTTGGTGACTCGTTTGTTAGCGTGCTCACTTTCCATGGAGTAACTCTGGGTTCAAATCCAGGCCAGGGTAAAAATTAATTATGCCCTTCCTTGCAAGGTCCCAGTATCTGTTGCTGTGTGAAGACGAGAAAGCTCACCTCTGAGATTGAGAATGCTAGAAATACAGTGTTGGGATGGCTATGTGCTAACCACACATACCCCTTAATCCATGGCCGCAAGGGCAGGATGCTGCTGGTAGGCCTAGCTCGTAAAGAGCTGTAGAGAGCCAAAGTACATACAGACGTACCTACTTATTAGTAATAAAAATATTATACAAATTCAAATACAAGCTCTATTTTAAAAATATTGCTAAGAAACCTAAATTATGATCATAATAAGTATTGTCAAGTTCTGATACTTTCCACTGTTGAAGATGATCATAGTCTTTATACACTAGGGAATGTTTTGCAATGCTTGGGGAAGATCCTTTAGAGAAACTGGAAGATCAGGAAATACATATTCAGAGGAATATCTTGGGAGCAACCGAAAAAAATTATTAACACAGAAAGCATCACCACTAACTGTACATCAATGGAAATAATAACCAATGTGAAAGATGAGAATAATATTCTATAGTTACATTTCATTAACGAATCAAAGGAGACCCACAAACAAAATATTTACTTCCTTAAAAGCCTTTTCACTAAAAATGTAAAAGATAAATTAACATAAAAAATACAGACTAGGTGGTGGCTTATAGGAATGTCTAGAGGCAACAGTATATAATTCCACAACTACCATTCTTTCGTGCAGAGGGGAATTGGAACATAGAAAACAAACAAACTGCAGAGAATTAACAGCTCTCATGTATGATACTGATTACACAATTTCATATTAGGAGATAAGCGAGGAAGCCATACTACAGATTCTTAGGGGTTTCTTCATTGCTTATATTGAAATTTATTTGTATTTGACATTTACATTTTTTATTCACTACTTTTTTACAGTCATTTTACAAATTTCCTTCATAATTCACTCATAAACATCATCAGGACCTTTAAAAATGTTGAAAGCATGATTAATGAAAAAACATGAATGAATGAATAAAACATGAAAGAAAAAAAAATTGAATACATGAAGAAAAATCTGTTATGTACACTTGTTTTTATGTCTGTTTCTTATGTTACACAATATTTCGTAAAAGGTTGTGTCTTCATTATCAGGCAATTTTTAAATGTGCAATCATGAAGCGAATATCTATTTTAAGAATCAATCTGGTTATTTATTACACAGAGTATGAAATCCATAAGAATTTTTTACAAAAGGTATCACCAAATTAGCTACGACACTACAACTTTTTGTTAATTTACATCATGCATTTTCTTTCAATACGATGGAAGATGTAATAATTTGGCGATATCTTGTGTTTGTGATATTAATGAATACAATATTCATTTGAAAATTCATCATTGTATCAGCATTAACGATAATGTGTGAATAACAACCAAATTCTCAAAATGAGTAATGAAGTGAAACACTTTTAAAATACGTGTGATTTATTCTAAGTACACTGTGAAATAAAAAAAAAAATCAAGGAGTGTTTTTATTTCAAAATTATAGTTCAGAAAGTAACAACACTAAAGTAATGAGTGCTTTTATTTGGAAATGTAATTTTTGAAATTTATAGGACAACCCCGCCTTTACGTTCCCGGAATTTACGTTTTCCCGCACTTTATATCGATTTTCCCCGGTCCCTTCAAGTTTCCTATGTTTATATTGTTTAATTATCCCGTTTTTACACTTTCGAAATTAATTTTTTTCTCGCAGTTTTTGAAGCCATCGTGGTTCTGTGAATGCAACTTTTTTTCAAGATATTTTGGTTTTCTCCCCCAAGTAGATTTATACTGTTGGCCACGAATTCTGATCGATTGAGGGATATCGATTTTAGAGAAAATCGGCTGAACGGTTCAGGCGCTGGCATTGCCCGCGGAGAGACAGACAAAAAATTGCCGTAATATCGATTTTTCTGAAACAAGGACTCGCAAAACATGGATCTGGCTAACACTACGTGACAAAGGAAGTAATTTTCTGTAAATGGCAACGAGATGTATCCACCAGAGACTATCCACTTTCTCGTAGCGAGGGCTCGGCAACAAAAGTTATTCTGCAGAAAAATTGCCGTTTTGCGGCGTACGATTACCCTAGTTTTTCTTCTTACTGTAACTGCGAGTAAGTAAAAATACTAGAATTGTTGGATTTTAAAGTGGGAAATATTAACTAAAAATGGATTGTTAATTTTCAGTATTTTATTTTACGTGCAATAGAACTTTCCCTCCGTTTACACTTCCCCGCGCGATTTACAGTGTTTTTTTGGTCCCTTGAAAAGTGTAAAAGAGGGGTTCTACTGTATTTTATATGCCTCTACTTTAACTTTCATTCTTTAAACATAATCCAAGAATTAAACTCTCAGTGCTTTCAAGCTTTTGTTTTTTTAATTCACTGATTTTCTATATTTTATTGTGTATTCAAAACATTTCCGATTTTTGATGTGAAGAATTCTAATTATTTTGAAGTGTAAATATTTTTGACCTTATTTTTCAAGTGATGCTAATTGTCTCCTATTTAGGACTTTTCTTCATTTTGAACGTTTTATTCTTCGTATAATAGACCCACCATTCAACGATGAGTATCAGTAGGCGTATCAAACAGACTAATCCAATTAAAGCAAGCATAGGTATAATTTCTGGAAAGCCAACTCCTTTTAACAGAATAACGTGCGGAGACAGCTCTTGAAAGTGTGCTTCCCATAGAAATTTCTTTGTCACTCCATTTTCTCGCAGTATAGTAATCCTGGAACGAGAATTCCATAATACCAGAGTGTGTATCTCATTAATAAATTAATGCAATGTGGTTTGTTTATAATTAAGTATGAATAATTAATGAATATAAAGTGTACCTTCACTTCTTAACATTATTAGTGAGTTTTTAAATATTGAATGAGTGAGTTTGTGAAAATAATACATCAATATCAATTAATTTATTAAGTACATGATATTTCATTGAATACAGGTGTTGTGGTGCGTTATCGTTGGCATTTTTAATGAAATAATTATAACGTTGTCATTGCCAACAGTAGTATGGGTGTAACTTTGTTGCGTAAGCACTACTATTGTTGGCAATGACAACATTTATAATTATATCATTTATTTCATTGAATATTATGCAATGTATCGAAATTATTTTAAGTCAATTATATATATCAGAAAAGTGAAATAACATAAAAAAAGACCTTTCAATAAAATGTAAACCTTTAAGTACGAAAGAAATTGTTAGAGGAAAGTATTATAATAAATGTGAAAAGAGACATTAAGCAAATTTAGTGATCCTGGTTGAAAATTCACGTGTGAAATTCAGAAATAAAGAAAAGTAAATTTGGGATTCTTCAAGGTCCAGAGATGTATTTTAACTATGAACATGGAATCTTGGAGTTGGAATACCTTTGACCAGACATTAAACCCTGAAATAGGAAGGGGATGTCCATTGAACGTGTTGCATTTATTTTTATTAGGTTTTACTATTATAAAAACCTTTATAAAAATTAAGGATTGATTGGGAGAGGTTCAGTCTTTTGTATAAAAACAATAGGTGAATTTATCTGTCAAATTATAATTTTTAATTATGATATTTCTAGGGAAGGTTTGACATCCTCTTTATACTAGCCAACATCATTTTTCTCTTTTTGTTGTTTTTGATAATTAAAATAATTAGTTTTATTAGAAATACAGAACTCATGTTAGGGAGTTTGTGCACCCTTGAACATTAAAACTATCGATTTTCTGTGCATTCAGAGTAAACGTTTCGCATCACTTTGGTGCATTTGCGCATGCGCAGAAGATCGATAGTGCTGTTTTCTATTATGTGCACAAGCTCCTTATTATAACCCCATAAAAAGTGGCAAAGTAGCATTGATCAACTGGAAGAATCTATACTACTTTCAAAAGGGTTTCATTTCACAGTGATTGACATTTCAGCAGCAAATAATTGATTTAGAAATCCAGGTCATAGCATCAAAGAAGATCTTCAAGATCAGTCAAGACTAGACCCCCTATTTGTACAATAGAGCCTGTCCTAAAGAAATGAGAGAAGAGAAGGAACTCAAGATAAGGGGAATGGGCAGCTTCTGGTTGGTTGATGGGCACAGTAATTAGTGATTATCAGTAGCCAAATATAGCCCTAGGCAGACACACTCAAAGCCAAAACAAACATATTCGTAGGACATTGTATGTGATGTTGAAGATGATTCTACTAGAGAAAAAAGAACAAAATCAATTAAAAAAGACATTTAACTTTGCAGAAAGTACAGTTGGGAAGTCCAGTTCAGTCCTAATGGAATATTTTATTGTGTTTTTTCCCTCCAAGATTTTTATAATTAGTGAAACAGGTGGGCCCAGCGATGCTTAAACAAAAATATCTAATATGCTTCCAAACACCTTCTAGTGTTAATGATGTTGAAAACGAATTTGTTCTAAGAAAATTTGTCCTAAACTAGTTGCCTAAAGAGATAAGAGTTTTCTTATGGAGATGGAGTTCTCTGCATTTATAGAAATAGCAAAATTTTCTTCAGCTTTTTGTTTCAAATTCTATGGGAATCAAATTTCATAAAGTGGAAATCAACAAACTCAAATTAAATTGAAGTCATGGATTCAAAAGCAGCATATGTCCACATTTTTATGCTATTTGACATACAGGTATCACTGGAATTGCCTTGTCAAGGTTCAAAGGATATTCAGAACAACATGCAATTCTCAATTTCCTACAAGTATCTCTCTGTACATGGAAGAAATGAAAGTAATGCAGAGGCGTTTCTTGAATTGTAGGATAGGGGATGCTATAAAAAGTAGCCAATAGTTTGCCAATAAAACACTTGTTGCCTTCACTACTAACTGAAACCTGAAGCTCAGATGCCATGGTATAGTTACTTATTGGTATCCCAAATTAACAAAACAGCAATTAGTGGGAAACACATTCTATTATTAAATAATCATATAGCATAAACGTGAAATGTTACAATATTTTTGCACTGCAAAAGATTAAACAACACACACATTGTTGAGGCACTAGTCCCTAAGGTGTCTCACTGTAGCCCGCTTGTTTCCCAATCAAAATTCGTAGTAGGTGTCCATTATTTGAGGGGACAGTCCGTTTCTGTCACATTATGTTCACTATTTTTTTTTTCTCAAAATAGTGGACATTTTTTAAATTCTCTTTTTTAAGCTTTATGATGAAATGGTATGAAAAGTAAAGATGTACAGTCTAAGATAATTGTGTTTTGTCTTTTTTGTTTCTTCATAAGTTAGAATGAGACATGGATTGATTGAACTCGTTTATCCAAAAAATTATTAACCATACTTAATTGTTTCACAAGACATTTAATAACAGTATATAAAGTTATTTACATCATATTCATCTTAACTCGCATTTATATATTATTTTTATATTTCTTGATGTACTGAAAGTGATTCCTTAAACACAAAGAATTGATCAAAGCTGCACAGTCAAATAATAAAATACACACGACAGCAAAGTAAAATGTATTTTAATATTTTATTTATTATCATTATATAATTGATGTTTTGAATTTTAAGTATGTTTGAAGTGATTGTTTTAATATATGTTAAAATGTGTGTGACAAAATATATATTTCTAGTTTAATTGTAATTTTTTAAAAGAAATTACAATCCCCCCTTCCCCCGCTTGACCACTACTTTTTGGAAGCAGACCTGGCAACCCTAGTTCTTTGAGATATTCAACTTTCACTTTTGCCCTCTCAATGTATTGTTAGCCACATCAGGTGGGGTTAATTTGAAACCAATTTTGATTTTTCAAATTTGTGGTAAGTCTTAGTTCTTTTTTACTTCGTACGCAGCAAACGGTTCATTTTCAGTTATTTTTTTTGTGTGTTTGCTGGAAACGCCATAGAAGATAAGGTGAAAGTTTTTTTTCTGTATCATAAGAGCCTCAATTGACCCTAATTATAAAAAATTCGAACTAGACAATATTGTCTAGAAGTTTGAAGAAAGACTATACTATGTTCAACTGCTATAAAACAAATCCCCCTCGTGAAGAAAATTTGAACTCTTCCGCCAAGATCCACCGTGCTATGAATGAAATTATTGTAGTCTAGGCTTTTATACCAGATGCGTTTGCGGAATTGCATGTCCCGTGATTTGTGCCCTTATCCTTAGTAGGCAACCTTATCGAAAGTCATTGGCCTTGTGGCAGAATAGAACATATGGTACGGATGTGACTCTTATGAGAAACCACAGTGTTACAAAACCAGATATTTTAAACAACACAGTGGTCTGAAGTGCCCAAAGAGAGGACAATATATTTTTGCATAGAGAAAATGACAAACATACGTAGTAAATTAGAAATCATGAAATGATCCGAATAACGAAGGGAAACGCAACACTCGCATCTGTTGACTCTACGTCACTGAAGTAATGTCTTTAGCGGCTCACTGATGTACAAAAATAACTGTTTATTAAAACCTTGATAAGCAAACTTGCACTGTTTTGAAATGTGTGGCTTTAATTTTGTACCTCAAGAGATAATTAACCAAACAATATCTTTGTCAGGTTGCTATTTATTTGCGTCAAAGACACTCAAAAACTGTGTGTGATGTGCTATAGGGAGAAGTTAATTAGAAGTTACATTTATGTTCAGAAGAAAAACAAGGGGCCATCTCAGTATTTGTTCAAAGATCAGGGAAACTGGGCGAAAACATGATCGAGATGGGGGTCATTGATTCAGAATCTGAAGTACAATACTTGTTACAGGTTCTTTAGAATTATACAATTCAAATGATAAATAATATACTAAATGTCGTTAAAATTAATATTACTTGCCCTTTGGTTGCTCGGTATAGTCTCTAATTGTATAGAAACAGTTGTGCAGCAGAAAAGATTTTACCTGGGACTTAAACTTTAGAATCGAATTTAATCGTTCAATGTCATCTGGCAAGATGTAAAATAACGTACATGTATTGTATGTGAATTTGCTTTTGTGAGCTGTTGATACTGTCACCTGATGAATATGACATTGAGTATTGTAGTTATAGACATCAGCGTTTATTGAAAACATATTGCCGCCTTTAAGTATGCCATTTTTGACAAAAAATCACTGATTGATAAATCAAGAGACAAGGTAAGGAACCTAGATTAATAAAGTGAGGCTTATAAGAATAATATGGGCAGGATTCGCTGATGCAGTACAATTTTTTTTTTTTTTTATAATCTTAAAGTCTGGGAGCTACAAAGACAAACTGATGGCAGTAACCACCACTCCAATGGCTTATCTAGAACAGGGTTGTCCAACTGGAGGCACGCGAAAGCCATTAGTCAAAAGTGAGTCTCATGCGTCCATTCATTGCAAAAGAGTATGGAACTCTCGGGGCTCAATTTTGGGACCAGATTTTTATTCCTGTTTAAAAAAAGTATTTAACCAGATCATTTGAATTATCACTTTATAGGTGAGTATTAGTGTTTATGTATTAATTAAAATCAATAGTGTCTCTAAGTTACAAAAAATTGCAAGTTAGCGCGCTATCATACCCTTATTTCTGATCGGGGTTACCTCTATGATGATTGTTATTAATTTTGTGATATTGAATGAAACAAAGTAAGCGAGATATATAGAGAGAAGTGCAAAAATTTCTCTACATTTTGGGAGACTGGATTTAATTCTTGTAGGAGCAAAGATGGTTTTCGTTAAAGTGATTGGTGCAAGGAGCAGTTTAGAGGTTAGAAAATAATTTGGACGACAGTAAGGAAATGTAATTTGTAATTGGTTATATACCACGGTTATATGAATGAAATATAGTTTCCATGTGAGACACGTATCCAGGAAGGCGTCTAGGTATTTGATTTATTCATTTGAAGGGGCCCATGTAATTAGGTAATTATTTACTTTTAAGGAGGAAGGATGTGCGTTCTTCGCAAGGTAAAAAGTTTGATTTGGCATTTTGAAAGGTTAAGCTAATATCCCCATTTTTTTGTCCATTCAGGAAAGGTATTTAAGTCTTGTTGCAGGTCATTTATTACTTCATACATTAAGTCGCTGGATGTTAAGATTGCCATATCGTCAGAATAGAAATCTGTAGCACAGTTTGATAATTGAGGAATATCTGCCGTGAAGATACTAAAGAGGGTTGGAGAGAGTGGAGATCCTTTAGGAACGACGGCTAGAATTGGGGTAGGTAAAGATAGGGTTTTGTTTATTTTTACTGTGAAGAATCTATTATCCAAAAAGCATTGGATTATTTGGAATAGATATTCCGGGAGTTCTATTTTAAGTAATTTGAATAACAATCGATTGTGCCAGACTTTGTCTAACGCCTGTGCAAAGTGTAAGAAGGCCGCTGCGCAGATTTGTTCCTAATATTGAAGAATCGATTGCAATGAGAACAATATCTCTAACTTCAATTATGAAAATATACAAAAGGTTTAAAAATATTGAACTGTTGTGATTTTCGAACCCCCTGACATTTTAATTAAAATAATTTGTCATGTTAGAAAGTGCATACTTCTCAATTTGAGAGAGAAATTTATAAGAAAATTGGCATTGGTCGTGGGATACAATATTTGTTTTGAGTTCATTTCCAACCTCAATGAGCTCGTGATCTACATTAGTTTTAGAAGTGCCCCAGGGTCCTATCCAAGTTGAAATATTTTCCTTCCAGTTAGGCCTGGCTTCCAGTGTGGCTCTGTTAAGACAAGTTTCAGTAGTTACGTCTCCGGACATCATGGCAGCCGAGGACTCAATTGAAGTTTGGTCCTTTCCTAACCGACCCGCGGTGTCGGAATGGATGCCAGATATAAGCGAATCGAAGAGGACGTGCTCACCCGAAGGCTCCTGCTTCATCTTTGCAACTATAACGGCCTCCTCGTTAGGGGATCGCCCCCAATCTTCTTCCGGGGAGGCAATGTGTACCATTGCGAGTTCCTCAGAGCCACTGCCTATGGGCCGACGTTTTGGAAGGGAATCGGTATAATGCTGTTTGCTTATCTCGGCCTGTAAAGACGTTTCCACCCCCTTTAGACAAGTGTCAGAGCAGGGGATCATCGGCTTCCTTCCTGCCCCAATGGTAGGCCTTCGATACAGGGGAGAAGAAGAAATCACCATTGGGATTTTGCTTACTGGAGTCTTGAGGGGGCTAATGACTGCGAGGCGATGAGATAATTGTGTTTGAGGAAATAATTTACTGTAGTATATGGGGACAAGCAGCGCTCGTGAATTGAAGTATCCAAAGTGAGGAGGAGAAAGTGGCGTACGTACGCGCGGTCGAAGAAGCGTCGGTAGGGGCTGCGCTTGGGCAGCGCGAGCGCCATGCCGCTGGCCACGGAGAAGTCGGGCATCATGATGACGCCACACGCGTCGCTCAGCGACGACCCGATGAGGGTACTCTTTAAGTGTTCTACATCTATACAGAATTTCAGATGGTAGTGCATAAATTAATATTTTTCGAAATTTCGCACGTGGGGGGCGTTATGTATTTGATGAGTCAAGGCTCCACTTATATTTTCCTTTATCTCGGAAACTATTCGTCTGATTGGAGTTTGGTTTGCCCCTATGAATTTCTTTTAATGTGTTCTACTTTTATGGAGAATATCAGATGGCAGTGACTAAAATAGTATTTTTCGGAATTTGGCACGTAATGGGAGGGTGTTTTGTAATTGATGACTCGAGTTTGATTCTCCTGTACCTCGGAAACTATTCGTCTGATTGGAGTTTGGTTTGCCCCTATGAATTTCTTTTAATGTGTTCTACTTGTATACAGAAAATCAGATGGCAGTGCTTTAATTAATATTTTTCGAAATTTGGCACGTAATGGGGGGATGTTTTGTACTTGATGATTTGAGGCTCCACCTATATTCTCCTGTATTTTAGAAACAATTCGTTTCATTGAAGTTTGGTTTGCACCTATGAATTTCTTTTAATGAGTTTTACTTGTATACAGAATATCAATATCCAGCGCTTAAATGAATATTTTTCGAAATTTGGCATGTAATGGGGGGGGGTGTTTTGTACTTGATCCGATGCTCCACCTATATTCTTCTGTATCTCTGAAACCATTCGTCTGATTGGAGTTTGGTTTGCACCTATGAATTTATCTTAAAGTGTTCTACTTGTATATAGAATATCAGATGGCAGTGCTGAAATTAATATTTCCTAAATTAGGCACGTAATGGTGGGGGGGGTGTTTTGGGTATGATGACTTGAGGCTCCTCTTTGTTTGTCGTCTATCTCTAAAACTATTCGTCTCACTGGAGTTTTGTTTGAACCTATGTATTTCCCTTAAAGTGTTCTACTTGTATACAGAATATCAGATGGCAGTGTTTAAATTAATATTTTTCGAAATTTGGCACGTAATGGGGGGATGTTTTGTACTTGATGACTCGAGGCTCCACATATATTCTCCTGTATCTCGGAAACTATTCGTCTGATTGGAGTTTGGTTTGTACCTATGAATTTCTTTAATGTGTTCTACTTGTATACAGAATATCAGATGGCAGTGCTTAAATTATTATTTTTCGAAATTTGGCACGTAATGGGGGGATGTTTTGTACTTGATGATTTGAGGCTCCACCTATATTCTCCTGTATCTCGTAAACTATTCGTCTGATCGGAGTTTGGTTTGCACCTATGGATTTCCTTTAAAGAGTTCTACTTGTATGCAGAATATCAGATAGCAGTGCTTTAATTAATATTTTTCGAAATTTGGCACGTAATGGGGGGATGTTTCGTACTTGATGATTTGAGGCTTCACCTATATTCTCCTGTATTTTGGAAAATATTTGTCTGATTGAGTTTGGTTTGCACCTATGAATTTCTTTTAATGTGTTTTACTTGTATACAGAATATCAGATGGCAGTGCTTAAATTAATATTTTTCGTAATATGGCACGTAATGGGGGTGTGTTTTGTACTTCATGACTCGACGCTCCACCTATATTCTCCTGTATCTCGGAAACTATGCGTCTGATTGGAGTTTGGTTTGCACCTATGAATTTCTTTTAATGTGTTCTACTTGTATACAGAATATCAGATGGCAGTGCTTAAATTAATATTTTTTGAAATTTGGCACGTAATTGGGGGTGTTTTGTACTTGATGACTCTACTTGTACTTGATGTACTACTATACTTTACGATACTACTTGATGTATTTTATGACAGGTTGAAATTAATTTCTTTATTCAATTTCTCTTAACTTGTTCTACTAAAATACTAGTTTTTAATACTATTCACTGAAATTAATTTTGTCTCCAATTTGTCAGGAAAGGGGGGTATTTTGAACTTTCGCATTTTTAGCCAGATACGTATATATTTTGTTACTCTGTAATGTGGCGTCACCGATTAATTAAATATAATTTTATTATGGCGTCGCCAATAACCGATAATTCCTGCAGCTGGGAACAGCTCGCGCCGCGGCACAGAAGTAAGTAGGCCAAGAGGGGAGGCTCTTGCAGCGAAGGTTCCTTTGTCACACCAGCCCACCCCCCGACCGCGCCAGCCCCTTCTCAGAAGCAACCCTGTTATATTGCCCCTCATAAAAATACTTGCTGCTCCCTCGCCAAAAAACTTTGCGGACAAAAGAACGCCCCCGCGTCCGTTCTCCCGCCGCGCGACCAGGGAACGCCGGGCCCCGATGAGTTGGGCCGGGTGTCCATTAGGCGAGGAAGACACATTTACAACGCGTCATAATCGAAACCCCTTTCTCGGCCTCAGCCATCCCCTTCCGAACAAAGCCTGACGAAAGTGACACGCGCCCGGGAAGACACCAGAATCCTCGAAAGGGCTGCGTACAAATAAATACAGTAGGCTGTCGTTTAGCCCATGCCGGACGAGATGGTCCGTGAAATGCGCTTTTACAAGCTCACGTGTCCGGACAGCTGCGAGCAGCTTCTGGAACAACTAACAAAGGGAGGAGCGAGCGAGAGAAAGAATCCAGTATTAGACTGAGAACATCGACAGAAAAATACGGGAAAGTTGCCACATGATTGGCTAATCAAAATTCTGCGACGCAGCCACCCTTAGCCAATGGGAAGCTTCACCAGGGGGGAAGGGATAACCCAGAGCTAGGAACATTTTGGGGAAGGGGAAAGGGAATTTCTCATAAAACGTGATGCACAGTAGAAATCAACAGACAGACACTTAAAGATTTTTAGAACTAAGGCACTTAAGTATTTTTTGAGAGACTAGACTGGGAGACGAGAGCACGGGGGGACTTGAGCACTAGAGCACTTGAGAGGACTTCTCAAGCTTACTTCACTTACTTCTGAGAGACTTCGGTCACGTCAGTCACTTCAACTACTTCAGTTACGATCGGGACGCGAGTTTGGGAAAGACTTTCCCAGAATCGGAATAATTAGGACAAGACTGCGGACTTGTCGCGGAGAAAATTCGTGCGGAAGACTACTTGATCCCGCGCTGTTTCCGCATCGGCCCAGTAGCCTTTGCCGCCTCACGCGCCGAGTCCAGTGACTGCTCACCGCGTTACATCAACGCCCGTGGCCATTCAACCCGCTGAGCCTGTTCGATCCGGCGACCTGCAGAGAGACGCGCCGCTGAAGTTCAGCGACCTGGTACAGCCGACGCCTCCGCCCGAGGTCGCCACCCCGGCCCGCACTTGGGACGGCCTACGCCTCCGCCCGTGGCCGCCACCCCGACCCGCCCGTGGACACGGCTCAACCACTGGTGAAAGAACTATGAGACGAATCCGTCTCGCCAAACGACGAGAAATTATAAGTGGCCGCGCTCAGGCCCTGCAAACTTCAAGTGATGAATAGCACGCTTCATCAAAAAGTATGCATGATGTGTTAACTGTAAAAGAATTAGTAACTAGTAATTAGGACAATCAGTCCACAAAGTAAATTTAATTGAAAATTGCGTCGCCCATTGCGACATATAAGTTCCCTGGCAGCTTTTGGTGCCAGGAATAAATTGTTATTTTTCACAAATGACTCTGTGCTGATTCATTGACCTCCCAACTCTTCCATCCAAAATATTTCAGGAGCTGAACCTGGCGCCCTCCCCCGAGCAGTCTTATGATTATTACATTTGGCTGGTCCCAACGTGGGGCTAGTTGAGTGCAATCTTATGATTATTACATTTGGCGCCCCACGTTGGGCGCCAAATGTAATAAAAGCGATCAAATCGCCTAAACTAGCCCGACTAGGGACCAGCCGAATGTACTACCAGCGGGGGAGGTTGCCAGGTTCAGCTCCTGAAATATTTTGGATGGAAGAGTTGGGAGGTCAATGAATCAGCACAGAGTCATTTGTGAAAAATAACAATTTATTCCTGGCACCAAAAGCTGCCAGGGAACTTATATGTCGCAATGGGCGACGCAATTTTCAATTAAATTTACTTTGTGGACTGATTGTCCTAATTACTAGTTACTAATTCTTTTACAGTTAACACATCATGCATACTTTTTGATGAAGCGTGCTATTCATCACTTGAAGTTTGCAGGGCCTAAGCGCGGCCACTTATAATCTCTCGTCGTTTGGCGAGACGGATTCGTCTCATAGTTCTTTCACCAGTGGTTGAGCCGTGTCCACGGGCGGGTCGGAGTGGCGGCCACGGGCGGAGGCGTAGGCCGTCCCAAGTGCGGGCCGGGGTGGCGGCCTCGGGCGGAGGCGTCGGCTGTACCAGGTCGCTGAACTTCAGCGGCGCGTCTCTCTGCAGGTCGCCGGATCGAACAGGCTCAGCGGGTTGAATGGCCACGGGCGTTGATGTAACGCGGTGAGCAGTCACTGGACTCGGCGCGTGAGGCGGCAAAGGCTACTGGGCCGATGCGGAAACAGCGCGGGATCAAGTAGTCTTCCGCACGAATTTTCTCCGCGACAAGTCCGCAGTCTTGTCCTAATTATTCCGATTCTGGGAAAGTCTTTCCCAAACTCGCGTCCCGATCGTAAATAACTGAAGTAGTTGAAGTGACTGACGTGACCGAAGTCTCTCAGAAGTAAGTGAAGTAAGCTTGAGAAGTCCTCTCAAGTGCTCTAGTGCTCAAGTCCCCCCGTGCTCTCGTCTCCCAGTCTAGTCTCTCAAAAATACTTAAGTGCCTTAGTTCTAAAAATCTTTAAGTGTCTGAATGTCTTGATTTCTACTGTGCATCACGTTTTATGAGAAATTCCCTTTCCCCTTCCCCAAAATGTTCCTAGCTCTGGGTTATCCCTTCCCCCCTGGTGAAGCTTCCCATTGGCTAAGGGTGGCTGCGTCGCAGAATTTTAATTAGCCAATCATGTGGCAACTTTCCCGTGTTTTTCCGTCGATGTTCTCAGTCTAATACTGGATTCTTTCTCTCGCTCGCTCCTCCCTTTGTTAGTTGTTCCAGAAGCTGCTCGCAGCTGTCCGGACACGTGAGCTTGTAAAAGCGCATTTCACGGACCATCTCGTCCGGCATGGGCTAAACGACAGCCTACTGTATTTATTTGTACGCAGCCCTTTCGAGGATTCTGGTGTCTTCCCGGGCGCGTGTCACTTTCGTCAGGCTTTGTTCGGAAGGGGATGGCTGAGGCCGAGAAAGGGGTTTCGATTATGACGCGTCGTAAATGTGTCTTCCTCGCCTAATGGACACCCGGCCCAACCCATCGGGGCCCGGCGTTCCCTGGTCGCGCGGCGGGAGAACGGACGCGGGGGCGTTCTTTTGTCCGCTAAGTTTTTTGGCGAGGGGGCAGCAAGTATTTTTATGAGGGGCAATATAACAGGGTTGCTTCTGAGAAGAGGCTGGCGCGGTCGGGGGGTGGGCTGGTGTGACAAAGGAACCTTCGCTGCAAGAGCCTCCCCTCTTGGCCTACTTACTTCTGTGCCGCGGCGCGAGCTATTCCCAGCTGCAGGAATTATTGATTTGTTATTGGCGACGCCATAATAAAATTATATTTAATTAATCGGTGACGCCACAGTAAGTAGTTATTTGACCGGATTCTGGGTTTCTACTTTCAATTTTTCTTAACTTGTTCTACTAATATACTAAATTTCAATACTATACGCTGACATTAATTTTTTCTGCAATTTGTCACGTTTTGGGGGGTATTTTTAACTCTCGCATTTAGCAAGAAAAGTATTTCGCATGTACCTCTGAAAGCAGTAATTTGACCGGATTCTGGTTTTCTCAATTCAAATTCTCTTAACTTGGTCTATTAATATACTAGTTTTCAATACTATACGCTGAAATAAATTTTTTCTCAGATTTGTCACGTAATGGGGGTGGGGGGTATTTTAAACTTTCGCATTTTACCTGAAACGTATTTCGCATGTAATTCCGAAAGTTGTAAATTGACCGGATTCTGGTTTTCTCCATTCAATTTCTGTTAACTTATTCTACTAATATACTAGTTTTCAATACTATACGCTGAATTTAATTTTTTCTTCAATTTGTCACGTAATGGGGCGGTATTTTGAACTTTCGCATTTTGCCGAAGTCGTATGTCGCATGTAACTCCAAGACTATAATATTGACCGGATTCTTATTTTCCCCATTCTATTTCTCTTAACTTGTTCATATCATATAATAGTTTTAAATACTATACGCTGAAATTAATTTTTTTCTGATTTATCTCGTAATGGGTGGGGGATATTTCGAACTTTAGAATTTACTGAAGTCGTATTTTGCATGTAATTCCGAAACTATTAATTTGTCCGGATTCTGATTTTCGTTATTTAACTTCTCTGAACTTGTTTTACTAATACACTAGTTGTCAGTACTGTACGCTGAAATTAATTTTTTCTCCAATTTGTTATGTAATTTGTCATGGGGGGGGTATTTTGAACTTTGGCATTTATCTGAAGTCGTATTTCCCATGAACTCCGAAACTATTAATCTGCCCGGATTCTGGTTTTCTGCATTTAATTTATCTTAACTTGTTCATTTTAAATACCAGTTTAAATCCGTGTCAGGTCGAGAATCGCAAAATTTCGTCGATCCAAGGATCGAAGAAACTTTACGATTTTTAACACAAGAAAAAAACCTGCACATTTTAAAAACCATTCAATACAAAAATATTTAAGAATTACAGACGAGGTCCAAAAATCTTGTAGTTTCAGAAAATGTCATTATTTTCATGTTTAAATAAAAAATTAGCCCTTTAGGAGCATTAAATTAAAAGTATCGTATATTCGAATTTTAAAAACATTCACAATATCAGTTATATTTAAAAGGCCATATCTTCCACACTATTCAAGTTACAGCGCTGTAATTTGCACACGTGTCAGTGCGTACTCGACATGAAAATGCAATTCCCAACACATTTATTTGGCGACATATAAGTTTGTGGCGTGTATTTCGCGATTTTCTACACTAAGCTTAATTCAAAAATGGGTTTCACTACTGCATTTGCCACAAAATTTCTTGCTAAGAACTTGGTTTTGAACATATTTTAAAAGCTACATAATACACAAATATTCAATAATCACAGACTTTTTCCAAACTTCGTGTAGTTTCAGAAAATGTCATTTTTCCTGTTTGAATAAAAAAAGAGACCTGGAGAAACATTAAATTAAAAGTAACGAATTTTCGAAATCTCTACGAATTCAAAATAATACTTATATTCAATAAGCCATATCTTCTAAACAATTTATGCTACAGCGCTGAAACTCGCACATATTGCAGTACGAACTCCTCTCTATATTTTGAGTCTTAGATAGATTTTCCTGGGTAATAAAAACTTTCATGAAAGTGCAGTTCTCAACACAGTTATTTGGGAGAATTAACGGTTGTGACGTGTAATTTGCGATTTTCTGAAAACCTAAGCTTTTAAACGACAAATGTATTGTATGCAACTACTGTATTCGCCATAAAATTTCGAGTTAAGAGCTTGGTTTTCAGAAAAATCAGTGTGAGGTCGAAAATCGCAAAATTTCGTCCAGTTTTTCGACGATCGATGAAACTTTACATTTTTTAACAAAAGAAAGAAACCTGCATATTTAAAAAAAATATCCAACATAAATATATTCTAGAAACACAGACGTGGTCCAAAATTCTCGTCGAGAGTTGTACTCGCATACGTGATTACAGAGAGAAGCTACGAAATTAAGTTTTTTCCAAATTTTTCACTGAATATCTGAATTAAGGTTATATTTTTTTTCACGTGTATTTCCGAAACGTATAGTCGGATTGAAGCCTTGTTTCTCCATTTACTTTCTTGTAGAGAATTGTACACACATACGTGATTACAGAGAGATGCTACGAAAATATCGTATTTCCTAATTTTTTACTAAATATCTGATTTTAGGTTCAATTTTTTCACAAGTATTTCCGAAACTAATAAACGGATTGAAGTCTGGTTTGCTCCATTGAATTTCTCGTCGAGAGTTGTACTCACACACATGATTACAGAGAGAAGCTACGAAATTAGGTTTTTTCCAAATTTTCCACTGATTATCTGAATTAGGTTTAATTTTTTTTATTTTATTTATTTAAGGTCGCTTTTCAACAACTGGGTCATAAGCGACCAGGTGAATCAATATATAATTTACACAAGAATACACATTTTTAACAGAAATTATACAATTACATACATATCATACAAGCATATAAATAGTCAAAATGTATTAATAATATAGGTATTTACATATTTGGCATGGGTACACATATTTATTTACATTACACAAGTTTTGATATTAACTACGTGTCAAGGATTATTGTATATGAGATATAGGTAAAGGAGGGGTTTTATATTAAGGTATCAATTTTTGATGTTTTTAAAATTGTCAGACTTTTATACATTATTCTGGAGAGGGGAAGGAAATATATAGAGAATCTTATAAGTTTAAGGGCTGTCTTATGTGGGCTAGTTCAGGGCACTCCAAAATACTATGGAATGTAGATACTATGGATCCACATTTAGGACAGGGTTCTGGGTCAGCTTTTGTTATTAGGTGAATGTGTGAGAGATTAAAGTGGCCAATACGTAGTCTGGTAATTTGGACTTGTTGGAACTGAAACTGAGTTGGAGCTTCGGGAGGGCGGGTTCAATAACGGATTTCCTTACGAGGTGAAGTTTGGAGAAGGTAGTCAGCCATTTTTCATTCCACTGTTTTTTAACCATATTGTTAATATGTAGTTTAATATTGGAGAGAACTCCCTTCACACTCTTGTCCGTTGCTGGTAATGAAGTTGCTTCTTTAGCCACTTTATCTGCCTTTTCATTCTCTTCTATACCTTTATGTGCTGGAACCCAAACAATAGAGATAGAGGTTCCGTTGTTTTCTTGTGTAAATAACTGTTCTTGGATTCTTTGAAGTATCGGAATTTTAGAAAACCTGTTGAGTATTGCATTTAAGGTAGCCATAGAGTCTGAGTGAATTACTATTTTGCGGTTTTCTCCATTTTGGAGACTAATTCAATGGCTTTCAGGATGGCCCAGGCTTCGCAAGAGAAGCTAGTTTGGTAACCTGAATTTAAAGGTATTGAGCGGGGTTGTAGATACAATTGCACAACCAACTTTGTTTTCATATTTTAGTCCATCTGTATACACTTTTTCTAAATCATGATAGTCTTCATAAAGAGAATTCAAATGTGATGAAACTATTTTAGGAGAGATTAAGGATTTTGGAATCTGTGTAGTCACTGTATTAACGTCGGGTTTAAAGGATTGCCAAGGAGGGATGGGGTGAATCCTTCTCCGTAAAATGTGAGGAGCTTCCATATTAAATTCATCTTGATAAATTGGGATTCTTTTTCTAAGTTGTTTTGGATATTTCACATGGATTGAATGTTAATCTGTTTTATAAGGGCTGAAGATATATTTGAAGGGCGGATTAGTTGAGGAATTTAGACTTGAATAGCCAATTTTTAGACAGTTGTTTCCGCTGCAAGTCGAGGGGGAGTAGTCCTGCTTCTACAATAAGGCTGTTGATAAGGCTTGATTGAAAGGCTCCTAAACATATATGACATGCTGAATTTATAATAGGGTCTAGTGTCTGTAATGTAGATTTGTTAGCTGAACTGTAGATTGCAGCTCCATTATTTAATTTGCCTTGAATAATAGACGAGATAAGCATTTATTAAACATTTCCACTCTGCTCCTACTTTTTAGATGCTAATATCTTCAGTATGTTCAGCCTGGTTTTGCATTCGGACTTTAGCAGAGAAATGTGTTTCTTCCAAGAGTGCTTTTGGTCGAAGGTCATGCCTAAGATTTTACAAGAGTATGTACGACGTATTTGATGGTTTCCAATAAAGAGGGCAGGATTTTCATTTAAAAGTTTTGAGCTTCTAGAGATTATAATAAATTCCGATTTAGTTCTTGGAAGGGAGAAACCTGAAGAACTTGTCCATGTTTGAATTTTGTTTAAGGTTTCTAGGATTTTTTTAGTTGTTACTCGGAGATCTTTGCCGCAGCATACAATGGAAATATCATCATCTAAGAGAAATAATCTACTTGGTGCCTCTATTATACTGCTTATTTCATTTATTGCGATGAGAAAAAGGAGCACGCTAATAACTGAGCCCTGAGGGAGGCCATTCATCATTTCCCTGCGTGTTGACATTTTATCAAACATGCGTACACGCAGATATCTATGTTGCATACATTTTTATCAAAAAAGCCAGTAAGTTTCCTTTAATATTCATTGAGATACGATTGCGTAGTAGTCGGGGTTTAAAAATCATTTCGTAAGCTTTCTCAATATCAAGCGAAACAACAATTGCATGCTGGTTAATAACTAGTGAATCATAAATGTCTGTGTCGATGCTTTTTGGATGGTCGTTGGTTGATCGATGTTGTCGAAATCCATTTTGGAAGGGGAATAGTGCGTTTCTTGTTTCTAGGAGCCATCTGAGGCGGTTGCCAACCATTTTTTTCTAGTACTTTGCAAACAGTACACGTCAATGATATTGGTCTAAAGTTTCTGGTTGTAGATGGATATTTGCCTGGTTTCGGTGCAGCAATTACAAGAGCTTCTCTCCATTGTTCAGGGAAGGATTGGAAGGTCCAGATGCCATTATAAATTTCTAAGTGGTATTCAATGGCACATTTAGGAAGATTCTTCAAGAAAATATTAGGAATATTATCAGGACCTGGTGCAGAGTTTCTACTAATTTTTAAAACATGAAGGAACTCATCCATCAGAAATCCACAGTTAAATAAATCATTGTTGTTACTTAGGAGGTTTTGGTTGCTTTTTTGAGTAGCTAGGGATATTGACGGAATTAATTTACGAAAGGATGGATCATAGTTATTATTGCTGGAATTGTTGGCGAATGAATCTGCAAGAGCATTGCAAATGTCTTGAGAACCACTGTATTTTATTCCGTTTTCATCTTCTACTATTGGAGGTAAGCTAGTTGAATAAGAGCCGCTAATTGATTTTATTTTATGTCACATAGTTCCGGACGGTGTTTGGCCCGTCATAGATGTAAGATCTTTAAAAGATTGTAGCATAGTATGTTTAAGAGTTAAGCGGGTTTTAGCTCTAGCTTTCTTATATAGAATGCCCAGTTCTATCGATTTATATTTCTTATATATTCTAAACGCTTTATTCTTTTCTTTGATGGCTAACGTGCAATTTTCATAACACCATGGGACTTAACGTTTCCGTATAATACCCGAAGATTTAGGGACTGCCAGGTGAGCAGCTGAATCAATTAAGTCTGTAAAGGCTTGGATGATTTGGTTAGTCCGATCTGGTGCCCACTCATTTATATCGGGTAGTTTGTTGATGTTATTATCGACATATGATTGAAATAAGGTCCAGTTAGCTTCGGTACTAACCCACTTCTGATGAGTGCGGGTAATAGAGTATGGATGATAATCAGAGAGGTGAATAAACAATGGGTAATGATCGCTGTCATAAAGATCATTACTAGGTTCAATTTTGTTTCACGTGTATTTCCGAAACTAATGGTCGGACTAAAGTCTTGTTTGCTCCATTGAATTTCCCGTCGAGAGTTGCACTCATATACGTGATTTCAGAGAGAAGTTAAGAAATGAAGTTTTTCCCTAATTTTTTCCTAAAATTCCATGTAGTTTCAGATAATTTCATCATTTTTCATGTTTGAGTAAGAAATGAACACTGTAGACATTAAATTAAAAGAACCGTATTTTCGAATACTCAATGTATTCAAAATATTAGTTATATTCAAAAAGCCATATCTTCTATACTTATCAAGCTACAGCGCTCAAATTTTCACACAAACCGTAAGTTACTCTTTACTTTGAGTCTTAAATGATTATTCTCAGTATATAAGAACTTGCATGAAAATGCAATTCCTAGTACAGTTATTTGGGCGAAATTTACGTTTGTGTCGTAAATATCGTGATTTTCCGAAAAACTAAGCTTTTAATCGGAAAATGGAATTCATTAGTGTATTCGCCTTAATATTCCGTGAATAGACCTTGGTTTTCAGAGAAATCCGTGTCAGATCGAAAATCGCAATGTTTCGTCGATCGACGAAACTTTACATTTTTTAACACAAGAAATAAACCTACGCATCTTAAAAAGCATCCAATATAAATATATTCTAGAAACACAGGCGTAATCCAATTTTCATTTACTTTCAAAAAAGGTCATAATTTTTAATGTTTGAGTAAGAAATGAGACTGTGTAGAGATGTAGAAACATTAAATTAGTAGTATCGTGTTTTCGAATACTCAATGTATTCAAAATAATAGTTATATTCAATAGACCAACCCTTCTAAACTAATCAAGCTACAGCGCTGAAATTTGCACACGCGACAGTATGTATATTACTCTTATTGTTTGAGTCTTAAATTAAGATTCCCAGTTTATAAGAACCTGCATGAAAATGCAATTCTGAGCGCAGTTATTTGCGCAAAATTTACTGTAGTGGTGTACATTTTCCATTTTCTAAAAATCCAACTTATAATCGAAAAATGGGTTTCACTAGTGTATTCGCCATAAAATTTCGTGCATAGACTTTGGTTTATAGAAAAATCCTTATCAGGTCGAAAATCGCAATATTTCGTCGATCCATTGATGGACGAAACTTTACATTTTTTAACACAAGAAATAAACCTGCATATTTTAAAAACTATCCAGTATAAATATATTCTAGAAACACAGACGTGTTCCAAAATTCATGTAGTTTAAGAAAATGGCATCTTTTTTCATGGTTTAGTAAGAAATGAGCCCTGTAGAAGCATTAAGTTAAAAGTATCGTATTTTCAAATTCTAAATGAATTCAAAATAATAGGTATATTTAATAGGCCATATCTTTTAAAATAATCAGGCTACAGCGTTGAAACTTGCACATGAGACAGTATGTAAACTGCTAATAATTTGTGTTAAATCGAAAAATGGGTTTCATTAGCGTATTCGCCATAAAATTACGTGCATAGACCTTGGTTTTCAGAAATATCCGTGTTAGGTCGAAAATCGGAAAATTTCGTCGCTCCATGGATCGATGAAACTTTACATTTTTTAACACAAAAATTAAACCAGCATATTTCACAATCTATGTAACATAAATCATATCTAGAGACACGGATGTGTTTTTAAATTCTTGTAGTTTTAGAAAATGTCATTTGTCATATACTGATGAGAAATGTGGCCTCTAGGAACCTTCATTTGAAAGCATTGTATTTTCGAATATTGCAGGTTCAGAAAATAATAGTAAATTTCAAATGGCGCTATCTCTTAAACTTTTCAAGCTGCAGTGCTAAAATTTGTACACGATATTGTATTTATCACTTTTTAGTTTGAGTCTTAATGGGAGATTTTTTTAAAACCAGAACCACCTTGAATTGGAAATTTTCTACCCTGTTCATTGGAAAAAAATGACGTTTATGCCGATAGTTTTACAATTTTTTTAAGAAATTAAGCTTAAAATTGAAAGATGGGTAACACGAGTGATTTTGCCATGAAATTTCGTGCTAGGTAGGTAGCACCTTGATCTAAAACCCTAGTATTTCGAAATCTCAACGCTCTAAAAATAATAGTCAAATTCCGAAGGCTCTATCTCCAAAACAATTTAAATAAAAACGCTGAAATTTACACCCCAGATAGTATGTACTCTACTTTCTCTTTTTTAAGTCTTGAAAGATGCTTATTACAATAACCGGCTTAAAAATGCAATATTTGTTACTGCGTTTTTGAACCTTCAGTTTTTAACTCAAAAAAGAAACGCGCATATTTCACAAACTATGCAACAAAAATCATGTATTTTATAAAAAATGTAATTGTTTGTCAATAATGGAGGATAAATGTGCCTTCTAGAATCTTTAATTGAAACCCTGTTCTTCGACTTCTCAAAACTAAAAATAATAGTCAAATTTAAAAGGCATTATCTCCTGAACTATTCGACCTAAAACGCTGAAATTTACACACCAGATAGTATGTATTCTACTCTTTGATTTAAGTCCCCTCTCTTGAAAATAACCGGCTCGAAAATGCAATATTTGTATCCGTGGTTTTGAACCATTAGTTTTCCGCTCAAAAAAGAAACTCTCATATTCCTCGAACTATGCACCAAATCAATTCTAGGAACACTAACGTGTTTCAAAATCCATGTATTCTATGAAAGAGTCATAAACGGATGAGGAAAGTTCCTTTAAGACCGTTGAATGTATTTCAAATTCTCAACGCTCTAAAAATAGTCAAATTCCAACCAATATTTATAAAACAAATTAAGCCACTATTTTGAATATTTTTACTCTGTTTCTTTTGACTCTAATGTTTCTTTGGACTCTAATGTTTCTTTGGACTCTAATGTTTCTTTGGACTCTAATGTTTGTTTGGGCTCTAACGTTTGTTTGGGCTCTAACGTTTGTTTGGGCTCTAACGTTTGTTTGGGCTCTAACGTTTGTTTGGGCTCTAACGTTTGTTTGGGCTCTAACGTTTGTTTGGGCTCTAACGTTTGTTTGGGCTCTAACGTTTGTTTGGGCTCTAACGTTTGTTTGGGCTCTAACGTTTGTTTGGGCTCTAACGTTTGTTTGGGCTCTAACGTTTGTTTGGGCTCTAACGTTTGTTTGGGCTCTAATGTTTCTTTGGGCTCTAATGTTTCTTTGGGCTCTAATGTTTCTTTGGGCTCTAACGTTTCTTTGGACCCTTTGGACTTTATGGATGGGGGAGCGACCCAGCGGGTCGATCTCAGTATCCTGAGTATTATGACCATTTTGACCAGTGTGACCAGTTTTATTACAATTTGATGTAAGCATGGCCGCGCGACGATCTGCGTTTCCAAAGCGAGCTTCTTCTTAACGAGGTTTTATGTCTGATACTATTCACTACATAAGCAAGTACGTGATCCTGCATTGTATTAAATGAAAATATAGTACACAAGGAAAGTCTCTCTGCACTGGGCCAAGTCAGGACCTCCTATTAAGAATGACAGTGATAATGTTAGCAAACGGATCGCTGGGAAAAAGTGAAGGGTATAACACTTGCAGCTTATGTTATGATTGTGGTGAGTGTAGTATTTAAGTTTTCCTTTGTTACAAGTTGCTACCAACATAATTTTTGTTGCAAGCACCAAGGACCACTGCAAAGAGACTTTTCTTGTGTGCTGTATTTGTTCCAGTTTTGTAGAAATACACTGTTTAACAATAACAATCATTTCTAAATAGGACCTCCAGATGTACCTTTCTTGGTTGCTGTTGATGTAACTGGAACAAATTCTGTGAATGTAAGATTCCATGAGCCAGAACAACAAGACTCGGCTATATGCACCAAATTCAAAGGTAACATTACAATTATGATTATTCATGATCCATTTGTTTAGGGCAAATATGTTGCGTTAACATGTAACTAACATTCTGTAGAGTAATGGAGCTGCTCAGAAGCCTTCAGTCTAGCTGAAGAGAGATCAATTTTAGATATGCAACACATGGAATGTCACATAGGTGATCTGATTCAAGGACAAAGGTATTATTTCCGAGTAGCCTGTGGCAACTTGAAAGGATATGGAAAGTTTAGGCAGTCTACACCTACATCAGTTATTCCTTCTAGTAAGTAACTAAAAATGTTGCTTTCAGAGAGCATTGAGAATTTACATGAAAGTTAAATGCATAATAGTAATACAATATTGATGTTCTTATGTATTTTCTGTTATACATTATCCTGAAATTCTTCTCATTTTAGCTCAAATATTAAATCATTGTATGATCTAGAAATAATGATTTCCTCAAAACATTTTTTTTTCCTTCACAATATTAAAATTGAAAATGATAATTTTAGGTTGGTGGGATGTTGAGGGTCGTGAGCCAAGATTTGCAGGATGTCTGCAACTTCTTGATGACCTGTTTTCTGAAACAAGAAGCTCAAGGCCAGAACATGCAGCAGAAATAAAAGCTACTGTTCAAGCTGGAGAAACTCCTGGAATTCAAAGACGAAATCAAAGAAAGAAAACTACTATTAAACAACTCTTTACTGTGGCATCAAAATTTCAGAAAAATTTAAGAAGGTATGTTTATATATATGTACTCTTTTGATGATAGCATTGATATTCACTTTTACTTCTGGCTTTCCTAGTCTTTTCAGGGGTTTTTCATAAAATATGAAATAATGAAGAAGAACGTACGGTATTTCAGCAAATGCTACGGTGTGTTACGTAAGGGTAGGACATATAAGTTTAGTGTTACATAATGCTGATATTCATTTTTTTTTCTTTATTCAGTATTTACTTAAATAATTTCTTTTCTTCAGACTTACACTAAACTAAAACTTTAAAATATTAACAAATTTTATTTCAAAACGTACAAATAAATTAAAAAGTTAAGATTCATAAGTCGTTACAATAAATAAAAATATTTTTTCCTCAGTAGTATGATGATTGAATCTGTTATATTACAAAAAAAGAAAAATATAAAAAACTGATCCACATTCTAGAATCAAATTAAATTGGCACAGTAGACTCTCACTCATGCAACCATGACAGCGTGTTCACTGCTTTTTGACAGAAATTTTCTCACCTCTGTGACTTTCTTTCAGTCAAAAATTGTCCCCAATCTTTTTGTTTGATATAATCCACATCACCACCCTGTGATGTGGATTTATTCAAAATGAACCCATTCATCTAAGTAAACAGATTTCCATTTTACACAAATTATTATAACAATAAGTGTTGATTTTCATGTTATTACAAAAATTTGATTTTTCACATCTCTTCATAATTTCATCATTTTAAGTGTATTTCTCTGTCATTAAAGCTAAATCTATTTCTATTATCATTTGATTTATGTTATGTCGAACTTAAACATTGAATTGAATAGTGGTACCCAAATACCTTGGAATTTCAGTAATATTAACAGAACCATTTTAAGAATTACTAAAGTTTTAAGTCCTGGTGACAATGGGACCCCATTTTAAAACATTTTTTTATTTACAATTTCATTATTTTTTAATTTTTATTCTTTAATATAATAATCAAAAAAATTCTAAATAAATAAATTAATCTAATTTTTATACATATATCCAAAACGAATCTGTAACTGGATTGACAAATTTATATTTTAGATAATTACTAATTCATGATCAAAATTTTATAATAGAGTACATTGGGGAAACTAAGTCATGAAGGGGAAAGTTACTCATCACTCACTTGAAATTGACCGATTTAATTTTCTGTATTTATTTTTTCAATATGTGGTATTTACAATATTTACGTTACTTTAATTACTAAAAACTTTGAAATAAAACAAATACTTTTTTCCAAATTTTTAAATTATAAATTTGACTTTTCAAATTTCACTTTCATTCTCTCAAAATTCAGGGCACTAGGCTTCAGCCTAATTCGACAATTGATCATGTCTAATCACTGAATAATAACTCTTCGAATGGAGAAGAATTTTTGGCAAGAGAAATCATATACATATTTACATATTTCACTTCATATTTACAAAATAAATAAATATTAATAATGTAATTTCATTATATCAAGAAAACTTGTATTTTAAGTCAATTTTGAAATATATTTCCTTCAGGGGTGTATTTCTGGCCTGTTTATTGTACCATGAAGATAAAGTGTTAGTAACTAATGAAGACGTCTTGCCTGTGATTGAAGTGGATAAAACATATCCTAATTGTATATATAATGACTTTCACTGACTAATGAAGGTATGTGTATTTTTTATTCAGAAAAAAAACTTCTCTGTAGCATTAAAATATTTTTTTATCAAATAAAATGTATTTATTTATTTATTTGTTTCTTTCCTTCTTTCTTTCCTTCTTTCTTTCCTTCTTTCTTTCTTTCTTTCTTTCCTTCTCTCCTTTCTTTCCTTCCTTCTTTCCTGTTTTATTTGTTTTGTTTGTTTGTTTGTTTCTTTCTTTGTTTTGTTTGTTTCTTTCTTTCTTTAGTTTGTTTGTTTGTGTGTTTCTTTAGTTTGTTTGTTTCTTTAGTTTGTTTGTTTGTTGTTTCTTTAGTTTGTTTGTTTGTTTGTTGTTTCTTCAGGTTTCCTGTACATGGGATGATGTCAAATCTCTTCTACAGGATATGGAGAAAAGCCTAATCTCTTTTACTATACATTTTCCTATCAAGTTTTTACAAGTAGCTGCTCAAATGCAGGTAAAACAAGAAATTCAGAAAAATATTAGAAGCAGATTAGTTTTTGTTTATTAAATTCAATTCAATTAAGTAGTTAAACAAATTAAAATTTTAGCAATAATGGGAATGCAATTACTATTTAAAATTTCTCCAGTTTACCTTAAATTGTACCACTATTAATTAAATCTTTATCAACATTTTTTTCCTTTTGGAAGTATAATTTGTTAGTATGAAAATGATATTCAAATTAATTATTTTAATTAACACATAGTACTTATACACAGAAAGTGTGATTATATGCAAACAGTTATTCTTGTGCATACTAATTATGTATTTTACAGGAAAACTGTTATTCCTTCGTTTTCTAGAACTTTATTAAATGAATTTCTGATGTTTTTACAGACTGCTTTGTGTATGCAAGATCTTGGATAACTCTTCCACAGACCAATAAAGGATTCTCAGGGAACATTAGTGATCTCCACAGTGAATTATGTACGCTCACCAAAATGTGTATCTGTTTTGAACTCAAGATGGCTCCCATTAAGTAAAGCGGGAAAGAAACTGGCTACTCATGAGGAACCACATGTGGGGGAATTGCTTACGGCACAGGTGATAGTTTTCTTCTACACTGAAAATACTGTGATACAAGATTTATCAGTGATAGTCTTTAAAACTGAGAGACCAATGCTTTTTTGTAATTAGGAACAAATAACTTATCATCAAGTTAGCAGCATCAGACTTGGAAGAGGATAATAATTAGGTTATTTAAGGATGAGGAGTTCTGTGGATCTCATTCAAGTAGTTGTACCTACTAAAACTCCAAATGTGCTGCCTCATTGCAAAATTAGGGATAACCCACATGTGTCATCGTATGTAATATATAATTTTTCGTTCGTATTTTGTTATATTTGATATTTTGTTTCTTTTATCAAATTGCTTTTTTGCAATTTTAGAGAAGAATGGGAGTTCCTAAAGCAACAGAGTAGTCAAAAGCCTTTCAGCAATTCGAGTGAAACTATTAGCGTAGCTTCAGGAGATGAAGGTTCTTTGGAGGAAACCCAGGAAAATGCATCTTTAAGACAAGGAACAGAACAACAGCGAGTATTTGTAGAACTCGTTGCAGGTACTGCAAGATGATTATTTTCATACATGGAAGTTTCCAATCAAGAAGCATTGGCTCACAGGTAATTTAAATTCTAAATCTCTAAATTTTGGTTTCAGAAAGTTTCTTTCTGCCAATTTTTTATCTTCTCCTGCAAAAGAAGGAAAACTAGTGGGATTCTCTGGCATAGTAAACCTTTTCCTCCTTGTAGTATTAATTGAAGGATAAATTGTATTGAGAAAAAATCTCTGGCTTTAATATGTAATAATTTAATAGAAAGGTGTAGGGTTGGTTCAAAAATAAGTTTTGAAATTTTCAAAATTTCAAAAGTTTTAATTAAAATTCGAACTATATCATACTTATAAATAGATTTTCTTCTATTAGAGAAAAAATTTAAAGCAAAAACTTTACAGACTCTTTTAAAAAGTTTTGAAGGGACACAGAGATTTAAAGAAAAGTACCCCTAAAATTAAAGTGCCCACTAGAATCCCCATTTAACTTGACCTCAATTTAACATTTTCCGGGCATTTAACGTTAATTTCTGAAAGTTCCGATGATGCCTCTATGAAATTAATACAATTACATTTTTGATTAAATGTCATTAGTTTTGATGCAAATTGGCATTTAACATTAAACATTTTTGGAGTTTTACTATGTTTTATTTTTCCTCCATGAATTGAGAACCAACAGCAAATATGCTATCCAACAGCAGTGCAGCCATGTACAGGGTACAAAAATTGTTAACTGCTGCTATGACATTTGTATTGTGATGGTGTTTTACTAAGTTTGCTGCTCTGAATTAGATTGTGACAGGGAGTGTTCCTCATTTGTATAAATTTCGCTATCACAGAGCACACTTGTATGATAAAGTTGTGATTTAATTATGTATGGGGCTGTCCATAAATTACATAACACCAATTCACAATATTTTAAAAACCCACAGATGCATATGTAAGGCATGCTTGACCCCCTCCCCCCAATAATTAAGTAACGCTTGTGACATGACACCCCTCCCAATTTACAATCAGTAAAAATAGATTATAAAGTAGAAACAATGAGTTGTATTAATTTTATTTGTGTTATATAGTAAAATTTTTATAATTGAATTCAGAATTAGTTGGTGATGCAGATTGCACCTACCAATAAGATTGAGAACAATTTTTGAAGGAAGAATGGGAAAGTTTCAGAATATACACTGTGCCCACACCGCAATTGTGGATGATGCACAAGCCGCGAGTCTGTTGCACCAATTTAATTGGAGTTTAAAAAACATTTTTTTCCCTAATCTAATAAATTAAATTATTTTTTAAATTCTAATTACGCATTGTTACTGTTTACTTTATTCACATTTTTTAATTTAATATGGTAATATTTTAATGGTTTTGTACAAGACGGAATAAAAAGAAATATTTCAGCAAAGTAAAATTTTAAAAATAAATATCAGCATTATGAAACACTAAACCATGGCCACTTTATCCTTGTGCAATGCAGTGTAATGTTGCCCCACCCCCTCTTTTGTGTTAGGTAATTTATGGAAGACCCCTACCAAAGTCTTCGTTATGGTATTAAAGTCGAAAGTCTTGGTATTAATGAAGGCTTTGACCCTACAATAAAAACTAAGCATTTAAAAAAAATGAAATCAACAATTCCTAGTTGTTTCTTCAAATTTCAAACCCCAAACCTTCACTTAGTGTAAACCTCCAATTAACTTCAGAATTTTAGGCTTACTGAAGTGACGTTAAAAAAGGGTACTGCTGTGTTAATGTGTTAATGACCATTAATGTGTTAATAACCTTCAAAACAGCACAAATACATCTTACTTCTGATGTATTAACCAAATTTAAATTCAAAATCTTTTAATCTAACCAAGTTAAGGATGACACATCCATCCATGCATTCATTCATTCATAATGACATCCCTCATTTTTGGGTACAAAATTGTGTGAATCTCATCAACACCTGCACTAATCTTAAACATTTTTGGAACATTACTAATAGACCTAAATTCTGATGTGTGAGTGAAGCTTCCAAACAAACCTGAAACAAAGTTTACAACCAAAAATTCAAGAGTGTATTGATGAGGTGAATCCATTACTTTATATTCTTGTATTATATTATAAGAAGAAAAAGGAAACCTACCCATAAAATATTTTGATTTTTCTTAATATGATGGAAATTAAATTTTTATAATGTATCAACAAATGTGATTGTGTTTTATTGGATTTTTGTGCAGGCTTTATGATGTGGAAGTGGTTGATTTGAGCTCAGAGGTTTCATTTTTAATCATTGTCCCTCCCGCTGAATCTGCCTGTGCTGTTCCTGGGCAAAGAGATCTTCTTCAGCGAGGAGATTTAGCTGCTTTACCTGTTCAAGTATTTGAAATGGTTCATCTGGGTACCTATCAGCGTGATGTAATATCCCGGTATTCTCGTCTTAGCTGCATTCTTGAACTAGATACTGTACTTGCTCAACATAATCATAGAGAGGTAAAGTAGTTTGTGGTTTAAGTTTATTTAAATATCTTTAAAATTAACATTAACATGCTTTTTAAGAATGAACCTAAATTATCATTCTTGTACAAAACATCATGAGTCACTACATATCATTTCTTAATCATACAGGCTTTTCCTCATCTGAAGTAGCAGCTGCCAAAGTCCGCCTGAACCAGCTTCAAGAGTTCCAAGGGCAGTTGAACACGGCATGGAAAGGCGCGCGATGGCTCATGGAAGTTTTAACTTTTGCTTGAGACAGAGGTCCCAGTACAGGATCTGGTACTCCAGTCGTTGCAATGCGCCATCTCCTGACCATCAACAGCACCAGCAGTCCTGCTACAAGGTCAGAAAAAGATCTAAAAAGCACTCCTTGCATCAAACGATCAGGAAGCGGTGAGGGCAATGGAGTAACCAGCAGTTGCAGCCTCAAGAGAAGTCTCCTCCAGTTGCCTCCCAGAGACCCTAAGTTAGTGAAATCAAGTGCAAGTCGAGGGAGCTGGCCTGGACCAGGTGTTAGTCCTGGAAGTATTGCCTGTCTCCTCGGGGCCGCACTTGGTAAGAGTGAGCAACATCTTCCCAGTCAGGGAAACTGTAAAAACAGTAGCAGTAGCTTCAGTAACTGTTCTGGAGCCAATAGTCAATGCCATGGTCATAGTGGAGGTGACATTAGCAATGCATCTACTCTATTGCAGCAGGAGGCAGTGCAAACTGTCTTGGTGTTGCAGGTATTTATATTATTTTCATAGCAATGTATCATTATTTTTAACAAAATTATCAACATCTACAAAATTATGCATGTTGTAACATGAATTAACATATTCTTTTATGAAATTATAGAACAAGTGCATGCCTCGTCACTGACAAATCAAGGTTTATTAATAGCAAACCTTAAAGCAGCCAGAGAGATAAGAAATATTTTATAGACATTTTTTGCTTCTAATTTTTTAAACAAATGCACTTACTGAGTGAATTATTTTTAGTATCTGCATGCACATTTTGATTTTCTTATTATTTATTTATGGCATATCTTGCAGGTATGAACAATCGCTTACCACCGTCACGCAGTGAGGACACTTTGCTTCTGCAGCAGCATTCTCATTCCAAGGCAAAAACACATTCACAATTACATTCCTCTACTATCACTAAAAGTGTCTCAGCCTCAACATCACCCCTCCTTTCTGTCCGTCCATCTCATGGAGGAAGTTTTTGAGGTCTTGCTACTTCTGCAACTCCAGCAACTAGCATGCATTCTTTATCATCAGATGATTCAACATCATCTCCTGCAAGGTCCACAACTGACAAAACCACAACTGAAGATGAAGATGACTTAGTCACCACAACAGTTGTACCTGCTCCATCTTCAGGAATTTTGCAGGTAAGAACAAAACTTGATTAAAGGTTACAGAAATTATGTTGGTTTCATTGCAACATACAGAAATATAAATTTAAAATATTCTTTTAGAGTGTGTAAATAATAAGTGGTCAATAGATTAAATTATTGGTCTAGAAATTTAATTTCAGTACAAGTGAAATCTGAACTTCCTTCAATTTTAACTCTCTATGAATAAGTAGTCTCTGACAACATATCTTTTGCATTCCACCAATGAAACTTTGTCAAATAATTTTATTAGTATTTTACTGACAATAGTAAAGTACTATTAAATTTGAAATAAGTATGGATTTATTTCAACAATTTCAGTTTACAAGTAAAACTTGCATCTGTAAAAAAATTATGAGTTATCTTGTATGAAAACATTTCTTTGATCTCTAACTGATTCAAAGTATCTATTGTGATTACTTTATGTTGAGAAACTTACATTATTCAAAACTTCAATATCCCAATATTTAATGTGAAAAATGGATATTTATGCTCTTTGTGCTTCAAAAATGTTATTTCTTTCGTGGACATTCTAGGAAAAAAATTTTGCTTTTCTTTTAGAATGAAATAAGTGAAATACTCTTGCTCTGAGATATTTGTATAATATTGGTATTTTTTTGTTAGCTCCAAATATTAACTTTTTATTTCTATATACCCCTGATATCCTTCAATTAATCAAAATCTGTGAAATAAAGCAGAAGGGAAAAATTGAGTTAATTCCATCCATGTACGTTGTTTTATTTATTTTTATTTTATTTTATTTTATTTATTTATTTTTTTTGTAAAAGTATTCTTTCTGAATCTTTTTGAATGATTAATGGAATAAAAATATCCTTCTTGGTATTTCAGTTATACCACTCCATGAACTAAAATTCCCTTTGACTTGGTGTAAGAATTTTCTCCAAGAATTGATCAGTGGTCATAAATATTAAAAAGTAAAGTATGACCTCTCATGAATTAATATATTCATTACTATGTTGCAATGAAGCAGTTATTAAATGGGGCAGTCACATATTTTTGCATGAATTTTGTATAGATTTACGATGCATGATAACACATTATTTTGAATATGTGAATTAGTGTAGTTTTGTAATGGGGTAGTGGATATATTCATTCTAGGATATACTCTTCTATAAGGGACAAATCTGTTGAGAGACTTAATTATATATTTATTAGCATAATTGTACAAATTAAATTGTATATTTATTTTCCTCATGAAGTGGTGGTATAGTGGCTCAAGAAGTGGCCCAACATATTTACCAAAATAATTTATACAGAAATCTTCAAATGAAGGAACACAGCTTTTGGAATATGTAGGAGGTAGAATTTTTAAACTGTGTACATGATGCAACTACCACTGGCTAAGCTAATTCTTTGAAGTCTTTTTTTATAATTTCACACTTAAATATATTCAAATACAATATTTTTTTTCTTTTAAAGTTGCTGTTGCTTTAAAGTTGTATCTAAGTTAATTCATTTAGATACAAAGAAAACATTGAGAAGAGAAATTAAAATAGTAAATAATTATTTCATGAAAATGCTTTTTTGATATTAACAATTAATTGCTAATAACCCCATAGAAAGACTATTCATAAGACTATTTTGACAAAGTGTGGTATTTTTCCATTTTTGAAATAAAGCTTTCTAATTAGTAAATTTTAAATTTCTTTTGCCCACATCAGTGACTTTATTTACTATTGAGTTAATCCTAATATCTAAGCACTTTTAGGATTTGTTCTTCTATGAAGAATGCTGTGGCTATATAGATAACTTTTCCATATAGTTAACTTTTTTGTTAATCCATTGGCAAGTTGTCTTACTTTAATAACAATTATATATAATAATTATATTATAAGTTACATTGCTAAAGCATGTGTCAGCACCACTTGCTCAGAAAATTTAGTGTGACTTGGTTTATAAGTTTTGAAATAAAAAAGGTACACAATGAATTGTGTAACTTCCTGCTTTTGAAGTTTTAAAAAAATACAAACCGTAAGAATACGTTATTGCTTAACTTTCCCAAATTCTATTAAAAATATTTCATATCAATCCTCATATTTCTGATGAAGTGGTGATGTATAGTTTCTATCAATTAAATTTTACTTGATAATTTTGCATTCATGTCCATCAAACATGTTTTATTATAGAAAAAATGCATGCCTCAGCAACTGATTGCTGATGTTCTCTAACTTTGTAGTCACCAAGTTCTTTGTTATTATTTTATTGTAGTATGTTACATTTAAATTGAGTTATTCCCATTCAATCATACAGTTTCATTTCTAGAGATCTCCTTGAGTTAAATTTTGGTGTCTATTCAATCTGTAATATTCAAAGTTGTTTTGTTTCATAACCTACAGTAGCTATTGAATATGAAATTTATATGTGTTTAAAATTTTAGTTCATAAGACTAAACTAAAGTTACATAAAGCATTCAAAAATTTTAATAATATAGATAAAAAATATTTCAGTTTATTTAAATGTTCTTGAGGAATCAACTAAGTTTCCTGTACTTTATTGTTTAGTGAAAAAATACCATTAATGTTTCTTTTTGGTATTGAAGACATTCATTTAGGAATCTAATCACATTTCAGTTGCCCGCTCTGTACAAGAATAATTAGAAAATGAAAAATATTGGTTTAGAATTAACAAGCCCAAATTGAGAAATTATACAATTACCAAATATAATTAAGTTCCTAATTGATTTGGCAAGATTGTGTCAAGTCCACAAACTAATAAATAATTTAAGCAGTTCACACAAAGAGAAGATTAAATTCTTTAGGAACTTAATCGCATTTTAATTTGAACAAACATACACTATATTATTTTTATTATACTTTTTAAAGATGGCAATAAAAACTGTATTCTTTCTTGCACTGTAACTAGTTTAAAAAGGTTTAATGAGCTCTAAAAATTAGAATTATTAAAGAAAATTAATAAATTATAATGGGTTTGGTTCAAAGAATTATTGGACCAATTGAAGAAAATTTTCCATTCTTGCATTTATTTTTAACAGAAGTGAATTATTCAAATGTAATGTGTGGTATTATGTAAATATTTCTTTGAAAACTCTTTCCTTTGGATCCATGTTAATGAAAGCTTTAGTAATTAACTTGAATGCTTGGTTTGTTTTTGTAATGTTCATGAAACATTGTGTTGCAGGTATATGCTGCTTATGAAACTGGCTTGGCAAGTGGAACTAGCCTTAAACTGCATGTCACTCCTTGGACAACAGCCAGAGAGGTTGTTGACTTGGTAGAGAAACAGCTCAATATGGCAGTGGTACGGAAAGGCAAAGATGGACCTATTTATCCAAATGACAAATTGAGAAATTTTTGCCTTGTGGCTGTCGTTGGAGCGAGAGAACGTTGTTTGAGAGATGACTTCAAGCCTCTGCAGCTCCAAAATCCATGGAAGAAAAGTCGTTTGTATGTTCGCCAAAAACATGATGTTTTGGCTGCTCTTGAACATAGTGCTCGACATACTGCATATATCTAGCTTTGTTTTTCAACAGAAAACAAACAGTTTAATAATGCTAATAGTGCTTTAAATATAAATAAATTTGAAAATATTAGTGATTTAGATTGATATCTTTTAAAAAGCAGTGTCAAACTGGTAAGCCATTCAGCTTTACAAAATTCTGAAAGAAGAATCTAGACATTGTTTATTTTAGTAAAAGAGATGAGTTTAAGGACAAGTGTGAAAAATGTATAGTTGACATTTCATTGAGAAATAATAACAAATTTTTGATTATAACAAAATCAAGTTGTAATTCAGTAATTTACTGATGTGGATAAGCTAAATAATTACTTTTACCTCAGTATTATAAAATTTTATTGGTTTTGTTTATATTTACCTGTTATTTCTAGCTCTCAAGAGTTTGCTTCTGAATCTCAAAAAAATTATTGTTGTAGAAACAAATCCTCTCTCCTGCTATTTATAATTAGCCTTGAGTAGAAAGGGTGAGAGTATTTTCTTTATCAATTATTCAAAACTTGTCATTCTCGATTCTTCTCAGTGACACAACACTAAATCATTTTTGTCTGAAAAATAAAATGTTATTATTTCTACAAATTAGTTTGGAATGGTTCAGGAAGATTGAAGAGGATTTTTCTCTTGTTTGAATTGAATATACTGTATCAGAAACTACTGTATATCTTCAAACTACAGTTATGGAGTGTTAAGAAAAATAACTTGAACTTTAAGAAGAGTGCAAAAATAAATAAATAAATAAATAAAATTTTTGGAGTGTATCAGATACAAACTTTGTTCTGAATCAAAAAGTGAAAAGTTAGCTTAAACATTTTTTTGACCTGATAGAGACAAGGATTGAGATCAAAACATTTGATTTGAAAAAGTATGACTGAGTGAATTTTGTTACTTATACAATCCCCAACTTCAGAGATTTGTGTGTTATGCACAGAAATTTATAGAAAACTTGAGATTACAAAATAAAGAGGGAACTCAAGACTGTTTTATATGTACATATGTAAATCGGACCAGAAATAAGGATTTAAAATCAATTTAAAATATTGAAATAATCAACTTGCCATGTATTATAGAAGTGTTGCAGAAAATGTTATTTTTAATCAACATTAGTTTGGTTTATTTTATTGTAAAAAAGATTGCATTGAGTTTTTTCATTGAGTGTTTGTGTGTTAAAGTATGTTGTACATAAACAAAATATATTTGTGTAGAAGTGTAATATGAAAAATTGTTCATATATGTAGATACATGTGTACTAAAGTGTGAATGTACCATAAATTTTTCAGTCTCAAATAGTAGTAACATTGGCTGTCATTTGGAATATATTACCAGTGTTAACTCAACAGTGCTTTCATTATCATTTATGTTATTATTTGATGAACAGCATACACACTTACAAACAGAACTTTATTGAATGTAGACAACTCTGAATGATATGGAAAATAATAATTTTAAAAAGTATTTATGCATAAGTTCTTGCTGTGAAACATATAATACCAATATTTTGTAGGACAATTATTGAGGAAACGCAAGAACACCATTCAAGCTGCTACAATTTACAAAATAAATATCTGAATTGACGGTTATAACATCAGTCTTATCGTGATGTAAATGTGAACATGAGAGTCTTAAAAGTTGTGGAGACTGACTGGTTTAAATGGTGCTGACATTCCAGAATTGAGACTGAAATGTGTTTTTTTTTATTGCTAACTAAATTGGCCAGTTAGATATTTTAATCACATAATGTAATGTCTCTACCAATTTTATAGTATGAAATCATACTATAAATCATATGAAAAATAAAACAGTGACTGTAAGAAATGATTTGTAACATACAAATGCTGGAGACACAAAGAAATAAAAATCTCTTGGCATAACATGTACACATATGTCTTGAAGATATATATTTTTTGAAATGTTACCTTTTTATTAAAACTATATGCAAGAAATACTAAATCATGAAATGCCCTTTTATAAGGAAAACTATTAAAAATTGGATATTCACTTCTGTATTGAACAGTGTAATGTATATACATTTAATATATTGAACAGATTGCTCTACCATCAGAGATTATTTCTTTCAAGAATTTGTCTTATTATTTGAAATTATTTTAATTTAGATATTGTATATTTGTAATATGATCGAAAGAATTAAACATGTAAAATAATTTGATGAATACATGTTTGTATTATAATTTTCAACACAACATTTAGATAATGGAAAACAACTAAATCATCATTTTTTGTAAATAGAGAAGAGACTACACAACAAAGTAATAGAATGTATTTTTATCAAGATGATCAGAATTAAAACTAAAAATACTCAAAGTTTAATGAGTGGTTGCCTAGTAACATACCCAAAATATTTCTATAAAGCACTGAATATATGTATATTAAGAAATATATTTGAGATAAATGTACACCAATATGTTGATAGCAAAAATCCTGTTAGAACAAAATATGAGAGTACCTACTAATCAGATATGCATTGCATTTACAGGCTATTTATTACTGTCACTGATTTGAGTTTGAAAATAAGAACATTTTGTATGTACTATTTTAGAATCCAATGAATCCAATGCACTACATATTTTGTTATGTCTCATCTGCATGTCAATGGAGGTTGTGTTTGGCTCTGCTATTCAAAAGTGTGGGGCAATAAAATGTTGATGTTGGAGAAATGGATTTTTTTTTATAGAACAAAACTGCTTGGAAGAACCCTTCACTATATAGTTTTCTACAAAACCTCTATGAATTTAAATTCAGAAATGGTACTAATTTGAAATGGAAGGGGAGGGGTACTAATTTGAAAAGGGAAAGATAGTTTATTACTTTCCTATATATGCAGTGCCAGCTCTATATATGGGCAGACAAGGAGGGGGGGGGGGGGGCCTGCAAGTTAGAGGCTTGATGATGTGACTGAGAGTAAAAAAGTGAAAAAAATTAATCTTGGGAAAATTGTTATTGTAATTTTATAATTCACGGTACAGTAGTCTAATGTTTCATAAAATTTTCAATTAATTTTTTAACATACTTATTTATAGTCATTTTTTTTATAGAGGTTAATAAGATATTACGGGGGGGGGGGAGGTTCAGCATTTCCCCGGATCCAAAACTGTCTAGCAATGAGCACTGTCGTGCAGTGAAAATTGAGCACAGTAATAATAATAATAATAATAATAATAATAATAATAATAATAATAATAATAATAATAATAATAATAATAATAATAATAATAATAATAATATTTATTGAGTCACATATACAATTACAATCGTGTATGACGAGTCAATATGATGCCTTGGGTGGAGAGAGCGAAGTTATATTACTGTTCAGGAGCAAACAAGGTACCATCTCAGCATTTGCTCAAAGGACCAGGGAAACTGAACAAAACCTGATCGAGATGGTGTCATTGGCCTAGAAATACAATACTTGTTACAGTTAGATTAAGATATTATACAGTAGATAAATTATCTGCTAATAATTAACATTAATAATAATAATTACATTAACAATAATAATTACATTAACAATAATAATTACATTAATAATAATAATTACATTAATAATACATATCAATTATGTTTGCAACTACATCAAATTTTACAATAGTAGTACATTCTATATTTATAACTTGAAATGGGGAGGAGGCAAGTTTTGACCAGTTTTTTTCTTCTATTCTCCTTCTATTTCACAGGATCATTTTCAGCTTGAAACAGTTCATATGAAACAGAAAGTCTAATGGAATAAGAAATTCTTATTTATTTATATTTTTTAAGGGAAATGTTGTAATTTGAAAATTCCTTTACACTGTAGAACATGTTAAGCAGGAAAGCTTTCAATTTACTTTTAAATGTATGAATTGTGTTTATGTCTTTGATATCATTGCCTAGTTTGTTGTAAAGTGTAATGCCCTCTATTAGGGTACTTTTTTGATAAAGTGTAGTTTCAGAGTGGGGAACATGTAGGTTATCCTTTTGACGGGTGTTGTAGTTATGTACATCAGAATTTAAAGTAAAAGTGTCTTTGTTTCCCATGAGAATTTTATTTGTGAAGACCACTATTTCAAATATGTACATGCATGGTAGAGGAAGAATCCTTAGTTTATTAAACAAGGGTTTGCAAGACTCCAGCTTATGAGTGCTGGTCATTGTTCGCAGTATTCTTTTTTGGGTAATAAATGTGCGAGTGCTTTCAGGGGCATTTCCCCAGAATATTATTCCATATTTTAGGTGTGAGTGCACATTTGCAAAATACATTGTTCGAAGTGTCTCAATGTTGGAGCTTGACCTGAGGGTGTATAGGGCATAGCAAGATTTGCTAAGCTTCTTGTTAAGATTTGAGATGTGAGTGTTCCATTTTAGGTTTTCTTGAATTGTTAGTCCGAGGAAGGTAGTTTCATGAGATATTGTTACAGGGTTATTGTTTATGAGCAAATGCTGTGAGAGTTTGTCTTCACATCGAGGATTCATGAAATTTAGAGAGACTGTCTTGCTGGTGTTTATGATGAGTTTGTTGTCTTGAAACCATTTTACTAGTGCTTGCAAAGTTTTGTGAGTTTCTTTTTCTAATGATTGTTGTGTTTTTGCTTTGATGATGATGTTTGTGTCATCTGCAAACAAAATTATTTTGTTGTTCCTTAAAGCCAAAGGCATGTCATTTATGTATATAAGGAATAATATTGGCCCAAGGATGGATCCTTGCGGGACTCCACAATTTATTATTTGAGGACAGGAGTAGTATGAGGAGATTTTGTTTTCTTTAGTGTGTTGGAGGGCAACTATTTGTCTACTGTTTGATAAATATGATTTGATCCATTGGCCTGCAATGCCTCGAATCCCTAGCATTTCTAGTTTCTATATGATGGTCAATGATGTCAAAGGCTTTTGACAAATCTAAGAAAAGGCCAATGGGAATTTCCTTCTGATTTAGGGCAACAAGTATGTCATTTAAAAAGGAGAAGATGGCTGTGTCTGTGATACAGTCGTACAGAGAAGGTAATTTTTCAAAACGTTATACCAGAGCCGAGTTGTCAGGTGAAGAGGAGAAGAGCATACTGCATGTCCTCGTGTATCGTCTCCATCCACAACTGATCAAGTGTTAAAAAAGGATGTGGAAAGACGGGATGAACGGCAAGATGAGTTAAAATGATCGCGAGCAGTAGTATAAGCCTCGCATGTCTACCCCCCCCCCCCCCACTGTTCCTTGTTCTACCAGGAAGAATTCACCCCGAGGGAGGAGGGTGCATAGGGGTCAGCCTCTAGCCTCACTCCCCGCCGACGCACAAGTATGCCAGCAGGCTGGTGCCTGGATCCCGCCCTCCCTTCTCGGCGAGGGAAGATCGCGAGCATGCCTTGCGTGGTCTACCACCCCACACTGTTCCTTACGTGACTTCGATAAGTATAATTATATGCATCACACTGCCCCACGTGATGAGAGCTTAGAGCCTATCCCGGCTGGGGCGGTGCCCCGTGGAGGGGCAAACAACGCATGTGGATTCATCTGACATTCTGGGGAACACCAGTCTCCAGCGATATAACATGCACTCTATTTATGGGACTAATGAAAATAGTTAACGTGCCAGGAAATACTAAATAATAATAATAGTAATAATGAATTATTATTATTATTATTATTATTATTATTATTATTATTATTATTATTATTATTATTATTATTATTATTATTATTATTATTATAGATATTAGTGGCCTTCAGCAGCAACAATGCTATACCAGTGGCGGGCCGTCAGGGAAGAGGTGAAGGGCATACCGTACGTCATTGTGTATCTACTCCAACCTCATAGGGAAGCATTTCAGGGACTGTGCGGAACTGTATTTGCTTGCGGCTCAGCTTGCGACTCAAATCATGTGACGGTTGCTATGACAACCACGGCGGAGAATGAAGCGATGGCTGCCTCCACTTCACTCCTGTTAGAGGCTCTGAGTGCTAGAGTCTGAGCTACGTCCAATGCACCGTGGAATGCAGCATAACCCAGGGGGCTGGTTAATATTCTTATCGCAACACGTCTTCAGCAACTTTTTGGGTTTCCCACCAGAACGTCCAATATACTGAATTTAGTTCAACAAACAAATTCAGAGTCCGTGCACTAAGTTTGAACAAAAGGAAATGTTATACCATTATTTACGTAATTATTACAAAAATTATCTTAAAAGTGATCATTATTTGTTGAGGAATTTATGACTGGTGCATTACATTGGCGCTTCTGTTCTTTCTTTCTTTATCCGTCATTCTTGAAGTCAATTACTTGTGATTGATTGTCTGTTCTTGTCTGCGAATATGCTTGTTCGCAAGTGCGATAGTGATGTGATTAATTTACGCAATTTGAGATTGCAGACCAGTGCGAACTATGTTTTCTGAAAGTGATTTAGTTCTCAGTAATTCAGAAAACATTCGTAGAAAAAGTTATTAACAGGAACGCAATTTTGAAGATTAGATTAATTCTAATCTTTAAAATGTAAGGTAAGTCTTAATATTTTTTTTCTGCGTGTTAGGTTATATAGGTTTCGTGGTTTGCACTTTTGAAGTTGAGAGGTACGCTGGTGATCAAAAAGTGATATGGACACTCTTGGTAGTGAATGTATCAATATGGAACTGTGCGCGCTTCGGGTTTGACTCACGTGATGATATAAAAATGAAAGGATAAGATCAAGTGATCAAAATAGTGTAAGATTCGGATAAGAGATAGCACTTCAACCCGATTTCAGACCACAAACAACCACTGATACATACCGTACAACAGCCCTTTACATACCATGAATATAAAATAATGACTGTTCCATAATGTACCTCGTGAATAGCAAATATTTAATGGCGGACGACCTCTTCCTTGGATCCATACCGTCGTATGGTATCAGCTTTATTGTAAGCAGTGACTCATTGAGTGAAATAATTTAGAGTATGAGAATCTTACTTGAAACACATACGATATTTTAAACATTTTATCAAAAGCCGGTCCAAGTCCCGGCGGAGGCAGGACTTTCGACACTACCTAGGTCGAATTCGCATTGTCAGGAGGAGAAATCGAGGGACCGGCTGCTCTGAGTTTTCCGTGGTTTCTTCGATCCACACCAGGCGAATGCTGGAGCAGTACACTAACAAACGTGCCGCGGAACGCGCGAGATCTTTCCTTTCTCCTCCTTGTTATATCCTAACCCTTTACTTATACAGACTTACATGATCACACACGTCTGAAGACCAATCGGGAGCTTTAATCTTATCCTGTTCGTTTCTTTTCGTTTTACGGAATATTATTTTAATTATTAATATTTTCAATTAATTTTATTTAATTTCATGTTTCGTATCAAAACGAAATCCGTAATAGGAGCTTATGTTAAGACAAGGGTCTGAAATATTCATCCGAAAATATGAAATAACTCCAGAAATATTTTTACTGATCAGTGTTGTGATTCATTTCGATCACACTTTGTACTTACGAATCAATTAAAATTAATTTCTGATTGATTATTCGCGGAGTATTTCACTAGGTCTAATATACGCATTATTATTAACATTAAGAATTTACATTTCACAGGAAAATGATGAGAACCTTTTCAAGTTTTGGTTAGTCATATTGTTTTCGTCTTTTAATTGAATTTAGTAATTACTATCTGTGTACAATTAATAATTGTACACAGTCCCTTAAGCGTCCAGGTCATTTTATAATCTTCTTTGACTGTTGTGATCGTTTCATGTTAGTGATTTTTCTTCACAACGAAGTTCGCCATCGATATACGGAATCATTTTCATTTTCGAGCCGTATTATTCGTCCTCTTCCCTGCTTGTTCTGTCTGCGCCCTCAACTTCGTCTTCGTTTTAGATCAAAGATTCGAAGTGATCATTATTAACGTCACGAAGACAAGAGGAACATTAACATGAAACGAAAGCGGAGACAAATGCGAACGCGCACTCAACAAGTACGAACACAAAGAAGAATTAGAAGCGAAGAAAACAATTGAGCAACGATGTATACGTGCACGGGCGCTACCACAAATACCAAAACAAAGTTGAAGAAATACAAAGCTGAATAGTCAAGCAAACTTGAAGAATGGCAATGAAAAAATACAAAGAAGGTTAAGAAACGGGAAAGCAAACGAGCACGTATTTCAAACATGCGAAAAACCATCATCTTCATCAATGATCATTGATCAGTATTGTAAAATATTTTTACTGGAAATGAAAAGCAAAATTATATAATAGATTTATTAAATTACAAGCATAATGTTGGGAATATTACTTAAAAAACGTTGATTAAAAGAAGAAATGTCACAAAAAAAGTGGCGGTGCCACGAAAAAAACGTTTTAGAAGAAAACCGGTGGTTCTATAGAATGGCACTTACTTGAGCAAGTTTTCTTACCTCTTCAATCTGGGCTAGCTTTTGGCTATTGTCCCACACTTCTCAGCCATCATGTATTGTCTGTCAGTCTGTCTGTCCGTCCGCCAGTCCGTACGTCTGTCCATCCGTCCGCCAGTCCGTCGGATTATCCATCCATCTGTCTGTCCGTCTGTGCGTCAGTCTGTCCATCCGACTGTCCGTTTGTCTGTCCGTCCGTCAGTCCAAAAACTGTCTATTTGTTCATCTGCCCATCTGCCTTTCGTCCGTCTGTCCCTCCGTCTCTGTCTACCCGTCCGTTCGTTTATCCGTCCGTCTTCCCGTCTGTCGGTTTGTCCGTTTGTACGTCATTCTGACTGTCCGTATGTCTGCCCGTTTGTCTCCCCGTCCGTCTGTATGTTCGACTGTTTAGTCGTCATCCATCTGTCCGTCGGTCAGTCATTACGTCTGTCTGTCCGTCTGTCTGTCCGCCTGTCGTCCGTCTGACAATTAAGATTATTCATCAGCCTCTCCGTCCGTCTGGCTGACCGTCTGTCACTCCGTCTGTAATTCTGTCTGCCCGTCCGCCGTCAGTCTGTACGCCCGTCCGTCGGTTCGTCCGCCACGTCTGTCCAACCATCTGTCCGTCCGTCTCTTCGATCACCTTCCCGTCCGTCTGTCCGTCTATCCGTCCGTCAGTCCGACCGTCTGTCCACCCGTCATCCGTTTGTCGTTCTATCTTATCGGCGATCTGTCCGTCCGTCTATTCGTCTGGTCGTCCGTCTGTCAGTATGTTCGTCCGCCCATCTATCCGTCCGTCTGCCCGTCAATAGGTCCGTCTATCTGTCTGTACGTCTGTCCGTCCGTCTTCCCGTCCGTCTCCCTGGCTGTCTGTGTAGCCGTCTGTCCATCCATCTATCAGTCCTTCCCTCTGTCCCCTCGTCTGTCTGTCCGTCGGTTCGTCCGTCAGTCCCTCCGTCTGCCAGACCGCCAGTCCGTCCGGCTGTCCATCAGTACGTCCGTCCGTTTGTCCGTCCGTCTGTGCGTCCGTCTGTCCTTCCGTCTTTCCGACCGTCCGGTTGTCCGTCCACCAGTCCGTCCCTCTGTTCGTTTGTCTGTTCGTCCATCTGTCCGTCCGTCTGCCTGTTCGTCTGTTCATCCGTCTGTCCGTCCGTCATTTTTTCTGTCAGATTGTCCGATATTCGCCCGTCTGTACGTCCGTCTTTACGTCGGTCTGTCCATTTCCGTGTCCGTCCGTTTGTCAGTTTGTTTGTCCCTCTGCCTGTTCGTCTGTCAGTCCGTCTTTCTGACCAGCCGTCTGCCAGTCCGCCTGTTCCTTTCCTTCTGATTGTCTGTCCGTCCGTCAGTCCGCTTGTCTTTTACTCTGTCCGCCCTGTTGTCCGTCAATCTTTCTTTTCGTCTGTCCGGTCGTCTGTCTGTACTTCTGTCCGTTCGTCGGACCGTCCGCGTCTCTATCCTTCTGTCCCTCCAACTGTCTGTCCATCCAACCGTTTGTCCGTCTGTTTGCCCGTCTACGTATTCGCCCGTCTGTCCGTTTGAGTTTAGATGTTTCGACGATCATCTTTCCTCCATCATCTAAGGTCTTCTTTCGTTTTATCTCTTAGGTCGTTTGTCTTTCGACTATCGTCTCACATCGCTGGTCGTTTGTCGCATATCATTTGTTGTTCGTCGCCCGTCTCTCGTCGATCGTCCTTACCCTTATCTGTAGTCTTTGGTCTTTTATCGTTTCCGTTTTTTCGTCCTTCGTTGTTCATTGTTCTTCGTTCGTCTTTCAATTGTCGTTCGTCGCTCTTCGCACGTCATTCTTCGTTCTTCGCTCGTTCTTTATCAATTTCGAAATTTGTAAACTTCCAAATTTCTATGTATTTTGAATTTTATATTCTTCAAATTTTGATATTTCTCAAATTATTATATTATTCAAATTTTTATGTTTTTGAATTTTAATGTTTTTTGACTTGAGTTATTTCAGTTTTTCCACTTTTTAGTGTGTTCTAATGTTTCGTCGTTCGCCTATTGTCGTTCACCTTCCTCTATCATCTCGTCTTCTTTTTTGGTGTTGACTCATTCGTCTTTTGTCGTTCGACTCTCGTCGCTCGTCTTTCGAACCTCTTCGTTCGTGTTTAAACGCTAATGTCTCTTCATTCGTCTTTCCCCATTCGTGTCGTCTTTGGTGTGTTGTCGTCTTCTTTTCGTCGTTCATTTTCCGTGCTTCGTCGACCTGTTTGACGTTCATTTGTCGTTCCTCGCTCGTCGTTCTTCGTTTTTTCTTTTCGTTCGTTCTTTTTTTCGAATTTTATTAATTTCAAATTTTTATATTTTTCGAATTTTTATATTTTTTGATTTTTTATATTTTTTGATTTTTTCAAAATTTATATTTTTTGAATTTTTATATTTTTTTATATTTATATTTTTTTATTTTTATACTTCTTTATTTTTTATACTTTTTGTAATTTATATTTTTTGAAGTTTTTAATTTTTTAAATATTATTTTTCGTTTTCCGTACCTGTTCGTGTTTAAACGCTATTGCCTCTTCATTCTTCTTTCCCCTTTCGTGTGGCGTTCGTTTGTTGTCGTCTTCTATTCGTCCATTTTCCGTGCTTCGTCGATCTATGGTCGACGTTCCTTTGTCGCTCGTCGTTCTTCGTTCGTCGAAACTTTTTTTCGAATTTCATACTTTTCAAATTTTTATATTTTTCGCAATTTATATTTTTTGAATTTTTATATTTTTTGAATTTTTTAATTTTTTTATTTTTAAGTTTTTTGAATTTTTATATTTTTGATTTTTTATATTTTTTGATTTTTATATTTTTGTAGTTTTTGAATTTAGTCTCCTTGTTCCTGTTGACTCGTCTTTTTTCGTTCGACTCTCGTCATTAGTCTTTCCCCTCTCGTGTCGTCTTTCGTGTGTCTTCTTTTCGTCCTTTATTTCCGTGCTTCGTCGATCTATGTTCGACGTTCATTTGTCGCTCGTCGTTCTTCGTTCGTCGAAACTTTTTTTGAATTTTATACTTTTCAAATTTTTATATTTTTCAAAATTTAAATTTTTTGAATTTTTATATTTTTGAATTTATATTTTTGAATTTTTATATTTTTTGATTTTTTATATTTATCGAAATTTATATTTTTTGACTTTTTATACCTTTTGAATTTTTATATTTTTTGATTTTTATATTTTTTGAATTTTTTATGTTTGATGTTCATTTGTCGTTCGTCGCAAGTCGTTCTTCGTTCGTCAAAACTTGTAAAATTTTGAAATTTTATTGTTTTGATTATTTTATTTTTCAAATTTTTATATTTTTTAATTTTTATTTTTTATATATTTTGATTTTTTTACTTTTTCAAAATTTTTGTTTTTGAATTCCTATATTTTTTGAATTTTTATTTTTTTAAATTTTTATATTGTTCGATTATTTATATTTTTCGATTTTTTTCGAAATTTTATATTTTTTTGATTTGTTATATTTTTTAGTATTTAAATTTTTTGTTCTTTTATATTTTCAAAATTTTAATTTTTTAATTTTTATTTTTTTAATTTTTGTTTTAATTTTTTTATATATTTCAAAATTTATATTTTTTGAATTTTTATTTTTGATTTTTTTTATTTTTTATATTTTTCAAATTTTGATATTTTTTTGAATTTTGATTTTTTTGATTTTTATATTTTATAATTTTTATATTTTTTGATTTTTATATTGACGAAATTTATATTTTTTGAATTTTAAAAATTCTTAAATTTTTAAATTTTTAAATTTTATAATTTTCAATTTTTTTAAATATTTAATTTTTATATTTTTGGAATTTTAATTTTTTGAATTTTTGATTGTGATTTTTTGTGCTTTCAGTTTTTCCACTTTTTAGTGTGTTCTAATGTTTCGTCGTTCGCCTATTGTTGTTCGCCTTCCTCTATCATCTCGTCTTCTTTTTCGTGTCGACTATTTCGTCTTTTGTCTTTCGACTCTCGTCCCTCGTTTTCCGTACCTCTTCGTTCGTGTTTAATCGCTCGTGTCTCGTCATTCGCCTTTCCCTTTTCGGTCGTCTTTCGTTTGTGTTCTTTTCGTCCTTCATTATCCGTGCTTCGTCGATCTATGTTCGACGTTTACTTGCCGTCCCTCGCTCGTCGTTTTCGTTCGTATTATTTGTAAAATTTTGAAATTCATTTTTTCAAAAACAACATTTCGAATTTTTATATTTTTCTAATTTTTATATTTTTTAAATTTTGTGTTTTTAGAATTTTTACATTTTTCGAATTTTTATATTTTTGATTTTTTGAATTTTTGAATTTTTAAATTTTTGTATTTTATATTTTTTAAATTTTTTCTTTTTGAATTTTTATATTTTTTATTTTTATATTTTTTATTTTTTTATATTTTTCGAATTTTTATATTTTTTATTTTTTATATTTTATAATTTTTATATTTTTTGATTTTTTATACATTCGAAATTTATATTTTTTGAATTTTTAAGTTTCTTGAATTTTTATCTTTTTTAATTTTTATATTTTTCAATTTTTATATATTTAATTTTTATATTTTTTAATTTTAATTTTTTAATTTTTGATTTTGATTTTTGTGCTTTCAGTTTTTCCACTTTTTAGTGTGTTCTAATGATTCGTCGTTTGCCTATTGTTGTTTGCCTTCCTCTATCATTTCGTCTTTTTTTGTGTAGACTTTTTCTTCTTTTGTGTTTCAACTCTCGTCGCTCGTCTTCCGTACCTCTTCGTGTTCAAACGCTCGTTTCTTGTCATTCGTCTTTCCCATTTCGTGTCTCCTTTTGTGTGTTGTCGTTCTTCGCTCGTCGTTCTTCGTTCGTTTCTTTCTCTTCGTTCATTCGTTCTTCGAATGACAAAAGACGAGTCAACAGGAACAGGGAGACTAAATTCAAAAACTACAAAAATATAAAAATTCGAAAAATATAAAAAATATAAAAAATCAAAAATATAAAAAATCAAAAAATATAAAAAATATAAAAAATAAAAATTCAAAATATATAAAAATCAAAAAATATAAATTTCGAAAAATTTAAAATCTTAAAAATATAAAATTCGAAAAAAAGAGTTTCGACGAACGAAGAACGACGAGCGACAAATGAACGTCGAACATAGATCGACGAAGCACGGAAAATGAAGGACGAAAAGAAGACAAAACACGAAAGACGACACGAGAGGGGAAAGACGAATGACGAGAGTCGAATATAAAGAGAAAGACGATAGTCAACAGGAACAAGGAGACTAAATTCAAAACTAACAAAAATATAAAAATTCAATAAAAAAATATAAATTTCGAAAAATATAAAATATCAAAAATATAAAAATTCAAAAATATAAAAATTCACCTAATATAAAAATCAAAAAATATAAAAATTCAAAAAATATAAAAAATTCAAAAAATATAAATTTCCTTAAATATAAGAAATCAAAAAATATAAAAATTCAAAAATATAAAAAATCAAAATATATAAAAATTCACAAATATAAAAATTTAAAAAAATAAAGTTTGAAAAATATAAAAAATCAAAAAATATAAAAATTCAAAAATATAAAAATTCAAAAAACTTAAAAATCAAAAAATTAAAAAATCAAAAAATTTAAAAATTTAAAAATCAACAAATATAAAAATTCAAAAATATAAAAATCCAAAAAAAATTCGAAAAATATAAAAATTTGAAAAATATAAAATTCGAAAAGAAGAATTTTGACAAACGAAGAACGACGAGCGCCAAATGAACGTCGACCATAGATCGACGAAGCACGGAAAATGGACGAATAGAAGACGACAACAAACGAACGACGACACGAAAGGGGAAAGAAGAATGAAGAGGCAATAGCGTTTAAACACGAACAGGTACGGAAAACGAAAAATAATATTTAAATAATTAAAAACTTCAAAAAATTACAAAAAGTATAAAAAATAAAGAAGTATAAAAATAAAAAAATATAAATATAAAAAATATAAAAATTCAAAAAATATAAAGATTCAAAAAATATACGAGTCAACAGGAACATAGAGACTAAATTCAAAAACTACAAAAAATAAGAATTCGAAAAATATAAATTTCGAAAAATATAAAAAATCAAAAATATAAAAAGTCAAAAATATAAAAATTCAAAAAATATAAAAATTAAAAAAATTAAAAATTCAAAAATATAAAAATTCAAAAATATAAATTTCGATAAATATAAAAAATATAAAAATTCACAAATATGGAAAATCAAAAAATTTAAAAATTAAAAAATATAAAAATTCAAAAAATATAAAAAATCAAAAAATATAAAAAATCAAAAAATATAAAAATTAAAAATATTAAAATTAAAAAATATAAATTTCGAAAAATATAAAAAATCAAAAATATAAAAATTCAAAAAATTAAGAAGCAAAAAATATAAAAATTCAAAATATGTAAAAATTCAAAAAATATAAAATTCGATTATTATAAAAATCAAAAAATATGAAAATTCAAAAATATAAATTCCGGGTAAATATAAAAAATAAAAAATATAAAAATTCAAAAATATAAAAAATAAAAAATATAAACATTCTAAAATAAAAAAAATTATATTTTAAAAAATATAAAAATTTGCAAAGTATGAAATTCAAAAAAAGTTTCGTCAAACGAAGAACGACGAGCGACAAATGAACGTCGAAAATAGATCGACGAAGCACGGAAAATGAAGGACGAAAAGAAAACACGAAAGACGACACGAGAGGGGAAAGACGAATGACGAGTCGGACGACAAAAGACGAGAGTCAACAGGAACATAGAGTGAATTCATAAACTATAAAATATAAAAATTCAAAAAATTAAAAATTCAAAAAATATAAAAATTCAAAAAATATAAATTTCGATATAAATAAAAAATAAAAAATATAAATTTCAAAAAAAATCAAAAATCTAAAATTTTGAAAAAAGAAATATATTAACGAACGACGAACAACAAAAGACGCATACAAAAGAGCAACAAGCCATTATTGACGTGCGACATGCGACGTGCGACAACAACGCGACGTAACGACGCGACGTAACGACGAGCGACGAGTGACAAGCGACCAGCGACTGGCTACGAACGACGAGCGAAGTACGAAGGAAGATGAGACATGATGAGACAAAAGAAAATTCTAAATTTTTAAAAAACGAAAAATATAAAAATTCAAAAATATAAAAAATCAAAAAAATCAAAAAATATAAAAAATCGAAAAATATAAAAAATCGAAAAATATAAAAAATCAAAAAATATAAAAAATCAAAAATATAAATTTAAAAAAATAAAAATCTAAAATTTTGAAAAAGAAAAATATTAACAAAGACGAACAACGAAAGACGCATACCAACGAGCAACAAGCCATTATTCACGTGCGAAATGCGACGTGCGACAATGACGCGACGTAACAACGCGACGTAACGACGAGCGACGAGTGACAAACGACCAGCGACTGGCTACGAACGACGAGCGAAGTACGAAGGAAGATAAGACATGATGAGACAAAAGAAAAGAAAATTTTAAAATTTTGAAAAAACCAAAATTATAAAAATTCAAAAATATAAAAAATCGAAAAATATTAAAAATCGAGAAATATAAAAAAATAAAAAATTTAAAAAATCGAAAAATATTAAAAATCGAAAAACAAAAATTCAAAACATAAAAAATCGAAAAACAAAAAATCGAAAAATATAAAAAATCAAAATATATAAAAAATTAAAAATATAAAATTCAAAAAAATAAAAATCTAAAATTTTGAAAAAAGAAAAATATTAACGAAGACGAACAACGATAGACGCATACGAACGAGCAACAAGCCATTATTGACGTGCGACAAGCGACGTGCGACAACGTCGCGACGTAACGACGCGACGTAACGACGAGCGACGAGTGAAAAGCGACCAGCGACTGGCTACGAACGACGAGCGAAGTACGAAGGAAGATGAGACATGATGAGACAAAAGTAAAGAAAATTCTAAAATTTTGAAAAAACGGAAAAAATTAAAATTAAAATTCATAAAAAATCGAAAATAAAAAAATCGAAAAATATAAAAATTCAAAATCATAAAAAATCGAAAATATAAAAAATCGAAAAATATAAAAAATCAAAAAATATAAAAATCGAAAAATGTAAAAAATCAAAAAATACAAAAAATTCGAAAAATTTAAAAAATCAAAAAGTATTAAAAATCAAAAAATATAAAAAAATCGAAAAATATAAAAAATCGAAAAATATAAAAATCAAAAATATAAAAAATCGAAAAATATTAAAAATCGAAAAATGAAAAAATATAAAAAATCGAAAAATATAAAAAATCGAAAAATATAAAAAATCGAAAAATATAAAAATCAAAAATATAAAAAATCGAAAAATATTAAAAATCAAAAAAACAAAAATTTAAAAAAATAAAAAAATCGAAAAATATAAAAAATCGAAAAATATAAAAAACCGGAAAATATAAAAAATCGAAAAATATAAAAAATCGATAAATATAAAAAATCAAAAAATATAAAAAATCAAAAATATAAATTTCAAAAAATAAAAATCTAAAATATTGAAAAGAAAAATATTAACGATTAAAATAAAAAAATATAAAAATATAAAAAATCGAAAAATATATAAAATCGAAAAATATAAAAAATCAAAAAATATAAAAACCGATAAATATTAAAAATCGAAAATTATAGAAATCAAAAATATAAATAATCGAAAAATACTAAAAATCGAAAAATAAAAAAATTCAAAAAATATAAAAATCGAAAAATATAGAAAATCGAAAAATATAAAAAATCGAAAAATATAAAAAATCGAAAAATATAAAAAATCGAAAAATATAAAAAATCGAAAAATATAAAAAATCAAAAAATATAAAAAATCAAAAATATAAATTTCAAAAAAATAAAAATCTAAAATTTTGAAAAAAGAAAAATATTAACGATTAAAATAAAAAAATCAAAAATTTAAAAAATCAAAAAATAAAAAAAATCGAAAAATATAAAAAATCAAAAAATATAAAAATCGAAAAATATTACAAATCGAAAAATATAAAAAAATCGAAAAATATAAAAATCAAAAATATAGAAAATCGAAAATTATAAAAAATCAAAAAATATAAAAAATCGAAAAATAAAAAAATCGAAAAATTTAAAAATCAAAAATATAAAAAATAGAAAAATATTAAAAATCGAAAAATAAAAAATTCAAAAAATATAAAAAAAACAAAAATATAAAAAATCGAAAAATATAAAAATCGAAAATTATAAAAAATCGAAAAATATCAAAAATCAAAAAATATAAAAAAAATCAGAAATATAAATTTAAAAAAAAATAAAAATTTAAATTTTGAAGAAAGAAAAATATTAACGAATGCGAACAACAAAAGACGCATACGAACGAGCAACAAGCCATTATAGACGTGCGACAAGCGACGTGCGACAACGACGTGACGTAACGACACGACGTAACGACGCGACGTAACGACGAGCGACGAGTGACAAGCGACCAGCGATTGGCTACGAACGACGAGAGAAGTACGAAGGAAGATGAGACATGATGAGACAAAAGTAAAGAAAATTCTAAAATTTTGAAAAAACGGAAAAAATAAAAATTAAAATTCATAAAAAATCGTAAATAAAAAAATCGAAAAATATAAAAATTCAAAATCATAAAAAATCGAAAAATATAAAAAATCGAAAAATATAAAAATCAAAAATATAAAAAATCGAAAAATATTAAAAATCGAAAAATAAAAAAAATATAAAAAATCGAAAAATAAAAAAAATCGAAAAATATAAAAAATCGAAAAATATAAAAATCAAAAATATAAAAAATCGAAAAATATTAAAAATCAAAAAACCAAAAATTTCAAAAAATAAAAAAAATCGAAAAATATAAAAAATCGAAAAATATAAAAAACCGGAAAATATAAAAAATCGAAAAATATAAAAAATCGACAAATATAAAAAATCAAAAAATATAAAAAATCAAAAATATAAATTTCAAAAAATAAAAATCTAAAATATTGAAAAGAAAAATATTAACGATTAAAATAAAAAAATATAAAAATATAAAAAATCGAAAAATATAAAAAATCGAAAAATATAAAAAATCAAAAAATATAAAAATCGATAAATATTAAAAATCGAAAATTATAAAAATCAAAAATATAAAAAATCGAAAAATACTAAAAATCGAAAAATAAAAAAATTCAAAAAATATAAAAATCGAAAAATATAGAAAATCGAAAAATATAAAAAATCGAAAAATATAAAAAATCGAAAAATATAAAAAATCGAAAAATATAAAAAATCAAAAAATATAAAAAATCAAAAATATAAATTTCAAAAAAATAAAAATCTAAAATTTTGAAAAAAGAAAAATATTAACGATTAAAATAAAAAAATCAAAAATTTAAAAAATCAAAAAATAAAAAAAATCGAAAAATATAAAAAATCAAAAAATATAAAAATCGAAAAATATTACAAATCGAAAAATATAAAAAATCGAAAAATATAAAAATCAAAAATATAGAAAATCGAAAATTATAAAAAATCAAAAAATATAAAAAATCGAAAAATAAAAAAATCGAAAAATATAAAAATCAAAAATATAAAAAATAGAAAAATATTAAAAATCGAAAAATAAAAAATTCAAAAAATATAAAAAAACAAAAATATAAAAAATCGAAAAATAAAAAATCGAAAAATATAAAAATCGAAAATTATAAAAAATCGAAAAATATCAAAAATCAAAAAATATAAAAAAATCAGAAATATAAATTTAAAAAAAATAAAAATTTAAATTTTGAAGAAAGAAAAATATTAACGAATGCGAACAACAAAAGACGCATACGAACGAGCAACAAGCCATTATAGACGTGCGACAAGCGACGTGCGACAACGACGTGACCTAACGACACGACGTAACGACGCGACGTAACGACGAGCGACGAGTGACAAGCGACCAGCGATTGGCTACGAACGACGAGCGAAGTACGAAGGAAGATGAGACATGATGAGACAAAAGTAAAGAAAATTCTAAAATTTTGAAAAAACGGAAAAAATTAAAATTAAAATTCATAAAAAATCGAAAATAAAAAAATCGAAAAATATAAAAATTCAAAATCATAAAAAATCGAAAATATAAAAAATCGAAAAATATAAAAAATCAAAAAATATAAAAATCGAAAAATGTAAAAAATATAAAAAATCGAAAAATTTGAAAAATCGAAAAGTATAAAAAATCGAAAAATATAAAATCAAAAATATAAAAAATCGAAAAATATTAAAAATCAAAAAATAAAAAAAAAATAAAAAATCGAGAAATATAAAAAATCGAAAAATATAAAAAATCGAAAAATATAAAAATAAAAAATATAAAAAATCGAAAAATATAAAAAATCAAAAAACCAAAAATTTCAAAAAATATAAAAAATCGAAAAATATAAAAAATCAAAAAATATAAAAATCAAAAATATAAATTTCAAAAAAATAAAAATCTAAAATTTTGAAAAAAGAAAAATATTAACGATTAAAATAAAAAAATCAAAAATTTAAAAAATCAAAAAATAAAAAAAAATCGAAAAATATAAAAAATCAAAAAATATAAAAATCGAAAAATATTACAAATCGAAAAATATAAAAAATCGAAAAATATAAAAAATCGAAAAATATAAAAATCAAAAATATAAAAAATCGAAATTTATAAAAAATTAAAATTTATAAAAAATCGAAAAATAAAAAAATCGAAAAATATAAAAATCAAAAATATAAAAAATCGAAAAATATAAAAAATCGAAAAATAAAAAATTCAAAAAATATAAAAAAACCAAAAATATAAAAAATCGAAAAATATAAAAAATCGAAAAATATAAAAATCGAAAATTATAAAAAATCGAAAAATATCAAAAATCAAAAAATATAAAAAATTCAGAAATATAAATTTTAAAAAAAATAAAAATTTAAATTTTGAAGAAAGAAAAATATTAACGAATGCGAACAACAAAAGACGCATACGATCGAGCAACAAGCCATTATAGACGTGCGACAAGCGACGTGCGACAACGACGTGACGTAACGACACGACGTAACGACGCGACGTAACGACGAGCGACGAGTGACAAGCGACCAGCAATTGGCTACGAACGACGAGCGAAGTACGAAGGAAGATGAGACATGATGAGACAAAAGTAAAGAAAATTCTAAAATTTTGAAAAAACGGAAAAAATAAAAATTAAAATTCATAAAAAATCGTAAATAAAAAAATCGAAAAATATAAAAATTCAAAATCATAAAAAATCGAAAATATAAAAAATCGAAAAATATAAAAAATCAAAAAATATAAAAATCGAAAAATGTAAAAAATCAAAAAATATAAGAAATCGAAAAATTTAAAAAATCGAAAAGTATAAAAAATCAAAAAATATAAAAAAATCGAAAAATATAAAAAATCGAAAAGTATAAAAATCAAAAATATAAAAAATCGAAAAATATTAAAAATCGAAAAATAAAAAAATATAAAAAATCGAAAAATATAAAAAATCGAAAAATATAAAAAATCGAAAAATATAAAAATCAAAAATATAAAAAATCGAAAAATATTAAAAATCAAAAAACCAAAAATTTCAAAAAATATAAAAAATCGAAAAATATAAAAAATCGTAAAATATAAAAAACCGGAAAATATAAAAAATCAAAAAATATAAAAAATTGAAAAATAAAAAAAATCGTAAAATTAAAAATCAGAAATATAAAAAATCGAAAAATATTAAAAATCGAAAAATAAAAAATTCAAAAAATATAAAAAAACCAAAAATATAAAAAACCGAAAAATATAAAAAATCGAAAAATATAAAAATCGAAAATTATAAAAAATCGAAAAATATCAAAAATCAAAAAATATAAAAAATCAAAAAATAAAAAATAAAAAATTAAAATTTCTAAAAAATAAAAATCTAAAATTTTGAAAAAAGAAAATTATTAACGATTAAAATAAAAAATCAAAAAATATAAAAAATCGAAAAATGTAAAAAATCGAAAAAAAATAAAAAATCAAAAATATGAACAATCGAAAAATATAAACAATCAAAAAATAAAAAAAATCGAAAAATATAAAAAATCGAAAAATATAAAAATCAAAATTATAAAAATTCGAAAAATCTTAAAAATCGAAAAATAAAAAATTCAAAAATATAAAAAATCGAAAAATATAAAAAATCGAAAAATATAAAAATCGAAAAAATTTAAAAAATCAAAAAAAATTAAAAATCAAAAAAATTAAAATATTCGAAAAATATAAAAAATCGGAAAATATAAAAAATCGAAAAATATAAAAAATCGATAAATATAAAAAAATATAAAAAAATCAAAAATATAAATTTCAAAAAATAAAAATCTAAAATATTGAAAAGAGAAAAATATTAACGATTAAAATAAAAAAATTAAAAAATATAAAAAATCGAAAAATATAAAAAATCGAAAAATATAAAAAATCGAAAAATATAAAAAATCGAAAAATATAAAAAATCAAAAAATATAAAAATCGATAATTATTAAAATCGAAAATTATAAAAATCAAAAATATAAAAAATCGAAAAATACTAAAAATCGAAAAATAAAAAAATTCAAAAAATATAAAAATCGAAAAATATAGAAAATCGAAAAATATAAAAAATCGAAAAATATAAAAAATCGAAAAATATAAAAAATCGAAAAATATAAAAAATCAAAAAATATAAAAAATCAAAAAATATAAAAAATCAAAAATATAAATTTCAAAAAAATAAAAATCTAAAATTTTGAAAAAAGAAAAATATTAACGATTAAAATAAAAAAATAAAAAAATTAAAAAATCAAAAAATAAAAAAAATCGAAAAATATAAAAAATCAAAAAATATAAAAATCGAAAAATATTACAAATCGAAAAATATAAAAAAATCGAAAAATATAAAAATCAAAAATATAGAAAATCGAAAATTATAAAAAATCAAAAAATATAAAAAATCGAAAAATAAAAAAATCGAAAAATATAAAAATCAAAAATATAAAAAATAGAAAAATATTAAAAATCGAAAAATAAAAAATTCAAAAAATATAAAAAAAACAAAAATATAAAAAATCGAAAAATATAAAAATCGAAAATTATAAAAAATCGAAAAATATCAAAAATCAAAAAATATAAAAAAATCAGAAATATAAATTTAAAAAAAAATAAAAATTTAAAGTTTGAAGAAAGAAAAATATTAACGAATGCGAACAACAAAAGACGCATACGAACGAGCAACAAGCCATTATAGACGTGCGACAAGCGACGTGCGACAACGACGTGACGTAACGACACGACGTAACGACGCGACGTAACGACGAGCGACGAGTGACAAGCGACCAGCGATTGGCTACGAACGACGAGAGAAGTACGAAGGAAGATGAGACATGATGAGACAAAAGTAAAGAAAATTCTAAAATTTTGAAAAAAGGGAAAAAATAAAAATTAAAATTCATAAAAAATCGTAAATAAAAAAATCGAAAAATATAAAAATTCAAAATCATAAAAAATCGAAAAATATAAAAAATCGAAAAATATAAAAAATCGAAAAATATAAAAAATCGAAAAATATAAAAAATCAAAAAATATAAAAAATCAAAAATATCAATTCCAAAAAAATAAAAATCTTAAATTTTGAAAAAAGAAAAATATTAACGAAGGCGAACAACGAAAGACGCATACGAACGAGCAACAAGCCATTATTGACGTGTGACAAGCGACGTGCGACAACGACGCGACGTAACGACGAGCGACGAGTGACAAGCGACCAGCGATTGGCTACGAACGACGAACAAAGTACGAAGGAAGATGAGACATGATGAGACAAAAGAAAAGAAAATTCTAAAATTTTAAGAAAACGGAAAAAATAAAAATTAAATTTCATAAAAAATCGAAAATATAAAATATCAAAAAATATAAAAAATCGAAAAATATAAAAAATCGAAAAATATAAAAATCGAAAAATATAAAAAATCAAAAAATATAAAAATCAAAAATATAAATTTCAAAAAAAATAAAAATCTAAAATTTTGAAAAAAGAAAAATATTAACGAAGACGAACAACGAAAGACGCATACGAACGAGCAACAAGCCATTATTGACGTGCGACATGCGACGTGCGACAACTACGCGACGTAACGACGCGACGTAACGACGAGCGACGAGTGACTAGCGGCCAGCGACTAGCTACGAACGACGAGCGATGTACGAAGGAAGATGAGACATGATGAGACAAAAGTAAAGAAAATTCTAAAATTTTGAAAAAACGGAAAATATAAAAATTAAAATTCATAAAAAATCGAAAATATAAAAAATCGAAAAATATAAAAAATCAAAAAATATAAAAAATCGAAAAATAAAAAAAATCGTAAAATTAAAAATCAGAAATATAAAAAAACCAAAAATATTAAAAATCGAAAAATAAAAAATTCAAAAATATAAAAAACCAAAAATATAAAAAACCGAAAAATATAAAAAATCGAAAAATATAAAAATCGAAAAATATAAAAAATCGAAAAATATCAAAAATCAAAAAATATAAAAAATCGAAAAATATAAAAAATCAAAAAATCAAAAATAAAAAATTAAAATTTCAAAAAAATAAAAAACTAAAATTTTGAAAAAAGGAAATTATTAATGATTAAAATAAAAAATCAAAAAATATAAAAAATCGAAAAATATAAAAAATCGAAAAAAATAAAAAATCAAAAATATGAAAAATCGAAAAATATAAACAATCAAAAAATAAAATAATCGAAAAATATAAAAAACAAAATTATAAAAATTCGAAAAATCTTAAAAATCGAAAAATAAAAAATTCAAAAATATAAAAAATCGAAAAATATAAAAAATCGAAAAATATAAAAAATCAAAAAATATAAAAATCGAAAAATATAAAAAATCGAAAATTATAAAAAATCTAAAAATATAAGAATCGAAAAATAAAAAAATCGAAAAATATAAAAATCAAAAATATAAAAAATCGAAAAATATTAAAAATCGAAAAATAAAAAATTCAAAAAATATAAAAAAACAAAAATATAAAAAATCGAAAAATATAAAAAATCGAAAAATATAAAAATCGAAAATTATAAAAAATCGAGAAATATCAAAAATCAAAAAATTTAAAAAATAGAAAAATATAAAAAATCAAAAAATATAAAAAATCAAAAATTAAAATTTCAAAAAAATAAAAATCTAAAATTTTGAAAAAAGAAAATTATTAACGATTAAAATAAAAAATCAAAAAAGAAAAAATCGAAAAATACAAAAAAATCGAAAAAAATAAAAAAATCAAAAAATATAAAAATCGAAAAATATTAAAAGTCGAAAAAAATAATAAAAAACCAAAAATATAAAAAAATCGAAAAATATAAAAATCTAAAATATGAAAAATCGAAAAATATAAACAATCAAAAAATAAAAAAAATCGAAAAATATCAAAAATCGAAAAATATAAAAAATCAAAATTATAAAAATTCGAAAAATATTAAAAATCGAAAAATAAAAAATTCAAAAATATAAAAAATCAAAAAATATATAAAATCGAAAAATATAAAAAACCGAAAAAATATAAAAAAATCGAAAAAAAATTAAAAATCGAAAAATATAAATATTCGAAAAATATAAAAAATCGGAAAATATAAAAAATCGAAAAATATAAAAATCAAAAATATAAAAAATCGAAAAATATTAAAAATCGAAAAATAAAAAAAAATTCAAAAAATATAAAAAATCGAAAAATATAAAAAAATCGAAAAATATAAAACATCGAAAAATATAAAAAATCGAAAAATATAAAAAATCGAAAAACAAAAAAATTCAAAAAATATAAAAAATCGAAAAATATATAAAATCGAAAAATATAAAAAATCGAAAAATATAAAAAATCGGAAAATATAAAAAATCGAAAAATATAAAAAATCGATAAATATAAAAAATTAAAAAATATAAAAAATCAAAAATATAAATTTCAAAAAATAATCATCTAAAATATTGAAAAGAGAAAAATATTAACGATTAAAATAAAAAAATAAAAAATATAAAAAATCGAAAAATATAAAAAATCGAAAAATATAAAAAATCGAAAAATATAAAAAATCAAAAAATATAAAAAATCAAAAATATAAATTTCAAAAAAATAAAAATCTTAATTTTTGAAAAAAGAAAAATATTAACGATTAAAATAAAAAAATCAAAAAATTTAAAAAATCGAAAAATATAAAAAATCGAAAAATATAAAAAATCAAAAAATATAAAAATCGAAAAATATTAAAAATCGAAAAATATAAAAATCAAAAATATAAAAATCGAAAAATATAAAAAGTCAAAAAATATAAAAAATCGAAAAATAAAAAAATCGAAAAATATAAAAATCAAAAATATAAAAAATCGAAAAATATTAAAAATCGAAAAATATAAAAATCAAAAATATAAAAAATCGAAAAATATAAAAAATCGAAAAATATAAAAAATCGAAAAATATAAAAATCGAAAATTATAAAAAATCGAAAAATATCAAAAATCAAAAAATATAAAAAATCGAAAAATATAAAAAATCAAAAAATATAAAAAAATCAAAAATATAAATTTCAAAAAATAAAATTTTAAAATTTTGAAAAAAGAAAATTACTAACGATTAAAATAAAAAAATATAAACAATCGAAAAATATAAAAAATCGAAAAAAATAAAGTCAAAAAATATAAAAATCGAAAAATATTAAAAATCGAAAAATATAAAAAATCGAAAAATATAAAAAATCGAAAAAATATAAAAAATCGAAAAAATTAAAAATCGAAAAATATAAGTATTCGAAAAATATAAAAAATCGGAAATTATAAAAAATCGAAAAATATAAAAAATCGAAAAATTATTTAAAAAATTGAAAAATATAAAAAAACAAAAAATATAAAAATCAAAAATATAAATTTAAAAAAATAAAAATCTAAACTTTTGAAAAAAGAAAAAATTAACGATTAAAATATAAAAAATCAAAAAATATAAAAATTTAAAAATATAAATTTCAAAAAAATAAAAATCTAAAATTTTGAAAAAAGAAAAATATTAACGAAGGCGAACAACGAGAGACGCATATGAACGAGCAACAAGCTATTATTGACGTGCGACATGCGACGTGCGACGTGCGACAACTACGCGACGTAACGACGAGCGACGAGTGACAAGCGGCCAGCGACTAGCTACGAACGACGATCGATGTACGAAGGAAGATGAGACATGATAGACAAAAGAAAAGAAAATTCTAAAATTTTGAAAAAAAAAATATAAAAATTAAAACCATAAAAAATTGAAAAATATAAAAAATCGAAAAATATAAAAAATCGAAAAATATAAAAATCAAAAATATAAAAAATAGAAAAATATTAAAAATCGAAAAATAAAAAATTCAAAAAATATAAAAAATCGAAAAATATAAAAAATCGAAAACTATAAAAAATCGAAAAATATAAAAATCGAAAAATATAAAAAATCGAAAAATATAAAAAAATCGAAAAATATAAAAAAACAAAAAATACAAAAAATCAAAAATATAAATTTCAAAAAATAAGAATCTAAAATTTTGAAAAAGAAAAATATTAACAATTAAATAAAAAAATAAAAAATATAAAAAATCGAAAACTATAAAAAATCGAAAAATATAAAAAATCAAAATATATAAAAATCGAAAAATATTAAAAATCGAAAAATATAAAAATTCAAAAAATATAAAAGATCGAAAAATGTACAAAATCGAAAAATATAAAAATCAAAAAATATAAAAAATCAAAAATATAAATTTCAAAACAAATAAAAATCTAAAATTTTGAAAAAAAGAAAAATATTAACGAAGACGAACAACGAAAGACGCATACGAACGAGCAACAAGCCATTATTGACGTGCGTCATGCGACGTGCGACGTGCGACAACTACGCGACGTAACGACGCGACGTAACGACGAGCGACGAGTAACAAGCGGCCAGCGACTAGCTACGAACGACGAGCGATGTACGAAGGAAGATGAGACATGATAAGACAAAAGAAAAGAAAATTCTAAAATTTTGAAAAAACGAAAAATATAAAAATTAAAATCATAAAAAATCGAAAAATATAAAAAATCGAAAAATATAAAAAATCGAAAAATATAAAAATCAAAAATATAAAAAATCGAAAAATATTAAAAATCGACAAATAAAAAATTCAAAAAATATGAAAAATCGAAAAATATAAAAAATCGAAAAATATAAAAAATCGAACAATATAAAAAATCGAAAAATATAAAAAATCAAAAAATATAAAAAATCAAAAATATCAATTCCAAAAAAAATAAGAATCTTAAATTTTGAAAAAAGAAAAATATTAGCGAAGGCGAACAACGAAAGACGCATACGAACGAGCAACAAGCCATTATTGACGTGCGACAAGCGACGTGCGACAACAACGCGACGCAACGATGCGACGTAACGACGAGCGATGAGTGACAAGCGACCAGCGATTGGCTACGAACGACGAGCGAAGTACGAAGGAAGATGAGACATGATGAGACAAAAGAAAAGAAAATTCTAAAATTTTGAAAAAACGGCAAAAATAAAAATTAAAATTCATAAAAAATCGAAAATATAAAATCGAGAAATATAAAAAATCGAAAAATATAAAAAATCGAAAAATATAAAAAATCGAAAAATATAAAAAATCGAAAAATATAAAAAATCGAAAAATATAAAAAATCAAAAAATATAAAAAATCAAAAATATAAATTTCAAAACAAATAAAAATCTAAAATTTTGAAAAAAAGAAATATATTAACGAAGACGAACAACGAAAGACGCATACGAACGAGCAACAAGCCATTATTGACGTGCGACATGCGACGTGCGACGTGAGACAACTACGCGACGTAACGACGCGACGTAACGACGAGCGACGAGTAACAAGCGGCCAGCGACTAGCTACGAACGACGAGGGATGTACGAAGGAAGATGAGACATGATAATACAAAAGAAAAGAAAATTCTAAAATTTTGAAAAAACGAAAAATATAAAAATTAAAATCATAAAAAATCGAAAAATATAAAAAATCGAAAAATATAAAAAATCGAAAAATATAAAAATCAAAAATATAAAAAATCGAAAAATATTAAAAATCGAAAAATAAAAAATTCAAAAATATAAAAAATTGAAAAATATAAAAAATCGAAAAATATAAAAAATCGAAAAATATAAAAAATCGAAAATTATAAAAAATCGAAAAATATAAAAATCGAAAAATATTAAAAATCGAAAAATATTAAAAATCAAAAAATATAAAATATCGAAAAATATAAAAAATCGAAAAATATAAAAAATCGAAAAATATAAAAAATCAAAAAATATAAAAAATCAAAAATATCAATTCCAAAAAAATAAAAATCTTAAATTTTGAAAAAAGAAAAATATTAACGAAGGCGAACAACGAAAGACGCATACGAACGAGCAACAAGCCATTATTGACGTGTGACAAGCGACGTGCGACAACGACGCGACGTAACGACGAGCGACGAGTGACAAGCGACCAGCGATTGGCTACGAACGACGAACAAAGTACGAAGGAAGATGAGACATGATGAGACAAAAGAAAAGAAAATTCTAAAATTTTAAGAAAACGGAAAAAATAAAAATTAAATTTCATAAAAAATCGAAAATATAAAAAATCAAAAAATATAAAAAATCGAAAAATATAAAAAATCGAAAAATATAAAAATCGAAAAATATAAAAAATCAAAAAATATAAAAATCAAAAATATAAATTTCAAAAAAAATAAAAATCTAAAATTTTGAAAAAAGAAAAATATTAACGAAGACGAACAACGAAAGACGCATACGAACGAGCAACAAGCCATTATTGACGTGCGACATGCGACGTGCGACAACTACGCGACGTAACGACGCGACGTAACGACGAGCGACGAGTGACTAGCGGCCAGCGACTAGCTACGAACGACGAGCGATGTACGAAGGAAGATGAGACATGATAAGACAAAGGAAAAGAAAATTCTAAAATTTTGAAAATACGAAAAATATAAAAATTAAAATCATTAAAAATAGAAAAATATAAAAAATCGAAAAATATAAAAAATCGAAAAATATAAAAAATCAAAAAATATAAAAAATCAAAAATATAAATTTCAAAAAAATAAGAATCTAAAATTTTGAAAAAAGAAAAATATTAACGATTAAAATAAAAAATAAAAAATATAAAAAATCGAAAAATATAAAAAATCGAAAAATATAAAAAATCAAAAATATATATATATCGAAAAATATTAAAAATCGAAAAATATAAAAATTCAAAAAATATAAAAAATCGAAAAATGTAAAAAATCGAAAAATATAAAAATCAAAAAATATAAAAAATCAAAAATATAAATTTCAAAACAAATAAAAATCTAAAATTTTGAAAAAAGAAAAATATTAACGAAGACTAACAACGAAAGACGCATACGAACGAGGAACAAGCCATTATTGACGTGCGACAAGCGACGTGCGACGTGCGACAACTACGCGACGTAACGACGCGACGTAACGACGAGCGACGAGTGACAAGCGGCCAGCGACTAGCTACGAACGACGAGCGATGTACGAAGGAAGATGAGACATGATAAGACAAAAGAAAAGAAAATTCTAAAATTTTGAAAAAACGAAAAATATAAAAATTAAAATCATAAAAAATCGAAAAATATAAAAAATCGAAAAATTTAAAAAAACGAAAAATATAAAAATCAAAAATATAAAAAATCAAAAAATATAAAAAATTAAAAATATAAATTTCAAAAAATAAAAATTTAAAATTTTGAAAAAATAAAAATATTAACGATTAAAATTAAAAATTAAAAAAATATAAAAATTCGAAAAATATAAACAATCGAAAAATATAAAAAATCGAAAAATATAAAAAATCAAAAATATAAAAAATCAAAAAAATAAAAATCTAAAATTTTGAAAAAAGAAAAATATTAACGAAGACGAACAACAAAACACGCATACGAAAGAGCAACAAGCCATTATTGACGTGCGACATGCGACGTGCGACAACGACGCGACGTAACGACGAGCGACAAGTGACAAGCGACCAGCGATTGGCTACGAACGACGAGCGAAGTACGAAAGAAGATGAGACATGATGAGACAAAAGAAAAGAAAATTCTAAAGTTTTGAAAAAACGGAAAGAATAAAAATTCAAAATGATAAAAAATCGAAAATATAAAAAATCGAAAAATATAAAAAATCGAAAAATATAAAAAATCGAAAAATGTTGACAATCGAAAAATATAAAAATTTGGAAAATATAAACAATTAAAAATATAAATTTCGAAAAAAAATAAAAAACGAACATCTAAAATTTTGAAAAACCAAAAATATTAATGAACGACCAACAACGAAAGACGATTAAGGACGAGCAACAAGCAATTACTGACGTGCGACATGCGACGTGCGACGTGCGACAACGACGGGACGTAACGACGCGACGTAACGACGAGCGACGAGTGACAAGCGACCAGCGACTGGCTACGAACGACGAGCGAAGTACGAAGGAAGATGAGACATGATGAGACAAAAGAAAAAAATTCTAAAATTTTGAGAAAATGAAAATTATAAAAATTCAAAAATATAAAATATCGAAAAATATAAAAAATCAAAAAATACAAAAAACCAAAAATTTAAAAAATCGAAAAATATAAAAAATCAAAAAATATAAAAAATCGAAAAATATTAAAAATCGAAAAATAAAAAATTCAAAAAATATAAAAAATCGAAAAATATAAAAAATCGAAAAATATAAAAAATCAAAAAATATAAAAATCAAAAATATAAATTTCAAAAAATAAAAATCTAAACTTTTGAAAAAAGAAAAAAATTAACGATTAAAATATAAAAAATCAAAAAATATAAAAAATCAAAAATATAAATTTCAAAAAAATAAAAATCTAAAATTTTAAAAAAAGAAAAATATTAACGAAGACGAACAACGAAAGACGCATACGAACGAGCAACAAGCCATTATAGACGTGCGACATGTGACGTGCGACAACGACGCGACGTAACGACGAGCGACGACAAGCGGCCAGCGACTAGCTACGAACGACGAGCGATGTACGAAGGAAGATGAGACATGATAAGACAAAAGAAAAGAAAATTCTAAAATTTTGAAAAAACGAAAAATATAAAAATTAAAATCATAAAAAATCGAAAAATATAAAAAACCGAAAAATATAAAAAATCGAAAAATATAAAAATAAAAAATATAAAAATCGAAAAATATTAAAAATCGAAAAATAAAAAAAAATTCAAAAAATATAAAAAATCAAAAAATATAAACCATCAAAAATATAAATTTCAAAAAATAAAAATCTAAAATTTTGAAAAAAGAAAAATATTAACGATTAAAATAAAAAAATAAAAAATTTAAAATATCGAAATATATAAAAAATAGAAAAATATAAAAAATCAAAAAATATAAAAATGGAAAAATATTAAAAATCGAAAAATATAAAAATTCAAAATATATAAAAAAATCAAAAAATATAAGAAATCGAAAAATATTAAAAAACGAATAATATAAAAAATCGAAAAATATAAAAAATCAAAAAATATAAAAAATCAAACATAAATTTCAAAAAAATAAAAAACAAACATCTAAAATTTTGAAAAACGAAAAATATTAACGAACGACCAACAACGAAAGACGATTAAGGACGAGCAACAAGCCATTATTGACGTGGGACATGCGACGAGCGACGACGCGACGTAACGACGCGACGTAACGACGAGGGACGAGTGACAAGCGACCAGCGACTGGCTGCGAACGACGAGCGAAGTACGAAGGAAGATGGGACATGGTGAGACAAGAAAAAAAATTCTAAAATTTTGAAAAAATGAAAATTATAAAAATTCAAAAAAATCGAAAAATATAAAAAATCAAAAAATATAAAAAATCGAAAAATTTTAAAAATCGAAAAATATAAAAATCGAAAAATATAAAAAATCAAATAATATAAAAAAATCAGAAATATAAATTTCAAAAAAAATAAAAATCTAAAATTTTGAAGAAAGAAAAATATTAACGAATGCGAACAACAAAAGACGCATACGAACGAGCAACAAGCCATTATAGACGTGCGACAAGCAACGTGCGACAACGACGTGACGTAACGACACGACGTAACGACGCGACGTAACGACGAGCGACGAGTGACAAGCGACCAGCGATTGGCTACGAACGACGAGCGAAGTACGAAGGAAGATGAGACATGATGAGACAAAAGAAAAGAAAATTCTAAAATTTTGAAAAAACGGAAAAAATAAAAATTAAAATTCATAAAAAATCGAAAATATAAAAAATCGAAAAATATAAAAAATCGAAAAATATAAAAAATCGAAAAATGTTAAAAATTTGAAAATTATAAAAAATCGAAAAATATAAACAATAAAAAATTTAGATTTCGAAAAAAGTAAAAAACAAACATCTAAAATTTTGAAAAACCAAAAAAATTAACGAACGACCAACAACGAAAGACGATTTAGGACGAGCAACAAGCCATTATTGACGTGGGACATGCGACGTGCGACAACGACGCGACGTAACGACGCGACGTAACGACGAGCGACGAGTGACAAGCAACCAGCGACTGGCTACGAACGACGAGCGAAGTACGAAGGAAGATGGGACATGATGACACAAAAGTAAAAAAAAATTCTATAATTTTGAAAAAATGAAAATTATAAAAATTCAAAAATATAAAAAAATCGAAAAATATTAAAAATCAAAAAATATAAAAATTTAAAAAAAATAAAAAATCGAAAAATATAAAAAATCGAAAAATGTTAAAAATTTGAAAATTATAAAAAATCGAAAAATATAAACAATTAAAAATATAAATTTCGAAAAAAAATAAAAAACAAACATCTAAAATTTTGAAAAACCAAAAATATTAATGAACGACCAACAACGAAAGACGATTAAGGACGAGCAACAAGCAATTACTGACGTGCGACATGCGACGTGCGACGTGCGACAACGACGGGACGTAACGACGCGACGTAACGACGAGCGACGAGTGACAAGCGACCAGCGACTGGCTACGAACGACGAGCGAAGTACGAAGGAAGAGGAGACATGATGAGACAAAAGAAAAAAAATTCTAAAATTTTGAAAAAATGAAAATTATAAAAATTCAAAAATATAAAAAATCGAAAAATATAAAAAATCAAAAATATAAAAAATCAAAAAATATAAAAAATCGAAAAATATACAAAATCAAAAAAAATAAAAAATCGAAAAATATAAAAAATTGAAAAATATAAAAAATTAAAAATATTAAAAATCGAAAAATATTAATTATCGAAAAATATAAAACTTCAAAAAATATAAAAAATCGAAAAATATAAAAAGTCGAAAAATATAAAAAATCAAAAAATATAAAAAATCAAAAATATAAATTTCAAAAAAATAAAAATCTAAACTTTTTTAAAAAATAAAAAAATTAACGATTAAAATATAAAAAATCAAAAATATAAAAAATCGAAAAATATAAAAAATCGAAAAATATAAAAAATCAAAAAATATAAAAATCGAAAAATATTAAAAATCAAAAAAATTAAAAAGTCAAAAATATAAATTTCAAAAAAATAAAAATCTAAACTTTTTTAAAAAAATAAAAAAAATAACGATTAAAATATAAAAAATCAAAAATATAAAAAAAGAAAAATATAAAAAATCGAAAAATATAAAAAATCGAAAAATATAAAAAATCAAAAAATATAAAAAATCAAAAATATAAATTTCAAAAAAATAAAAATCTAAAATTTTGAAAAAGAAAAATATTAACGAAGACGAACAACGAAAGACGCATACGAACGAGCAAAAAAACAGTCTTGACGTGCGACAAGCGACGTGCGACGTGCAACAACGCGACGTAACGACGCGACGTAACGACGAGCGACGAGTGACAAGCGACCAGCGATTGGCTACGAACGACGAGCGAAGTACGAAGGAAGATGAGACATGATGAGACAAAAGAAAAAAAATTCTAAAATTTTGAAAAAAACAAAAATATAAAAATTCAAAATCATAAAAAAATCGAAAAATAAAAAATCGAAAGATATAAAAAATCAAAAAAAATCGAAAAAAATAAAAAATTAAAAAAGTTTCAAAAAAATAAAAATCAAAAATCTAAAATTTTGAAAAAAGAAAATATAAACGAACACCGAAAGACGCATACAAACAAGCAACAAGCGTGATTGACGTGCAACATGCGACGTGCGACGTGCGACAACGACGCGACGTAACGACGCGACGTAACGACGAATGACGAGTGACAAGCGACCAGCGACTGGCTACGAACGACGAGCGAAGTACGAAGGAAGATGAGACATGATGAGACAAAATAAAAGAAAATTCTAAAATTTTGAAAAAACGAAGAATATAAAAATTCAAAATATAAAAAATCGAAAAAAACAAATAATCAAAAATATAAAGAATCGAAAAATATAAAAATTCGAAAAATACAAACAATCGAAAATATCAAAAATCGAAAAATATAAAAACTCGAAAAATAAAAAAATCGAAAAATAAAAGAATCGAAAAATATAAATTTTAAAAAAATAAAAATAAAAAATCTAAAATTTTGAAAAAAGAAAAATATTAACGAACGACGAACAACGAAAGACGCATACGGACGAGCTTTAAACCATTATTGACGTGCGAAATGCGACGTGCGACAACGACGCGACGTAACGACGAGCGACGAGTGACAAGCGACCAGCGACTGGCTACGAACGAAGGACGAAGGAAGATGAGACATGATAAGACAAAAGAAAAGAAAATTCTAAAATATTGAAAAAACGAAAAATATAAAAATTAAAATAATAAAAAATCGAAAAATATAAAAAATCGAAAAATATAAAAAATAAAAAATATAAAAAATCGAAAAAATATAAAATAAAAAATTATAAAAAATCGAAAAATATAAAAAATCGAAAAATATAAAAATTCGAAAAATATAAAAAAATATAAAAATATAAAAAATCAAAAATATAAAAAGTCAAAAATATAAAAATTCAAAAAATATAAAAAGCAAAAAATAACCAAAAAATTCAAAAAATATAAAAATTCAAAAAATATAAATTTCGATAAATATAAAAAATCAAAAAATATAAAAATACAAAAATATAAAAAATCAAAAAAATTAAAAAATATAAAAATTCAAAAAATATAAAAAATCAAAAAATATAAAAATTAAAAAATATAAAAATTCAAAAAGTATAATTTTTGAAAAATATAAAAATTTGAAAAGTATATAATTCAAAAAAAGTTTCGTCAAACGAAGAACGACGAGCGACAAAGGAACGTCGAACATAGATCGACGAAGCACGGAAATGAAGGACGAAAAGAAAACACGAAAGACGACACGAGAGGGGAAAGACGAATGACGAGAGTCGAACGACAAAAGACGAGAGTCAACAGGAACATAGAAAACTACAAAAATATAAAAATTCAAAAAATATAAAAATAAAAAAATATAAAAATTCAAAAAATATAAAAAATCAAAAAATATAAATTTCGAGAAATATAAAAAATCAGAAAATATAAAAATTCAAAAATATAAAAATTAAAAATTAAAAATTCAAAAATATAAATATCGAAAAATATAAAAATTTGAAAAGTATAAAATTCAAAAAAAGGTTTCGACGAATGAAGAACGTCGAGCGACAAATGAACGTCGAACATAGATCGACGAAGCACGGAAAATGAAGGACGAAAAGAAGACAAAACACGAAAGACGACACGAGAGGGGAAACACGAATGAGAGGCGAACGACAAAAGACGAGTCAACAGGAACAAGGAGACTAAATGCAAAAACTACAAAAGAATAAAAATTCAAAAAATATAAATTTGGAAAAATATAAAATATCAAAAATATAAAAATTCAAAAATAAAAAAATTCAAAAATATAAAAATCAAAAAATATAAAAATTCAAAAATTATAAAAATTCAAAAAATATAAATTTCGATAAATATAAAAAATCAAAAAATATAAAAATTCAAAACTATTAAAAATCCAAAAATATAAAAAATCAAAAAATATAAAAAATTAAGATTGTACAATCAGGAGAACCCAGAATTATGAAAAGAAAATAGCAAATTTATGGTATTTGTATGTTAATTATACATGTCAATTAAGCCTTGTTTTATTAATCAATCTCTGAACAAATTAACGTATTTAAGTATTATTACAACGAATTCATAATTAACTAACCATATCTGTAAGTCAGTGATCAATAATTGATACACTGGCTCTCAGCCAAGATGAGGAACGTGAAAATGAAATATTTATAAACACCAGATATCATAACTGCAAAACATTATACATCACACATTAATTTGAATCTTCTGTACACTCAAGATCGAAAAGTACCGGCAGAAGTCCGATAGTTGTTTACAAGGCCTACGAGGGAGCTTTGCAGTATATTCCATTTTATTCTCGTATCTGATGACTTAATTCAATCAATTACACATGTTCTCAACAGTATTTCGAAATGTTTTGAATCACTTAGTGTATTTTTTCATCATTAATGATACGGAATTAAATGAATCTCTCGTGAAAACTGTTCCTAACATCCACGCGATCAAAATTACATTTAACAACAAAATTCAGTCAACCGCGACCAGCTGTGAATGCAACTCAGCTGACTGGCGGAAGAGCGATGCGGTCTTAGGCGACGCTCATCTGTTATAGAAGCTGTCATTATAATCGTTCACTGCCCTGAATACTCTCTGGCCCTGAACAGGGGGGTGTTAGATAATTTAGATATATACTCTCTGGCCCTGAACGCTCCGTCCATTCGACGGTCTGCCTGTCGCCTAAACCACGCGTAGAAGTTTTTCCCAATTAAAGAAACCCCTGGCCATCTACATGCATCTACACCTACAAGCAACTTCTAAAGAACAAAATTTTGAATGTTTAATATTGAAGCCCTTGCCAGAAGAAAATAATGGATTCCTCCAGATAATAGAGAATACACCGCCACCATTCAACTTTTTTCAACGACCATTTCAAGGTTTAATGGATAACTGTCGGATGTTGCAAAACTCATTTCCGATTTTTTTTCTGCGCCAAAAAACAGCCATACTGTGTAGCTGTATCCATTACGTTTTAATTTTGCTGACATGGATACTGTGGCGAAACCGATTTCGTCATTATTTTATAAGCGAAATTCACTGGATCAAAATTTAAACAAATAGACCCGACCACCCAGGATTTCTGCCGAGGTATTACGCAGACGGGCACACGTGCGCGTCTCCGCTTATCGCGGGAGGCCATTACCGCCTCCTCCCCATTAAGCAGGCCGTTTGGAGGACTGCCGTTGACAGACACTGTGCAAGTGTTCACAGCCGGCTGCAGATTTCGAGACCACCCACTTTCGGGGGAGCCCAGAGCGATACTTCTGTCATCGAACGCGCCCCCCTACGCAAGCAAGGGCCAGATTCTAGAAAGTTCGAGAACAACCCCGCATGCTCGCAGCACGCACAAAGAGTGGAAGTTTCCTTCGCTTCTCACGCTGCGATTGGGTTAAAATACTTCACTGCGACATAACTTTTAACCAATAGCGACACTGCTATCAAAGGGAATTAGGACACATAAGAAATTTGGGTGGGGAGAAGAGTTAACCTGGTGCGATTTCGACGGAGAGAACGGCAGAAGGGATTTGAATTCTAGACGGAACAGTCGGGGCAGAAGTTTCTCTTGGGGGGAATATTGTGCGGTTAGAGGCAAGTTCACCTCTACCGGACTTAGAATTTTTTCGACGGAGAGAATATCAGAAGTAATTTTGAGCTTCGGTCTATCAGAGGTCGGGAGAAAAGCTTCTCTTGGAGGGAGATATTTATTCGGTCAGGGACAAGTTTATCTCTGCCGGACTTAGAATTTTACAGTGCGGGCTCGAGCATTGAGTCGACTGTAGTAAAATAGAGGAACTTCTCTGGAATTTGAATTATTCGTGACGGATTTCTTGATTTTCTGAAACCGGACTATGCGAAAGACTGTCATAAGAATTAGAGGGACGCATTGTTGTTTGCCCCGCGCCTGAGGTCGGGAGAAAAATCCCGACGATCTTCAAGAACTTCTAGTCGCCTAGACATCGCTGCCAGTTCGCCCAGACGCCGCTGCCAGTGGTGGCGTGGTAATCCGAGGGTCGCCCAGCTGACGCACGCGCCAAGAGGGCGTGACGGACGGCCGCGGCGGCGCCCTCGCCCAAGGCCGCCGCCCCCCCTTCCAGACGCCATCCGAGGGCCCGCCTGGGCACACAAAGGACCCTACGAGGTTGAATGACCCGAGGGGCATTCACTCACAAGACAGATGTAACGCAGTAATGTGCTTGGCACGTTAAATTATCATCCTGTAACTCATGTAAATATTAGTTGTAATAAGTTGACCTTCTTCCTAGTCATAAGTCTTTTTTTTTATAATTACTAACATGCCTAATTTTCTTTTCTCTTTAATTTTCCTTTTCCATTGTTAGTGTAAAAATCGTAATTTCCCTGGTGCAATTTTGTTTATTTTTTGTCCAGGAATAAAGTGAATCATTTTACCAGTGAACAAGTGTTTATTTTTGTCGTGTTTCTCTTGTACTGTGTAACAGTTCCCTCCATCACCGATCTGAGCTAGCGGCAGGGTCGCTAATCGATTCCACAGGTAATCGTTAGTGTTACAATACATCCTTCGCAACTCAAAATACAACGTTGCGAAGTAGTTGACGCCATTACACTTCACTTTGACTTGAGTCAAGGTATGTTGATGAAAAATCTTTACCACAAGGAATGTAAAAGTGATAACTGATATCGATTATTTACAAATTCGAGTAATTTGTTCTTATAAGTCACTTCAAAATATTGTTTTAGATGTAACTGAAATATCGAGTATTTGTAGAAGGCAAAAAATGACATCAAAATGTTATTGCCTCGAATTTTCCGCTAGTAAAATTTCTCGTAAATAGTTTAAGTATTCGCACTTTAGATAACAGAACTAGCAGAGAAATGTAAATGTTTTGTTAAAATAAAGAAATTGTACTAATGAACATAATTAATACCAGTTTCTTTACAGTATTGAAATGTAATGAATTGTGATCTAAATTACAATTTTATCTTTCGTTAATTTTTCTGAAAACAAAAGTTATATAGTAGCAGGGTTGCCAGATGTTTCGTAGAAACATCCAATGTTACATGGCTGTAAATCCGCTCAATTCTGCCCAAGAAAAATTCTTTTCAAGTGGAAATTTGAACTTGCAATAAAATAAAATATATTTGAATTTTTTGAGGTAGTCCCCCTACGAAACCCTTGATTAGTTTTATTTGCTTTTGTTTTTGAACATTGTAATTAATAATTTATGTAAAAACGCATACTTTTTGCAATAATAAGTTACATTTTAATATTTAAACATTAGTTATGACTATTCTCATGGTTGCAGCAGATGGGAGGAATACTTTGATAAATAAAATGATCTCATTTGAAAATAATTATTTTATCCTTCACATTAACAAGTTTTTTTGATGAATGTAGCTAAACATAATTTTAAATGGCGAGTTCTAAAATTAAGTGCAGGTATTGCCAATGTGATATAATATACACTCATGTTGAACATGTAGTATCTAGGTGGTGTTGGTTGAACATGACAAAGAAGCTATGACTTTTAGAATACACCCTACTAGAGGTCTAAAATAAGTCTGCTCCTGACATAAGACTACTAACATTACTCACATATCAGAGTAAATTTGACCAAATTAGCAAATGACGAATGACAAATCATGTATAAAGTAAAAAACTTAAAAATCAAACTCGCTGTCGCACCGCACACGTTTTGGTGCATTTCCACCCATTGGGCGACATTCCGCGAAGTCACTTTTGGTCCCTCGAGAGAGTGAGCCGATTTCCAGCCCTTAAAGAGGAATTCCGCCTAATTTGGCCTCCCTGTATACTAGGCATATACTAATATGTAGTGTACCAGGTATGCATTTCAAGATAAAGCATGCGGTGCTACAACAGCACACACCTTGTGTCTTTCTGTGTCTCGCATTATTTGTAACGGCTACGCAATAATTTAATACTACACGAATATGCGAAATGTTTCCAACCAGAAAAACAGGACTGCGATTTGAACTCATGCTCTTTGAGTTAGTACGCCATCAGTCGCACGGGTTCAACCTCTCCGAAGTTTAAAGAAAGTTGATATATGCATATTCAATTTTCCAAAATTCAGTGACATTTTTATTTACATAATTTTAAATTCTGGTTTTAAAGGGCATATTTCATTAAGGGAAAAATATCTCGTCCATATTGTGTTTATGCAATGTTATGTTTTGCAGTTTTCGAAAATAGAGAGTACAACTAAAATGTGACAATCACCTTTTTTAAACGTCTTTTGCTCTCTCCATGAAAAACATTTGAAGAAAACGTTTGCAGCGGTTTTTGAGAAAACGTTTTACTTTTTATCAAATGCATTCATTTCAAGTAGAAATAATGCAATTACAGATCCAACTTTACATAGTCATTTTCAAAGATCTGGTTCTTTAGAACAGATTTCATTTAAGACAAAAATTTCTTCTCGATATTGTATACTTGCAATGTTATTACTTTGCACTTTTTTTAAAATACAGGGAGTTCATCGAAATGGGACTAGCGTCACAACCTTTATCCTCCTTGATAGATACGAGGAGAAAATTTAAAGAAAAACATTTGTACCGTTTTGTTTTCTTCAGAAAAAAGTTTAAAATGTAATTAGTGGCGCTATAGAATGCACCATTACTACCACATATTCTTGCTAACTGCCATCTATCGCCGTCCAAAGTACATTTTTTAATATATTTTTTTAATTCGTCGGCTTCCTAATAGAACGGAAATATTATTTTAAGAATATTAAAGAACAGTAAAAGCTCGTACTAAATGGCAAATTTTCATTGAATAATTTGGGGCCGTTATTATGAAAATCCCATTTAAGCACTACTGTAAATTCGAAATTTGAATCTCTTTTTAACAGAAAATGTTTGAATTTTTGAAGAACTACGTAAGTTATTTGAAGCACTTCAACTCACAAACCCAATAGTATTTATAAATTGATAAAAATGTGCATATTATCGGTGTGAGAGATTTAAAAAAAAATTACACTTGTGTAATTAAGAAAACAAAACAAATACCCAAAAATGAACATTACGTCAAATTAAAGATTGCAATTAGCACTATCCGGTCGAAAACTTGAAGAAATAAATTGGAGCTGTTTTTGTGTAAATGGCGTTTGAGCATTTCTGAAAATGCGAAAATTTGAGCCAGTTTTCACATAAAACTCTTTGAAGTTTTCGAGAAACTTTATATGACATTATATTAAGCTCATGTATTCTAAAATATAATAAGTGAACAAATCACCGATATCGAAAATATTAACGACGTGAGAGACAAGTAAAAAAATTATATTTTTGCATTAATTTGAAACAAAAAAGAATGGAGCAAACTGATGTTTATGTCATCTCATTACGTATATAGCACTATCCTTGCCAAAAGTTTCATAAAAAAATTTGGAGCCGTTTTCCAGAAAATTTTGTTTTTATTTTTTTTAAATTGTACATATTGCATGCAATATTGCGCGAAACAGGTAAAATTTTCAAAAAATGTAAATTACCTCAATCAAAGACTTAACTATGATGAACAAATTTTAATTGAAGGAAAAATCTCTATCTTCAATTTTGTAGTTGTACGAAGATACCAAAAAAAATCAAAACTTGGAAATTTTCGAAAATTCAGAGCCAATCTTGAAAATTGGACCTATCCCACCTTTATAAGAATATTTTACTGTATTCTTACTTCTTATTTTAAAGAAAACATTGTAGCCGTTTTTGCAAACAAAATGAAACTTTCCGGGCGGCTTCATGTAAAGTACCCCCAAAAATTAATGAATATTTTTCAAAATCGCAGAGCTTTGAGTCAGACGAGATTGACAGTGGTTTATTCAGTTTGTAAAAAACCGCGCGCATAGTTTAGGTGGTAGTGTTGTACACATACACCAGAGAGAGGATGCGCGGACGTTTTGGAAAAAGCACTTGTTTGGTATCAGGGGACCCAAAAACGCATATTTGATTTGTAATCTCTTAATCTATTTTCCGAAGCATTACATAATTTTTCCTACACTACGTTATTACTCCATCCATAGTACGCATATTATTCCGTCTATCGAGATCTACGCCTATCGCTACATCTATCGAGATCTACCGTCTATCTACGTATATTATTGCTTCTATCAAGAACTACAGGAACTCTACCGAATCCCCTACGCAAACGATGCCAGAAACTTTGCTACACGAGGACATACTGTCGACGACCATTAACTTGCGCCCTTTGTGCCAAATCCCACTCAACTGAAGAATGCCCTTCCCAATCCTTAGACCAACCCACTCCCCTTACTCCCACCTTTGCTACTGCAACCGCAACCACCCAATATGCCCCTACTTTACGAAAGCAAAGGAAAACAGAGTACAACAACCAAAAACCTGTACCGAAGCACCTCCTCCCGATACGTCAACAAAGTTCTTCCCAGCCCTCAGACAACAAAACATATCCTACTCCTTTGCCTCCGACCCCAACCAACCACCTCCAAACCCACAACCTACAACCAATCAAGACATAAAATACTCTTTTCGCTTCTGCAATCACCTACCCTCAAAAAACTCCTTCCTCACCAAAGAACTTTCATCAACATCCTGAGCGGCCCAGACATCCAAAACTCCTTCCTCACAAAATTAATAACTGCAGGTATAAAACTAGTTGAAATACTAAATTAATGGCTCCCCATCCCGAATCCTAACCTTTTCGTCGTGGAACGCACGTGGCGGCTTAGCCCAGAAATAACCCATCCTTACTGTTTCTAAAAGACTACTCCAACGGGATCCTACTACTTCAAGAGACTATGCTGATCCCCACTAACTCCTTCACCATTCAAAATTATCTCACACACCGAAATGCCCGAACCTTTGCCCCCGAAGGCGGCACGGCCATTCTCATCCGACGATCTCTCCCACAAACTCCCTAATAACTTCAATTCACCGCCCCAGAATGGAGCTGCCATCCCTCTTGGAACCCCCACCACTCCCATAGTCATCACTTCAACCTATGATTTAAATATCCTTAACATAATACCCCACCCCTTTATCTTTGAAGGCGACGCCAACTCTAAATTGTACAGATGGGGTTGCTTGAATAGTAATAAAGATACAGCTTCACTCACTTCTATGTAATTACGAAACGAACAAATACAAAGACTTAGTTAATGACAAGAGCAGCCCCAATAATATCCACAAAGTAATTAACGCAGTACGAGATACCACAAGCCATTGCCCCCTTTACACTAATCAAAATTCCCTATCCTTTGATTCCCAAACAATTGCAGACGCTTAAACCCTGTCCGACTGCGCCCGTCCCCCAAACATCCCAATTCCCCAAAATGTCCTTCTCAGCGCATCCAGCCTTACCCCCTCCCAATCAGCAAACGATCTGGACGACAAATAATATGGAAATTAGACAGCTACTGACAATGACGAATCAATCAAAAGCCCCCGGACCTGATGGAGTTCTCCCCACCCAATTCCGCAACCTTCCCAAGAATGCTATAGACCTCCTTACTCTCATCCTCAACTCCTGTTTCACTCTATAATTCTTCCCATCCCTCTGAAAAGCAGCCCTTGTGTTCATGATTCCTAAACCCGGCAAGGATAATCGGCATCCTACTAACTACAGACTCATATGCCTCCTTCCCATGCTAAGCAAAATATTTGAAAAAATAATCCTTCTTCGCCATCTCCTAACATCGATCCAATCATTGACCAATCCCAATTTGGTTTCCGCGAGGTTCGCTCTGTGACTCTCCAAACATTCAACCTAACCCTATCCGTAGTAACCCCCTCCAAGACCGCACAGAAATCTCCATTACCTTACAGATATTACACAGACTTATGAAACACAAAGCAGAAATCCTCCCCCACATCCACTTTCTACTGCTAAGCTACCTCACTCACCGATCTCTTTACGTCCAATACTACTCAAAATTCTCCAACATTCCAATCCAAGCCGGCATCCCACAGGGCACCATGCTTTCCCACACTTTTTTCCTGTCCATAAATGATGTCCCTTCCATCCCCGGAGTAGAGAGATTCCTTTACGCCGATGACCTTGCCTTCCTTGTTCCCTTCCGCTTCCTCATCCGCTTAAGAAACCTTCAAAAAGCTCTCGACTCTTTCGCCTCTCGGCCTTCCAAATCCCAAGCCAACTTCTTTTCCTACAGAACCTATCAATCAAATCCACCCCCTCTGACCATTACTCAAATTCCTCTCCTCTGGAAAACACCATTTCACGTGTTTTGACCCCTTTGGTCCCAACACGTTCTCAACACTACAATAAAATCCAACCGGAACACCAACGCCATTTACACTATCCTGACAAATCCTTCTATCCACATCCTAAAGAAAATCCAAATCTACAATAGCTATATCCGCCCAACCCCTTTCCTACGCCCATCTCGCCTGGTTCATTACATCCATTATAAATTACAGAAAATTATCCGTCACTGAAAACCGAGTAATTCGAATGTTCTTTCATCCCCCTCCCTTAACCCGCTTCAATGATCTAAGTCAACAGAACAAAATGCCCCACATACTCACCTATCTTTACAACTCCTCCGTACAAGCTCCACAAAAGTTCATCACTAATCCTCATTTTAGAAACCTTACCGTGCTCCACCACTATTCTAAAATATTCCTCCGGCACACTCGTGGAAAACACCTCCTGGACATCCTGCAACTGCCTCCTCCCATAACCTAGGCCAGAGGGCGAAACGTAAGGCCAGACGGCACAGACGTAAAAACGACCGCCTCACTGCTGACTCAAAGACGAACCCGACAAAAACATTTGTTTCCCCTCCCACATCTTTCCTCCTCCCTTTCCCCCGTTCTCAAGCTCCCTAACAAAACAACCCGACACTTTCTCATCCAGACTCCCAATCGGGGTCCCTGTACGGGGGAGAGGAGTCGCAACACACAACACGATCAGCAAGGCGACAAAATCTACATGGCCTCATTTAAGCACACCCCGGTTTCGATTCGGTTCTGTTCTGTCTAAGGAAAAGTAAAAATTGTCTATATTTCACGCAAAATGATGCGAAAATGACTTGCATTTTCTAAAAGTTGAACGTGATTTTATGTCAAGATATGGCTTTGAACAACTATTCCATTAAATCTTTAGTATAATGCAAGTTATAGGAACACGCCGAAAAAGTTTTCAACTTTTGCACGTTTTTGGAAGATATATTAACCGAAATGAAACTCACACAATCTTTAAAGAGACGTTTGCGCTATCCGAGGACAAAGTTTAATCAAAAAATAAGGAACCACTTTTTATAAATGTTTTTTATAATTTTATTTAATATGATCTGTGGGATTACCTCATTACAGGTGAGTTTTAGCTTTTATTTATGTAATATAAATAAATGGGTGACTGGACTACAGTGGCTCGAAGGCACGAGTAACGGAAAGTTAGCCCACCATCATACCCCTATTTCTTTGTACCCTTATGAGACAGTTATTAATTTTAAGAAATTGAAGGTAAGAGTAAATAAAGATATATAGTGAGATAATTATTTCTATAGGTTATGGGGGACAGAACAGATCTTTTGGGAGACTGAATTTAAAGCAGACTGACGGAGACTGAGCAACGGTGGTTTTACTGAATTTAAAGTGTTTGGTGCAAAGGGCAGTTTGGAGGTTAGAAAATAATTTGGACGATAAGAAGGAATTGTAATTTGCATTTGCTTCCATGTCCGGTTCTCTATGAGGTTGTCTGTTGGTTACTCCTCTTAGGGTCATTGGTAATTATGCATAGCACTTCATTGTAGATTTGCTAGTGTTTCAGAACAGAAGATGCGGCACTTTCCCAGATCGGGGGCGCATAAGTTATTAAGTGTCTTAGGACTTACATAAAACCAGATTTCTATATTTAGACATGCGTTTTTATTAATAATGGAATATAATTTGAGTATGGCTTCATTAGTTTTATTCGGTTCATGAATAATGTTTTCAGGAGGCTGCCAACGTATTTGATTGGTTTATTTGAAGGAGCCCATGTTGACGTGTAATTATATACTTTTAAAGGGGGAAAGATATTTGTTCTCCGCAAGGTAAACATTTTGGTTTCGCCTTTTGAGAGGTTTAGCTTTAATCCCTATTTGTTAGTTCAATCAAAAAAGATATTTAAGCCTTGTTAAAGATCATTTACTCTTTCATAGATTTAGTTGGCCGTGAAGATAGCTGAGTCATCAGAGTAGAGAGCCCTGACACAGTTTGATAATTGAGGAATATCTGCGAAGATTCGAAAGACTTGCAGAGAGGGAGGACCCTAGAGGAACGCCGGATAGAATTGGGTTAGATAGGGATACAGTATTGTTTATTTTTACTGTGAAGAATCTATTATCCAGAAAAAAATTGATTATTTGGAGTAGATATTCTGGAAGTCCTAGTTTCCGGCATATCCCAACTCAAAATCCTATCCTGATTATAGGATCCAAGGTTTGGTGTCTAAGAGAAATTTACCAATTTTAGAAATCGCGCACAATATCCTAAGCTAATGAAAGACCTCAATACAAACATAAATTCAACTTGGCTACTAAAAACTGCATTCAATTATATTACTTTACTACAATCACCACACTATCACATAAACAAGATTCCCCATCCAAAATAACTTACCCTAATATTTATAAATATATACTTTCTACTCCTACATTATCATTCGTATTATTTGTTTTGTGCTCTAATATTTTAATGACCTGCACTTCAAAAATAGAGGCCAAACGAATTTAGTCCTAGTTCATTGTCCTACCTCGAGTGCGTTAAGAGCGGGATCCGGTGTTGCCTCCCTCTCGCCCGCCATTGAAGGGCAGCACTGCGCCCGCTAGCAGTCGCTCCGTCACCAGACTACCGCCCCGCCCCTGACCAGTCGCCGCTCGCAGGCCCCCACTTCTCCTGTGGCATCGCACACCTGCAAACAAGAGCTCGTTACCACCAGGTTCTATTGTCTGGCCACGTGCCGCTTTCTCCACACACTATACTGCGATATAACTACGACTTGTTTGCGTCAAATTTCACGAACTTTCTACTTACAACGCTTCTGCGCCACCTTTATCACACCTTTATACTCCGGTAAATCTCAGACGTCTAAGCATTTCGTAGATAATACCCAATCTGATTCTGGCCGCACACTATAAAACAGCGCCTTCCTACTGCGGAGTGCACGACCTTCCAACTTCACTGGCACTCAAAACAACAACTTCCGCTGTTCCCCGCCCACCTGGTCAGCAGCCCTCCTCCGTGGCCCACTTTGCCTGATGGAACATCCCCTCGTCTAGGGCAAGCTGACTCCATCGCGCACTGTCCAAAGAACGCGCCCCTTCGTCGCAGTAATTTTAAATTCATCCGAAACACCACCCCCTACGGGACTCACTCATAGATTGGGTATCTCTCCCGCACTCTCTCGCTCTCTCTCGCTTTCTCTCGCTCGCGCTCGCGCTCTCTCCCGCTCTCTCTCTCTCGCGCGCGCTCTCTCTCGCTCTCTCCCGCGTTCTCTCTCGCGCTCTCTCGCGCGCTCTCTCTCGCTCGCTCTCGCGCTCTCTCGTTCTCGTTTTCGCTCTCTCTCTCTCGCTTTCACTATCTCTCTAAATATATATACACGATTTGAATGCATTATTCAATTTGTTAGAACAAATGCTTTAAATAAAGTTTATAAAGTTTCTCGAAAACTCAAAAAGTTTTTGTGAAAATGAGCTGGTAATTCAACATTTTTGTAAGCGCTAATCTCTCAAAAAGGCTCTAAAATTTTCTTTGAAATTCTTGAACGGACAGTCTTAAATGCACTCAATAACGTGCCATAAATTCCAATTTGATGAATTATTTTTCAAAAATTATACAAATGACGTTTTTTGAAATATCTTTTACGCCGTTAATATTTACATTACCAGCAATTTGTATACATTATTGAATTTTTGTGTAGAATTGCTTAAAATTATTTTCAATAAAGTTTCTGGAAAACTCAAAAATTTTCTGTAATAAAGCTTCAAATTTCGCATTTACAAGTAAATCTTAAAAGAAAACTTCTCAAAATTTTTCAACGAAAGTTTCCATATAATAAGAGGTTTTACTCTTCTATAACATCTGTAAAGTGATGATTCATTTATACCATTAGGGAACCGAAAAATTACGAAAATGTAAAAAAACGTGGGTTGGGCAGAGAAAGATAGCAGCCGGGTGGGGCAAATCCGAAAAGCTACCCCAAGACCAAAGAAATTAGATAAATAACTACTACGAAAAAGTCTGTAGCACTGTAGTTGTAGTTAAAAGTTGAAATTGTTCGCGTTTTCGCCGTCTTTCTGCAACTACGATAATAAAGATGATAGTTCTCTGAATGAAATCTTCACATTAAAAACATACAAAATCATCGCATCCAAACATCTTCCAATAAGGTGATGTACATTTTTTGAAAATATGAGTAGATTTTGCCTATTTTTTGTTAAATTAATTCTGTGTTGAAAGATCGTCTCTTCAAAAAGTTTGGGTAAAGTAAAAAAAGCTAGTGGTGCTGAAACAGCCTGTACTTTCTCGCCATTAGTAATGGTTATGGAATATGTCACAATTTCCCTCCGAATTATTTTGCGTAAAACGCATTTGAAATCGTAGAACATTAGGTGCAAAAAATAAGCAGAATGCGAGAAAGTAAAATAATTAAAAGTTAATAAAAAATACGATTCTCGTACCGTTGGCAAAAAAATAGATCGAAAAATGTATAATAGTAACTATTAAACAATATGGTTTTGTAATATTCTACAAATATATAAAAGTATTCGTTTTTATTACTGCGAATGAAAGGCAGCCGTCATTATTACCTTCTGTTGTCTGTGCGGCGTTATAACAATGGGTAACAACAAACAACAATGATAATAAATAAAAGATGTCTCGTATCAACAATTTATTTGGTTGATGATCGTTTCGAAGGCGTACCGATCATCCTCAGATCTTGCAGTTTCTGAGGATGGTCGCTACGCGATTACTTATGTAGCATCCAACTGATTCAAAACACTTCTAAAATTACGATCAAGAAGCACAGCATTTCCAGAGCGGACGGCTTTCTTTCACGCCCATTTACTCCAGAAATACTCACATTTCGAAAAATTCAACATGGCCTTATTTAAAATGTATCTGCTTTTGTTGAAAATATTTCATTTACAAAATTGTATCTTCATAATTGTAGTTGTAGGAAGACGCCAAAAATTTTTGATTTTTTCAATTCTCGAAAAAATAGGGTTTTCAACCTACATGAAACCTACACCGTTTTCTTAAACGTCCTTCACACTATCCCCCAACAAAACTTCATCTTCTATGTCTTTAATATTTTAGGTGTAGGAAGACGCTGAAAAATATTTTGAATTATTTGATATTTCTAAAAATAAGAGTTTTCAATCAACATAAGACCTGCGCCATTCTCTTGAACATCCTTCAGACTATGCAACAACAAAATTTAATCAAAATCAATTGTGCTATTTTTTGAAAATATTGGAAATGTTCCTAGCGCTTCATTTAAAGGACCTCCCCAAATTAAATTCAAATTCCATTAATTTCAAATTCAAGGGCCCGCGGCATCGGGGGCGACGGGGGGGATGACATGTGTTCGTCCATTATTCTATTTATCCAAGAGACTACCTAAGCGACGCAGATTGGCCAAAAAAAATCCTTATTGGTGATTTTCACGCCTATCGCTTGATTTATGAATCTTGCTCTAGTATTAACTCTCTCTTTTCTAGTCTGATTTTACATTGCTCATACGTAAATAAAATGAATTAATGACTATTTATTCCTACTGTTGCATTGTTTAGTGAAAGTAAATAAATCGTTTTATTATTTATTGTAAATAATAAACAGCAAATAAAGTATTAATTAATAAACAGTATTTATTTTTATCCATATCGTTGTAGACAATGCCATTTTTATATCGGCTTCATTGTTTTATTTGTCAATCGACTTTTTAATTTCCAAAACTAGAATATTTATAATACTCGTGCTTGAGGTGAATGTACCACTAGCTCATCTCAATAGCATGGAAACAATCTAGTGTTCCTTTTTATATCGAATTATATTATGAATTTTCATTGTATAGATAATGTTTATTTTCATGAAAGTTTTTATCAATAGGCAGAAATTTCTTTTACATTGTCTTCCATATTCTAATTTCACACGTAATTAAATATTTGTTCGGTTTACTGTATTCTGAATTCTGAAATTTATTGCCTTTAATACCATAAAGAATTTCTTACTAAAGGCAGTAGCAGGATAGGGCTATAAAAAATGCCCCAAGCTTAACTCAATTTTGAATAGAGACATGTTTAGTGTTATTGTGTAAGTCATTTTCCCAAGATATAAGAAATGGCAGCCTGATTATTTTGAAAGATATCAGAAAAATAATTTTTGTTTTTTTTCTTTAATACCATTACTCAGAGATAAAATTCTGAAAAACATATGAGACATAGCTGACATCTATATGTTTCTTGGAGAGCTTTTTTGAAACAATTTGGAGGGAAATTCAATTTTTTTAATTATTAAATTACTATTCGGCATTTTTGTTTTATTTCTTGGGTGACTATATTCCTCACTACTTAATGCATATTATTGTCTCAGGTTGTAAAGATGAAACCATGGTTTACGTGCATCATTGTTACGACCCTGTACTTCTCCAGAGCTCAAGCAGCACTTCGAGAATTTCCATGCAGTTGCATCAACACTACTCTGGACTGCTCGTCTCTAAAGAGATCATCTTTCGCAATGGCCCGGGACAACGTGTGTGAAGGCGAAGTCGTGAAAGTAGACTTATCGCACAACCCGATTGTGAAGATAAGAGGCACACTGAGCCCTTCTGTCAATGAACTGATTCTCAGCCAAACACACTTCAACGCACCGCCACCGGGACCTCAACTGGTCCTTCTCGATATGTCGGAAGCTCGACTGTCGGAAGAGCAGCATTTTCAGCCATTTCCTGCCCTGCAAGTGAGTGGTCATTTAAGCTGTAGTCGTAATTAAATTTGTTCAAATGCATTGATAGTCAGAAAGTTGGTCACAATTTGTATTTCTTTACGATTGAGGAATATATTCTCCGAGCGTAATTGCGTCCAACAAGGTGACGGGCGTAATAACCACGTGGGTGACATATATTCCATAACCACTCTGTATTCTATAACCATGCTGTATTCCATAACCACGAACTGAGAACTTGTACATTGGACATGGTAATATAAATTTCTATTGACAACATACTAGTCTATGGCGTGATCATACGAGTACTATCCACACAGTCTATAGCGCTACAGCCCAGACGAGATTCTGTCTTCATTGCAACGTACTACTTTGAGTTCTACCTGGAACTTTCGAGGTCATCGATAAGGTGTCATAAGGGTATGGGGCGGAGCGTGTTCTGATTACATTGTATACGCCATCTGCTAGCAACCATCCAGCTTCCCCCTTCCTTACCGCAAACAAAGTAGTCAGGCAAAAGCAGATTCTTTTCACAACCGTGAAACACAAATTTTTTAGAAAGTAAACAATTCCAACATGCAATTTATCACTCTCACACAATGTATTTTCATGAAAGAAAACGTAAATAGTTACTGACAGAACAGGAAAATGAAATATGCTTCCTGCAAACAATGCTTTAATCAATGGAAACAAAACTCCATTCATCTTTCATGACCACCAAATACTGCATAGTTGTTGTTTTTTTTCGAAAAATGAATGTGTGTGTTATATGTCCTCAAGCAGTGATGATTCAATAGGCTAAAGTGGTAATATTTTTGAACTAGTTCTGTTTCGACCATAGGTTTTATTCTTTTCACTACATCACACACTGTCCTGCCACGCACACCGACTCTCTTAAGAGTAGGGTATGCTATTCGAAAATTCGGGAAATCTAGTGTTCTAATCACGTGTGTCAGAACAATCTTCCTCATAATAATTAATTAAATCTCTGGAATATAAATAAATACATTCTGAAGCGAACCATTCTTCTGTCAGTGCACGGTTTATGTCCTTCCATAACGCATCCACATTTTGACGATTGGCTTTGCTATGAGATCAGATAGGACAATACGATGAAACTTTCTTTGCCTGTTGATCTTATGTAATTGTGTATGTGTAAACGAGTTTTATTACAATTAGAACTTCTGTCGTCACCACTCCATATCTGAAAATCGATACGCCCCCTGAGGGATAACCGAAGATTCATTCAAGTTTCTTTGGCAAGATACATACTTTTTGTACGGGCCAGCTTCAGTGGGGTGAATTGAGTCTTCAGAAGTTACAGTAGGTAGCAACTCGTTTCTATCAATTTCCAGATTATTTGCATATCAAATTCCTTGTTACACGTTAGTGCATCCTGTTCCTCCAGGAAGAAGAAATATTTAGTCTTACTCTCTTGCTTGCATTCACTGATTCGAACTTCCCCTGCTATGACCGAGCCTAACAGTGTATCCAAAATGACAGGGATGTCATTAGGTAGTGATATTTTTGCTTTGAAAATTTCAAAGAATACTGAAGAGTTTAATAGCATGTCAAATTTTTGACAAATGGAACGTGTCATTTGCAAGTTTGAGATGTGTTGAAAGTTTTAACTTTGACAAATCAAGGGAGGTTTGATGAAATAGACGGTACTATTAAACATTTCACTCCAGTTTGCCAATCATTAAAACAATATTTGATAGTTGCATTCACTTTCCCATTCGATCCTGATTTTAGATAATTAACTGAATGTATCAAATAGTAACACTTTGTTCTTTGAATATTTAGTAATTGGACGAGGTTATAAAACAAATTTTACTCCCAGAGTCCAGCAATGCTCTGACTAGTATATCGTTACCCATTTTGTCAGTAACTAAAATTACAGCAGTTGGCAACAAGGCCCAAAATTTCTTTGTTTCACCAAAGGCTATACGAGAGAAAACTTCCCTAGCCTCTCGAGCTTCCGTGCTAACCGCAGAGCATTCTCCTTCATCTGGGGAAGATTGTGAGGGTATTTGACTTGTTAAACCAGTGAACCACTCTCCATTAAATTTCTTATTTGGCGTTTCTTTTGTTCCAGTACTTGGACATCTCACGCAATAAAGTATATAGGATATTTTTTCCATCGCCGTGCTCTCTTTACGTCTTCAACGCTTCTCTAAACAACATAATCGACATTGACACCTTAGAGGCTTGCCCTACGATAGAAATAATGGACCTTTCGAAAAATCCAATTTTGTGGATTAATAATTCCACCCTGTCAAATTTTACAAATCTTAAGTTCTCGTCACTAGCAGGCACATCACTACAAATATTACCTCCAGGCCTTTTCCATAATCTCAGAACACTAAGAGTACTCAACTTATCGAATGTGGGTTGGATATCCTCCTCCGCCACAGATTTCCAGATGCTGAAAAGCCTTCGTACACTTCGCTTACTAAATGTTCCACTCGAATCGCTTCCGTTAATGTCTCTGCCTTCTCTCGAGAACCTCGACATCTCTGAGTGTAATCTGTTAAAGTCTCCATGGGATACCCTCCGGCTGTTGGAACCTCTTAAATCACTTAGGTTAGCTCGATACAAGTTCAACGGTCTCCCGGCCCAAGCATTTGCGCAGCACAGGAATCTCACAAGCCTCGATCTAAGTGGCAATGAGATAACTAAGCTGCCTTCCGGAGTCTTCGAGAACCTGTATCAGCTGGTCAGTCTCTCCCTTAGTAACTGCTCTTTACAGACTCTTTCTGCGACACACCTCGCAAACCTCACTCGGTTGAGAGAGCTCGATTTATCATGGAATCAACTTACGTGCGTAGATTCTAAATTATTTGATAACCTCAACGGTCTTAAACATATTATGCTAATGCATAATAAAATAATTTCACTTCCAGAAGACTTATTTATGAATGTGCCAATGCTTAAAACGCTTCAACTACACTCCAACAAATTGACCACTCTTCCTAAAAGAGTGTTTACCCCGTTATCCAATCTTACATCCCTCTACTTGGCTGATAACCCATTGTTTATATTGATAGATTGTCATTCAGAATTTTCTATTTTCAGTAATCTTTCAAAATTAGAGATACTATCCGTAGGAAATGCACATTTAGAGTATTTGGACGCGAAAACGTTGACCGGACTGTCTAAGCTGATATTTTTTGATGTATCCTTCAATTTGTTAACGTCTCTGCCAGAGGACATTTTTACAGGATTAACTTCTCTGAGAAAGATATATTTAACTAGTAATTTACTGAATTTTTTGCCTGAAAATCTATTGAAAGGACTAGAGAATTTGGAAGCACTGATAATCCCACGGAATAAACTGAAGACTCTTAGCAACAAGATGCTGCGACAGGCACCATCGCTCAAACATCTTAATGCAAATAAAAATGACATTGAAGAAATACCAGAAGACTTGTTTGCAGGTAAGAACTGCTTGACTGAGTATGGCGCAGGACGGAGACAATTTAATTAATACGTTCACCAATATTTATGAAACACCCCGAAAATTACTGATATTCGCAAACGTTGGATTGCAGCACTGATGAGGCATCCTTTCGCTGTTATTCGCCTAGCAGGTTTGCAACAAAAAATAAGAAATGTCTCTTCAACACAATGTTTTAATTTATTTGTATATTTTTGGTTGTGCATAGACCAAAAATTAATATTTTTTTTCTTGTACAGGTTATTGCAATGGCTGAGTATCTGGGAAATAAACTTAGACATATGCAAAAGTATTACTGTTAGGTCTCCAAAAATTACTTTGTTATTGTGTGAAACTTAAATAATACACTTTTATCCCTTTACTAGACTTGCATGAAGTACTTTTTCTCTCAGTCGTCTTATCTATTTGGAAGTGGGTGTCCAAAGTTTCGTGCTTGTTCATGGAGTAGTAATCTCCCAGCTTAGACATTTCCCAAATTTCTTGATAACGTCTCTCAGTTTCTTTTAAATCTGGACATTAAAAATGTCTACATGTCTGTTCACATAGTCACCTAAATGAGCATAACCAATGGACTTTCAAGCTCATTTTACAAGTTTGAGCTTTGAATGCTGCATGCATCTGTTTCACGATAGTTTTGTCGTAAGAATCTTTTATAACACATTGAAATGTATTCATGACCAGACACCACTATTCCAAAGATACTTTTTTAGCTTCATTAATCGTTTGAAGACTTTATCTGCCTGGAGTTTAGAAATATCAAATCATAAAAAAGTCCGTTTTTCAGAATGCTTTGGGAATTTAGAGGTCTTAACTGATGGGTTTTACATATTTTCGGAGAGAATCCACGAATTGTTTCATCAGCTCTACCGCGATGGAAATGTAAGAGTAAATTATTAGCGTGTATTCAATTTACATTACATGTTTTCGTGTACATTACAATTGTTATGAAAATGTTCACGTCGTAAATATTCATATTTTATACATTATTGCATTTGTAAGTATACTTTCTTCAAAGGATTTCTAATGAACTTTCTTGAAAATCAAGTTTCCTGCGAAATGCAGCTCAAATTTACATACTTTTTAGAAACGTTCAAAACACATTTTGTCCAAAACGTCTCCAAATTTTTTAATAAAAATGTGTATAAAGATATATTTTAGATATATTTTAATTATACTACTAAGGGAGAGAAAGTTTTAGAAAATGTGATAATAATCCCTTTTAGGGGTCATTAGCAGCTGGGATAAATGGGGCAATACCGGAATACTAGTCGAGATCTAAGAGATTAGGAAACTTACTAGTACGAGAAAGTTAGTTTCAATCTACAGCACTAGTTGTATTTTTGTGGATATATTTTTTCGACTCTTCAAAATATTTGGGGAAAGCTAAACTTCCTCTATCTCTCCTGATGCTTCTCTTCTGTTTGCCTACAGGTCTCGCCAACTTAACGCATATTTACCTGGCATCAAATAAGATTTCATATTTTCCTCCCAAAGTAGTAGCAAATCTCCCGCATTTGAAATTCCTTTATCTTCAAAACAACCGTCTCACGCAATGGGAGTGGGAATATAACGGTATCCGCTGGCCGGATATCAGAGCGGTGCTTCTGGACAACAACCCCATTGCCCGGATGGGCGAATGGGTGATGCGCTCCTGGTTGCTGCCGAGCAGAGAAAAGCGATTGCTCGCGATGAATGGCAGCGAGCTGAGCAGAGCAGAAGACCTGGAATGGCTGCTAGAGGACCAGGCGCTCACGTTGGCAGTAGTGTGGAACTGCGCTTGCGGACACGTCCACCACAGAAATGCTGATGTGTTTTTCTGTGTGGACATGATGTGCGTGAATACCCAATGGGATCATCTCAGTACGAAGTTGCCCACGACTTGGATTGAAGCAGTCAAACGTGGGCGGATTGGCTAGTCCCAGGAATTATACGGAATCGTAATGAAAACAAATTAAAGTAGGAAAATTCCAAAAGAAATATTCTATTTTAAATATTTTTACCCTTGCCATCCTCAGAACGTGAGTAGTTTTTTTACGTCAGTAGTAAATTTGGTGTTTATAACCGCGAGGGTGAAATAGAAAAATATTTTTAAATTTACAAAATTAGTGATATAGTTTGGCGTCTTCATAAATAGAAATAACTCTGAATGACTAATTACGGCGTTCTGGCGTCAATTATGGTATCTGAGATTTTATGTAGCTTACAAAAATTCTATACGACACAAACAGACGAAACCTAAGTGTAAATTACATGATCTTGAAACAGCTTTAGTACTGAAAATGCTACTCCCATTCTCCTCTTTCATAAAATCCTTTAATCTCAATTTTGATCAAAGTAGCTGATAACCTTGTTTGCACCTGAATTTGGTAAAAACTAACTTTGTTATGAAACTGTCATAAATAACATAAAGCAGTTTTCAATATAAATGGAATACTAAACGACTATGACCCAAATGCACGAAGATTTCCTTTTGTGACCATTTTTCTATTTCATTTGGCGTTTTAAATATCTTCTTTCCAGACAAGTAACGTCAGTGAATATATCCAACGGATTCAAATATTTATTTCGGTCGGTTTATTTCGTACATAATTTCGTTCAGTTGAAGATATGAAAAGACTTTTCCTTTGTTAGGCTCGATCAGAAACAACTGATGTATTGTGAATAATGAGAGGGTCCAGACGGTGAGAATATGAATGGACGCAAATGCGACAAAAATCATTACATATCTACAACAAGCTTGTAATGAAAAGCTACCCAATTGAAAACGTTACTTATTTAGTGATGATGGCAAATCTATCGAGAAAGGTAATAATTACCACCTCTTGGGCGGGTTGAGGGGCACATTACCTCAACCACTATCTACTTCGTCTTATTCTCAATAATTTCTACTTTTACGCCTTTACGTAAATTCTTCGTAAGAAGAGAAAGTTATGTAATCGTGCGGCAGAAAAGGCCGACATTTCGCCAACAAAAAACTTACTGCCATGTTCTGGAGAAGTAAAAGGGGATAAATCCTGTTGCTACATTTAGAAAAAAATCCTCTAACTCGTGGTGTAGCCATAATACACGTTTTGTTGAGTCTTCATACCGAATAATCGTTTGACGGCAAAACGTCTGCCTGTCTGTGTCAGTCAGTCAGGCCAGGTCAGGTCAGTCGGTCAGGTCAGTTCAGTCAGATCAGGTCAGGTCAGGCCAGGTCATGTCAGGTCAGGTCAGGTCATGTCATGTCAGGTCAGGTCAGGTCAGTCCAGTCAGGTCAGGTCAGGTCAGGTCAGTCCAGTCAGTTCAATCAGCCTGTCAGTCAGTCAGCCTGTCAGTCAGTCAGCCTGTCCGCCTGTGGTCAACGCTAGCATCTAAACCGTTCAGCTGATTTTCTTCGAACTTTATATTCCTCAGTCGATCTGAATGATCACGTGGCTTTGGGAAATTCAAGCGGATATTTTAATTTTTGAAAGTACTTCACGTAAAGACTCAAACACATTTTTAAAATTTTCTCAAAATGGCCGCAATTTTTTTAATTTAATGTTGTTGGCCAATAGTGCGAAGGACGTTTAAGAGAATGGTTTAGATCTATTTTGCTGACTTCCCCAATTTTTCGAAAATTGCAAAAAATGTTTTAAAACTACAAACTATATATTAACTTATTGATTATTTTGTACATATATATATATATATATATATATATATATATATATATATATATATAATTTACAAATAATCAATAAGGTAAGTTTCTTGATTAATTAACGTTTGTTTAAATTCTGATAAATCATCAAAACAGATTATTATATTTAGTTTGTAACAAGCTCGTTTGTAATTGGTTCAAAATTTGATAAAATGCTATAATATTCTTTCATTTTATAGTACATTGCAATTAGATTATGATCTACTCTGTATTCCTTAGGGTTTCAAAGTGCTTTTTAATCTTTATTTAAATATACATACTTTCGTTAAATATATTTCTACAAATTAATTTTTTTCAAGAAAATTTTTTACGTTGTGGTAAAATGTTTCAATATTTTTACACAAGTAAAAATACATCATTATTTATTTAAAAACGTATCAAAAACGTTAAACCCGTCTTTTCGGAGTGATTCAAATTATTATTAATTTATTATTATACTAATTAATATTAACATACATTAACGCAATTAATATGTTAGCATCTACGCCAACAAATAGCTCGACCAGAGTTTGGAGTTGGAACTTCTTATGATGAGAATCGCAGGTATTTAACAAGTACTCAATGATACTCCGCCTACGGTGTATTTGAAAAACTACTACAATGTGAAAGTATTTAATTTATTTTATTTGTAAACAACTTGCAAGAAATAGTTAACAATGGTGTTGCAAAATTTCAATTAATGGTTTAACGATTAGTATTTAAAAATCTTAGAATTGTATTACGTGATCTTACGCACAGCAACTATACTCTGGCGGAATATCTGAGGAACTAATCTGCTCTTAACCACAGGCGAAAAATAATGATCATGGTATGGTGCATCTAGCAACATATGATGATCAATCTTTGCAACGACTCCGCGATAATGCTGAAGAAGAACCTGTAAAAAATGTTAGATTTTGAGGTATCGATGTTTATTGCATGTTCAATGAACTTTTATTAGTATGCACAGAAGCTGCTTCACTGTTCGCGAGAAGCAACATCTCATGTTAAACCCCATTGTTAACAATAAGGCATAAAATGGCCCCCCGTAATATCCTTGCGCTTCGTATTCTGTTAATGGTACTCATTTCTGAATAAAATGTGGAAGGAAACAATTCAATGTTTTGCTTTTCCTTGTCAATTATCTTAAGCTCTGTATCATCTCGCATAGCCCACTGAATTCTTGAATTTGAACACGCTTACAAAAATATTCTCGCACGAGAATTACAATATTCAATAGTCAATCATATACAATCTCATAAAAAAACACAGAAAAACATAGTGTACCTACAACAGCACACACTTTCTCATAATGTTAGCAATTCCTAGCACGCACTGGGCTACCTGATGTTTCATTTTCGTGTAATTCATGTTCGGCTGTAATTGCATTCGTGATCGCGGCCCATTACGATGGATTTTTTAAAACACTGTCTAAGCCTGTAGAGATCCAGTAAACACGGCTGAAGTTCCAAGGTAGCAGAACAGTATCACAGAAACTTGGAGTATTCAGTGGAATTTTCCCATTTAGCATGAAATAAATAAAATCTTGTATCGTTATTTAGTGAACAAGATGCACTATAGAAGACATCCGATTCCAGGTATTAAAATTATCAGTATACAAGTACTAATATCCTTATACAGTAAAACACTGGAGTGTGCAGATGTATGTGTGCGAATGTGTGCAATTCCGTCACTCGGAGTTAGACCACTTTCCGTGCATCAAAAGAGACGCATGAAGTGTCATTGGACGTGTCTCGTTCTCCTGATAGGGAACTGATAATTTGTTTTCGAATCCAGATAGAAGATTGAAAGTAATTTCCAAAAACATGCTTTGTCGCTGCAATCCTAGTGATAATGCCAGGAATTAAACCAAGGCCTCTTTAATCAATGCAACCTAAATTGATCGATTTAACACCAGTATCCAAACGTATTTCTCGCACAATACACCATAATTTTTTTCGTTGTCATCATTGATGATGTAATCTTTAAGTGAACAATTGAATTAACAAGTAAATTACGCTGAGGACTGATTTCAATTTAGATTCAAATTATCCTATTTAAAAAAATGAATTCGCAAAAACCTTCAAACAGTATTGCCTCAGAACTTATTAATTTTGAGGAATTTCAAGCGAATACGGAGAAAACAAAACAGAGTAATGCTAGAGAATGAATGAACGTTATGTTCAACTTCGCACTTTTACGTTCTTGCAAATACCGATTTTCAAATGAAGGTGACCCACATCTCATTCTTATTAAACTTAACTAACACCTTATTCACATAAATATACAAAACAGTCGCCTTTTAATAGTAGATTTGCATGCAACGCTAGATTCGCACATAAAGCGATTAATAGAGCAATTGCAGAAGTGATCACAAATTAGACTGAGTTTGTGAAGTTTTATTCTCTTCAAAAATTAGAAGGAAGGAAAAATTAGAATAAATTAGAGAAAAATATGAAAGTGTAAAGGAAATCCGGGGAAGAATTAAAAGTATTTGTAAAAGATGTTGCGACAGAATTTTCGGAACTAATTGCATTTGTACATTTAGCATTTTTGCTAATGCGAATGTGCTATGTGCATTTTTGTACATATTAGCTAAGAAGTTTAAAAATGCAGCTGAACTAAAATTCAACTATTAGCTTCACAACCTGCAAGTATATGTTACGGCAATTATAATTTTGAAATTGCAAAATGACCAGTTCATATCCCGTATGGAGGTAAGACACAATGCCATTGGAGGACATATCTGAAACACGGTTTCCATATTTTTGGGATATTTCCGAAATGTTGCACGCGAAGTGATTACAGAAGAAAGTTATCAAGGTGACTCGATACTAAGTTTACGTTGATGTTTTCGTTTCGTTCGGGGGCGCCTCAAAAAGGTCCGGTTTCCTTTACTCGGTGAGCGTTACTCGCGCGAGTGTTCACAGACAAAGAATTCTCTGTTTTCCCTGACTGTTGCTCTAAAAGTAAAATTATTATTTTAAAATCGATATAGTCTATTTGAAATTTATTCAAGGGCCCGTAAAAATCATATCAGATGAGATAGCCTTCTGGAAAGGAGAAAAGCGGATCTAAATATTTCTCATGAGTATCTGTCTGAGCCAGAGATTTCGAAAATATTCTCATATGTTTGCAAATTTATTCTTTAAATTTCTGAAAAAAATAGCGTAAAGTACATTAATAAAGAGGGCATATACCCTATTTTTATGGTTAAGTATACATTTTTGAAAATTTGCAATGTTTTGGAAAAACTACGAACAACTTTCGAGCATGTTCAACTTAATGATAGAGATATTTTACTTGAAATTGAATTTGTTCATCTTAATTAGTCTTTTAATTAATGTCAAGTAAATTTAAAAAAATATTAGTACTTTCCCACCGATGTTTTGTGAAATATGGACAATATTAAAAACAAAAGGCTGGAAAACGGGTTCAGAATTTTTTAGTTAATTATTTCTGTATAGAGAGTTACTGGATTGAAAAATATGACAAACGCACTTTAATATATTATCTTGGTTTTAAAAAATACACAAATGTAAATTTTACTTTCCCGTATACATACGTATATACGAAGTAATATACGTAGCATAAGGAAAGTGACTTAAATGCCGCGGAAAATCGATTTCGAGATTTAAAGGGAAATACACGTTTTGGGGTCCCCTGATACCGAAAAAATGTTTGTTTTTTTTCAAAACAGTCAACTACTTCATTAGAGTGTAAACCATACGTAGGTTTTTTTTTCAAAATGGATATTTCCCAGTCCATATGGCTCCACTCAAGACACCACGATTTTGAAACACTTTCTTCAAAATTTGGGGATACTTTACATCAAGCCTCCCGGACATATTAAAAAATTTCTCAAAAACGGCTCCACGGTTTTTCTTTAAATTTCTTTTAAGAATAGAGTGAACTACACTTACAAAGGTGGCATAGCTCCCATTTTCACAGTTATCTCTAAAATTTTCGAAAAATTCAAAAGTTTGAATCTTTTCGCGTCTTTTTACAACTTCAAAATGGAAGATAGAGGTTCTTCCTTTATATAAAATTAGTTGTCCATAGTTAGTTCTTTCATTAAGGTCCTGTACTTCTTTTGAAACTACAAAGTTGATGATAGATGTTTTTGGCTAAGATAAAGTCTGTTGTACAAAATTAGGTCTTTAAAAAGGTCATGTACATTTTTTTTGTGATGGTTAGTTTATGCGTAATTTGCGCTAAAAATTTACAAAACTATATTCCCCGAAACCTCTCCAATTTTTTTCTTTAAATTTTCTCCACAATGTAATACGGGACAATAAGAAATATGGTGCTAGTCCCATTTTCAGGTATAGCTCGTTTTTTCGAAAATTAAAAAAAATATTTAAAAGTATAAAATTGAAGATCGAGTTTTTTGTCTCAGGCAAAGTATGTTGTGCAAATTAAGTAGTTAAAAATGGCATATTGTATTTTCTGAAAACACGAGAAGTTTTTGCATAATTTTCGTTTGGGTGCATAGCTAGGGTGGTCAGAATATATATAATGTGAATCTCTTCCTATATAGGCATAAGCTAAAAGCGCAACTAACGCATATTGGGAAAACTAGTTGATGGTCAATGCTATATGCTAAGCTGCGAAGTAATGCCATCTGGTAAGTACGATCATCTTCAGACCCTACGTTCCTCCCTTGAAGGCTGCTTGGCCGACGTCCTTTGCCTCTGTCCGACGGTAACCTCTTCGTTTTACGCAGGCCTTGAGACGGAATGAATTGGGAGCCTAACGCTTTTCTCTTCCCTGCCAATAGATTCAAATGCTCTACGGACAGGCGTCATCGAACTGACAAAGATAACTTTCAATGCGATGGTTACATAATATAATTCAGAAGTCATTTATTTGTGACTAAATACATTTCTAAATATATTTAATTTCTCTTTGGGTGCGATTTCTATAGGAAAAGCCCCGCCTTACAGTCTTTAATGATGAGCCGTGCTTGGAAAACAAGTTTTAAAATTTTCGCAATTAGCACACTACGTCAGTGTTGAGAGTTGAATATCCGCTTCGAAGAGAAATGAGTTCCTATCTTTCACAAGCGCCACAGAGCGAACGGCGATGGTGGTTTCGGTGGAGGCGGACTGGCAGGAGCAAGCGGGGGAGAATCATGGGCCTGTAGGGAGAGAGCGATGGCAGAGGCGGCGGCATGTGAGGAAAGGCCTTGGCGGCAGGAGAGCTTGCTGGGAGGCCCCAGCACCGACCGCAGCCGCCTCCACGCCGCCTCCTCCGCCCCCTCGGCGCCGCCCCCGCAGCACCCGCCCGGCGCGCACCCCGACGGCCACTGCAGGAAGGTGCGCGTCTCCACCAGCAAGCGCAGCAGGCGCGGCAGGGCCTTGGCGTCCAGCGGCTGCAGCTCCACCAGCACCAGGAAGTCCCGCCCGGCGCCCTCCAGCAGGCGGTGCGTCGCCATTTCCAGCTCCCACTGGCACCACTAAGCGCACAAGACCCACATCAACTCCCCAGCAGGCGGTGCGCCGCCATCTCCAGCTCCCACTGGCACCACTAAGCACACAAGACCCACATCAACTCCCCAGCAGGCGGTGCGCCGCCATCTCCAGCTCCCACTGGCACCACTAAGCACACAAGACCCACATCAACTCCCCAGCAGGCGGTGCGCCGCCATCTCCTGCTCCCACTGGCACCACTAAGCACACAAGACCCACATCAACTCCCCAGCAGGCGGTGCGCCGCCATCTCCAGCTCTCACTGGCACCACTAAGCACACAAGACCCACATGAACTCCCAGCAGGCGGTGCGCCGCCATCTCCGGCTCCCACTATCATCACTAAGCACACAAGACCCACATCAACTTCCCAGCAAGCGGTGCGTCGCCATCTCCGGCTCCCACTGGCACCACTATGCACACAAGACCCACATCAACTCCCCAGCAGGCGGTGCGCCGCCATCTCCAGCTCCCACTGGCACCACTAAGCACACAAGACCCACATCAACTCCCCAGCAGGCGGTGCGCCGCCATCTCCAGCTCCCACTGGCACCACTAAGCACACAAGACCCACATCAACTCCCCAGCAGGCGGTGCGCCGCCATCTCCAGCTCCCACTGGCACCACTAAGCACACAAGACCCACATCAACTCCCCAGCAGGCGGTGCGCCGCCATCTCCAGCTCTCACTGGCACCACTAAGCACACAAGACCCACATGAACTCCCCAGCAGGCGGTGCGCCGCCATCTCCAGCTCCCACTATCATCACTAAGCACACAAGACCCACATCAACTTCCCAGCAAGCGGTGCGTCGCCATCTCCGGCCCCCACTGGCACCACTATGCACACAAGACCCACATCAACTCCCCAGCAGGCGGGGCGTCGCCATCTCCGGCTCCCACTGGCACCACTAAGCACACGAGACCCACATGAACTCCCCAGCAGGCGGTGCGTCGCCATCTCCGGCTCCCACTGGCACCACTAAGCACACAAGACCCACATCAACTCCCCAGCAGGCGGTGCGTCGCCATCTCCGGCTCCCACTGGCACCACTAAGCACACAAGACCCACATCAACTCCCCAGCAGGCGGTGCGTCGCCATCTCCAGCTCCCACTGTCACCACTAAGCACACAAGACCCACATCAACTCCCCAGCAGGCGGTGCGCCGCCATCTCCAGCTCCCACTATCATCACTAAGCACACCAGACCCACATCAACTCCCCAGCAGGCGGGGCGTCGCCATCTCCGGCTCCCACTGGCACCACTAAGCACACGAGACCCACATGAACTCCCCAGCAGGCGGTGCGTCGCCATCTCCGGCTCCCACTGGCACCACTAAGCACACAAGACCCACATCAACTCCCCAGCAGGCGGTGCGTCGCCATTTCCAGCTCCCACTGGCGCCATTAAGCACACAAGACCCACATTAACTCCCCAGCAGGCGGTGCGCCGCCATCTCCAGCTCCCACTGGCACCACTAAGCACACAAGACCCACATCAACTCCCCAGCAGGCGGTGCGTCGCCATCTCCGGCTCCCACTGGCACCACTAAGCACACAAGACCCACATCAACTCCCCAGCAGGCGGTGCGCCGCCATCTCCAGCTCCCACACGCACCACTAAGCACACAAGACCCACATCAACTCCCCAGCAGGCGGTGCGCCGCCATCTCCAGCTCCCACTGGCACCACTAAGCACACAAGACCCACATCAACTCCCCAGCAGGCGGTGTGTCGCCATCTCCAGGCTGCCGACGAGTAATTTTATAAAATCTGTTATAAGCGAACCTGGTGTCTCCCATAAAATGAGTCTTTAAGGACAAGTTTATATAACCCTGAACATATAGAGAAAATTCCAACCTCAATCTTAATATACTATGATTACATATATACAGGATATTCTTCACTACAGACATTTCATTTTTTATCCGTAGAGATAAGGGTCATATTGCAAATCAGTGCCCAATGAAGCCCCTAAATAATAATGAAACTGAAGAAAACTCCCCTTCTCTCACCGTGAATTCAAAAGCTGATACTAGATATTGTGGCGTCACCGATTAATTAAATATAATTTTATTATGGCATCGCCAATAACCAATAATTCCTACAGCTGGAAATAGCTCGCGCCGCGGCACAGAAGTGGGTCAAGCGACGCCACCGCGACGGGTTTCTTTAGTTCCGCATCGGGCCAGCCCCGAACGCACTCAGAGGCAACCCCGTTTTATTGCCCCCTCATAAATAGACACAAAGGCCCAGGCCGAAGACCGGCCGAACAAAGCGCCACCCTCACGTTCTTTCTGCTGCCGCGCGACCGGGGCGTCCCAAACCCCAAAGGAAGGATTGGCCGGGTGTCAATTAAAGAAGACGACGCATTTACGACACGTCGTAAGCGAGAACCTTTCTCGGCCTCTTCCAAACAATGCTTGCTGCAAGTGGCACGCGTCAGGGCAGAAGTCTCGCAGGAGCAGTTTCTCCCTAAATACAGTAGGCAGTTGATTAGCCCATGACGGCCCGGGAATCCGGGAATCGGGAATCCGTGAAATGCGCTTTTACGCGCGCACGTGTCCAGACAGCTGCGATCAGCTCCCGGAGCAACTGACAAAGGGAAGCGAGCGAGAGAGAGAAGCCAGCGACAGACAGAGAACATTTACGGAAAAATACAGAAAAATCGACACGAGATTGGTTAATCAGAATTCTGCGACGCAGCCACCCTCGACCAATGGGAAGCTTCGCCATGAGGGAAGGGAGAAATTTGGTGTCAGGAACATTTTGGGAAGGGGAAAGGCAGCTCTTTTATAAACGTGATGCACAGCGGGGATAGTACTACTTCTAAAATTTCCTCGGGGACACTTCTTAGATTTTTTTGACGGGAGGACTTCTAAAATTTCTTCGGCTGGACGCCTTTCTAAAATTTCTTCGGAAACACTTCTAAATTTTTGTTACTTCGAGAGAATTCCAAGATACTTCTTGGTAGCTAAATGTGCTTAATTATTTAATTACTTACGATCGGGACGCGAGTTTGGGAAAAGACTTTCCCAGAGCCGAATTAGTCAGGACGCGACTCGTAGACTTGTTGCGGAGAAAACTCGGGCGGGAAACTACCGGATCCCGCGCCGTTTCCGCTTCGGCCCGCCAGCCTTGCCGCCTCTCGTCCCGGGCCCAGTGACAGCCCTTTTCGCAACGTCAACGCCCGTGGTCACCCAACCCACTGAGCCTGTTCGAGCTGACAACCTGGAATCGCCGCTACCTGAGCGAGAGTAGACGCGCCGCAGAAGACCAGCGACCCGGAGCCGCCGCCGCCTCTGTCCGAGGCTGCCGCCTCGGCCCGCCCACGAAGACCAGCAGCCATTGGTGAAAACTATGAGACGATGCCGTCTCACTGAACAATTGTAACGGCGAAAAAACTGCAGGTGGCCGCGCTCAGGCCCAGCAGAATTAACCACTTGTAATTCAGTCACAGAGTAGTTTTAGTGAAAAACTTGCGTCGCCCATTGCGACATTGTAATTTCCCTGGCAGCTTTTTGGTGCCAGGAATAAACAGTTGTTTGTCACAAATGACTCAATTGCTCATTCTTGACCTCCCAACTCTTCCATTCAGTTACATTTCAGGAGCTGAACCTGGCGCCCTCCCCCGTGCACATTAGGTTTGATTACATTTGGCTGGTCCCAACGTGGGGCTAGTTTAGTGCAACATTAGGTAGGATTACAATATATATCACATCAATTATAAAATAAAAATCAAGCTTTTTTATTCAGTAACGTACAATTTTCAACTCTTCAGAAAACAGCTCACCCTACTGTTTCGTCATTGCAAGAATCATACATTTTAATGAAGACAGAAATTAGCACCAAAAAGCTCAACCAACAAAGAAGAACAAATCAAGCACCTCGTACAACTCAAGACATTACACAAAACAAAAAAGTAGAGAAACAAATTGCACCAATAAAAAGCACCATAGATAATAATCAAGAAAAATTTCCATTAAATTACCAACAATTTTTAGTATTCATGATTCTTTTATTAGTCATGCGTGATATGTTGTGAACGTTGTAGTATTCCAGTTAAAGCATGTAGGGGGCCCACTGAAGTTGTTCCTGCCTTGCGAGTGGGCATCGGCGTCGTGGCGTGTGAGGAATGCTTTCCATCGGGAAGACTCCGAACAAGACCGAGTGGAGCCAAACGGCCCGAAACAACAAAGGACGAGGAAGAGTATGGAAATAATACCAGCACCCATAAGTATCTCTGCAATATTATTGCGGGATATCATCCCGTCATTGATAGGGAAGATGGTAACGACTTTGATGTTATTTTGCATAATTGAATAATATATGTTGAAAGTTCAAATGAAAATTCATAACATAGATCAAAATGAGGGCAAGTTAATGAAAGATTTGGGGCCAATGCTGAGATTCAGATTTATGTTGGTAATGGGAGTTATGAAAGAAATATGTGGAATTGTAATAGTTTAAATGAGTAATATTGCTAGTGTAATAGTATTAGAAATGCGATGGCAAAAGGAGATTATAAAGATAAAAATAATTGCAAATAAAAATGATGTAGGGTTTAAAGATAATGATCTTGGAAGAAATAAGTAAAGGTGATCACCAAATACGATTATATGAAGTACTATTGATAATAAATATTTTTTTTTTGTTTTTAAAGAATATATATTTATATCCCAATCACGTATGTAGCAATTTTAAGGAATATAGTGCAAGAAGAAGGATCATCTACCCAAACGAAGCAATTCAAGAGAAATCTTATAAAGAAAGTTTAAAATCCAGTTTCTTTTCATGTTCAACACAAATAGACTGTCAGCGTCAAGGACAAAAGTAGATAGTGTGCCTTACGAGTACAGACACAAACTGCGATCACTTTTCTCTAGCCTTTACACGGTGGATCTTGTCAGATTTCTGTGGTTGCAAGAAAATAGTAAATAATTGATTTCAAATAGTAATTTTACGTAACCTCGGGGAAGAAATTCTTTCTATGCGCAAAGAATCACTTAATAGTCTTGGACCATTGAGTCTAATGTTTCTACTGCTCTTTTTGTTTATACATTACAATTATATCAGGTTTCTTGGAAAATTGATCGACAGAAGATTCTAGCATTACGAATACAGGAAAAATTATTTCGTTGATTCTAGGCTTGAAAAATATTGACGTAACTTTCTCAGAAACTAATGCTGAGTAAACTTTTTCTCGCTGCCTCTCGGAATATCTCCATTCCGGAATATCTCCACAAGTTTCTCTTAAAGAGGCCCATCGTTAACCGACTGAAGATCGCACTACTGGCGGCTGGATTACTTAGTGTAAGGGGATCGGATGTACTAAACAAGCGGTGCTACAGAATGTCATTTTTGAGAAAATTTCGAAAAATATTCCTGGGATTTCACATACAATTCAAAAATTTGTTTCAAACTCACAATGTCTCAAACCAGTCCACATAGATAGAGGGACATTTGTTTTGACAAAAATACTACGAGTAGATTAGGCGCTGGCATTGTTCACACGACGAACCATCGGAGAGAGACAAACAGGCAAACAGGAAGAATCGTAAACGGACGTTTAAAAAAAGGAAAAAAAGAAAAAACACCTTTCGATGTCAGGGGACCCCAGAAAGTATATTTCCGCTGAAATCTCGATACATTACTTTCTATTTTTTGCATATTTTACTCCGTGTACATACGAGAAAATAGAAGGTTGAGGAGTGAATAAAATTTACTGAGTACTGTAGAGTTAGCCCTCGCCCTTAATGGGATCTTAGTTGGCTAATGATGATAATAATAATAATAATAATAATAATAATAATAATAATAATAACAACAAAATCAAATGTCATTATATAAATGAAATGCTTATGCAAACATAGAGTAAAAACTTCACTGGCTTCATTGGGCTATAACAAATATTTTACTAAAATACAGAAATGCTCCAATGTTAAGAAAAGGTACATAAACAAATTATTTGGGTTGGTGTATCTTGAAATGCTAAAAAGCATCGATGTAGTCTTATGGGCCTCGCGAGGGGGTTCAAAAAAAAGTTGCTCTCCTCCGTTCTCTCGCGCACCCGTTCTCTCGCGCACCCGATTGGTGATAGTTGTCACGGACACGAAAAAACAGCTTTGATGAAATTTTAATATTCTTCATTCAAGTAGATTTTATTAAAGTTATAGAAATATTGTAGAGAACATAATGGACGTTATCACCACCAAATTATTGGGAGGGGTGTTAACAGATAAGGCACGGTTTATTCCTCAACTATACTCCATACGCCACAAAATATCGGGGGAATCTTTCCTTCCGTGACTCCTTGGGGATACCCATGACCGATAGCCCCAAAACTTCAAAAAATGTGCTTCAGAAGAATTTGCTTTTTCAGGGTCTTTCTGAGGCGCGGCGCGGCGTCGAGGAACTCAAGAGAAACGCAACCGCTCGGGGAAATCACCGCTTCACAGTAAGCAGCCGAACAACATGCACATACATGATGCATGTGCATGGCTGTAACACCTTTTATGGCAATCCCGATGAATGTCAAATACGTGTCTCAATCATTAAGACAGATCAATGGGGCTTAAACTCCACACCAATGGTTTGGAAAACGTTGCTGGTTAAGATGACCTTAATGTAATCAGTTGATGAAATTTAATTGGACATTAAATGATAAACTATTAAGTCACATTTAATAATTAAGTAATCAATTGATTAAATAATTCTCAAACTAAATATAGTTAATTGATTTAAATAAAATAATAGTAATAATAGTATAACGCTGTAATTTGTGATATACGGTAATATGAGAAGTGATGTGGATAATGATAAAAATACGCAATATCATTTTAAAAAGTAATAAGTTGCTTCACTTATCAAACACTTTTTCTTTTACTTAATTTGCAATTACGCAGCTTGAATGATACGTTTTGATTTTAATTGCTTTTTCAGTATTATACAGTTTTTAAAATTCGTAAAATTTTGAAACTTCAAAGTAACATGTCAGTTAAAGTTTTCGTTGCTATTTACATTGCGATTATATTTGATAATTATGTCAGTTTGTAATTTCGTTGTTGAACGCAATAACATAAATGTAACCTATTACAATTTCAATATATTCCTTTTTTCATACACAAACGTTTTACGTTGATATCCAAGTTTGACCTCTTTTTTTATACTCTTCATGAAATCGAACGCCTTGCGAGCGTGTTTTGTCTTACTTGATGAATGTCAGTGAAATGGTGAAACAGGAGCTTCGTAGGGAACATCACAGGCGAATATTTACTTCACTCGGCCAGGTGTTGCGGCGCCGTGATGCCGACTACGGCGACCTGGCGGCGACTGAGAGGATGGGCTCAGTCTGGCCTTGCACGGCTTCCTGTGACGTCACAACCGTCTGTTGCGCGCTTTTGCCGACAGGTTGCGACGTGGAAATTTCTTGCATTGGTCATTGGTCAATGCTGGTTCCTCGCAAGGAAAAGGTACGGTTTATATGAAAGGGTTTCCAGAAGACGTTTCCGGCAATTAAACAAAAGACTGTCACCACAACCGTTTTGCCTTTTCGAATATGTTTTAATACAAAAAAAAATTGAAAAATCCCTATCAAGTGGTCGTATCACATTTACTTTTAATTAAAGAAAGCTCGATTCAATATTGAATACTTGGTTTTTAAAAACAACTTCCATACCTTATTAATAGGTTCAAATAGAAACTATAAGAAGAACTAAGGAAAGAATTATAATTATATTTTGGTCTGCAGAAAAAATGAATTGCACCCTGATCAACAGTTTTGTTGGCAAACATGAAAAAATGAAAGAATATAACAGATACTTTCAATTGTTTTTATAAAAAAATTGTGGAGGAAAATACATCAAATATTGAGCAAAAATAACAAAATTAAAAAAGAACAGAGTACAATTATGATAGGGGCATTGCCATTACAGTACGCCTAGAAAGATTTTGGAGAGAATTGGGTCACTAGAAACAACAGAAGCCCTGTGATGTGAATTGAAAGAAAATATATATTTTCTAAAGACATATTTTCTATATAGAAAATATGTTTCAATTATTTATAATAAAATTTATCAAAAATATCAATAAATAAAACAATAAAATTAATTTTAGAAAACACTTAGAGCAATGCGAGAGGGAGCGTAGTGGGTATCAGTATTATGTATAACTGTTTCTTTCATTTGAAAGTTCTAGAGGAAAACTGTTATGCATTTTTTAAGTTTATAAGTTCCACTGCGTAAATGTGCAAATGCATTTTTACTTTCCCGTATACGTAAGCCATTTTGTCAAAAACTGCTCTAAATTTTTTCTTCAAACTTTTTGAGCAGATAGTGCTTATTGCACTCTTAAAAAAAAGCACTTCAAAATGAACATTACTTCATTTTAATTTTTTAAAACATTACACAAATGTGATTTTTTGAAAGATTTTCCACACCATTAATGTGAACATTTCCTACCATTTGTAAATTCTATTGTATTTGTGAGTTAATGTGTTTCAAATGACGTTTAATCAAAATTTTCGAAAACTCAAAAATTTTCTGTGAAAAAGGGCTTTAAATTTTGAATTTATCATAGCTTTGAAACACCATTTTCTTATAAACGGCTCAACATTTTTGAAAGAAAATTGCCATTTTGTGCGAGGTTTACTGTTCTTTAATATTCTTTAAATAATATTTTCGTTCTACTATTACGAAACCCAAAAAGTACGAAATTTTTTAAAATATATACTTTGAACAGACGGCAACTGCCAAGAGTATGTGGCAAGTACCTGCTTCAGGCCAATGCTCCAAAAATAGCTGGGCGACTGTCGTGAATAGACTGTGTATAACAGATGGCTAAAATGTCTGTCGAATCTTTTTTTTCTGCTGAAAAACGAAATTCTCAACTACAGCAAAGCCGCGCATAGTTTTTAAATGTAGTGATAAATTCATGGCGATTTATGGCAAATAGTGATCTGTAAAGGGTATTGTTATTTTTTATTTAATTATAAGGTTTAGTTTTTAATTAAACATTTCTTTATGAAATTTCCATGGCGTGCGTTCTTTCGGGATACACACGTAAGCCCGAACTGCTTCCTGGTCAAGTAGCTTCCTGTTGGCGTCCACTGATCAACTTTTAGGATTACATTCAAAATTACAAGAAAGCTACGTAGAGACAAGCAAATTCCATTACCGAGTTTCCGAATGCTGAAAACCCGTTGTAGAAACCACGGAAGACAACCGTTTACAACAGTCGGCTGCCAGAATTCTCCTCCAGACAGAGACTGCATTTGACCTAGCTGACAAGTCAGAAAATCTTGCCACTGTTAGGTCTCGAACCTATAACCTCCCGGTCAAAAGTTCTGCAGTGACATCAGTTGATGGACTGGGCCACCACCTCTCCCGGTTCATGTTGCATTATAGATCAGCAATTTTTTCATATTCCTTACATGAAAAGAAGTTTTCCTGTAGGTATTCGATACTGCGCTTTTGCAGTATTCGTGAATATTTTTTGTTATATTTAAATTATTGCAGTGTTGGGCGAAAGTATTTTATTTGCTCATATTAAACAGGCTGTGCGCTACTTTTTGGAAAACCATTTTGTGTGATTTCGTTCAGCAGCATTCTTGCTGCTTCAAACAACTAACGAAACATAATTCAAATGTACATTGTTTAATAGAAAACATCGAGCATTTTCGTATGAAACACTGTTCTTCGCGATATTTGGAGCACGCTTTGTGGTTTCTGTGTCGACCGCCTTCAGGACGTGGAGGGGAGGTGAAACCGCCAGCGACGGCAGGGGCGCCGGGATTCCTGGGGCGAATAGCACGTGGAGGCGCAGTAAATTTGAATATTTAAAAAAAGAATAATGAAGTTAAATAAAAGAAATTAGCTAGCAAAACAAAATAAAACTCGTGAATTAAAATTCTGAGATCATTTTTTCACAAATAGCAAATAAGAAAGGTCCGCGCGCAACTAAATACATAAAGAGTGTGCGACTTACGTAGTTCTAAAGGCATTTACAAAATATTTCCAATGCTTTTTACTAAAAATTCATGAAGGAGCGGGAAAATCAACGCAAAAATATACCACTTGCATTTCGGAACGTTTTTACCTTCTCGCATATTACATTCGAAGTATAGATAAATATTTTCAATGCTGTGGCAAAAAATGGCAATTTTTCGAATGGAAAATTCTTATTTTAGGTTCCCATCACCGAAAAAGTGGATAATTCTTGTTCCCGCATGAACAAACTGACAACGATGTTTTCTCAAGAATGGCTCAAACTTTTTTGACGAGAACATACATGCTTTACTCTTCTAACTTATTCCTAAAATTAAATTTCTATTGCACTATTAAGGGACCTACAAATTCAGAAAATGTGAATAAATTTCTTTTACAGGCTGCTAGCAACTGGGAAGAGGGTGGGGCAATAGCGAAAAGCTAGCCTACACTAAAGAGATTAGAAACGTAACTAGTTCGAGAAAGTATGTGCCATTCTGTGACACTACGAGTTCGAGTGTGTAAAAATATAACTTCTAATTTTTTGGTTTCATATATTGTAAATGAAAATCAAATATTTATTTTACTTGAAAGGCAAATGAAATTTAAACAAAATTAATATATTTTCTAATTGGAAAATTAGTTTGCCTGGTTGACACAGGTTTGCTTCATCAATGCAAAAAGTTTTGAAACAATATACTTTCATTCACTGCTTATTGGAATAGTAAATTAAATAGATGAAAAATGTGTTTTAAAATATAATATTACTTAAAACGTAATAAATAAAATATCACTACAATGTTTACCACGTAATTTTAAATTTAATATAACCGATATATTAAAATTATAATTTAGTTTCATTGTAATAATCGTTTACTTATTATATTAATACTTCATTGTAATAATTAATATATTCCTTAACATTAATTTAGTTTCAATCTGACACAAGTACTATTACCGTTTTTGAATTTGTTTTATTTTAAAATATAAGACAAGAATGTGTTGTTATGAATAGTGTGATTGGAAAGGTATAAATAAATAAGTGAAATATTATTTAGAATGAATTATTGTATTTCTCTTTTGAGAAATTTCTTTCTCTTAATTCATGAGAAACCATAATTCAAACCTGAAAATACTTGAGAGATGACTTCAGAATGAACTTCGTCAGTAAAAAAATAACAATAACATTTTATTTTTTCAACAAATTTAATGACATATCACAGACCATAATAGATGAAAACAAACTTTCAGTCAAACTATGTAATTTTCATTATACCCTAGAACAATTACACAATGTGTGGACTGCCACCTCTTATCGAACAAGAAATCAAGAAGAACTTCTTATTTCTAAGCATGTGTTTTTTAACAATTTTGTATTGCATAAGACTTTGCTTCATAAATATTCATGGAAAACTAATTTAGTAAATTATTAAAAGCTCCTGATTCCATTGATACATGTATTCCATTGAGATATATACACTTAACATAATTGTACTCATAAGAAGAATCGAAAAATATAATATTTATGGTAGAATTTTTACAGATATTTTTAGGAGCTGCTCTTTTTCACAACAAAAGAATCGACACTAGTAGAAAACTGGTATGTAATAGAAACTAAAATTACTCAAACAATTTATATACTCCTTTCATCTAAATCAAATGTATGTCCAATTTAGTCATTCTTAACATAATTAAATCAAAGCTAACTCATTTGTTCATATTTTGGTTGATTTTTGTTTTCATATATTTTTGTGGTTGCAGTCTTTTTCAAAGCTTTGTACTCCTAAATAAGAAATACACTCTTAAAACCATTAAGTTCATAATATTCTTATGTTGAACCTTGTCACATTGCTATAGAGAAAAATGCATTCAGAATCTAAATAATTAATTCTGAAATGAAAGTACAGAAAAATATGAAGGCCTTTTTGTATTCAACCTGCAAAGGAAACTAAATTATTTCCTAGTCATCAATCAAAAAATAACTCAGTAATATATTTAGTCTTTTAAATGTTACCACAAAACTCATAGGTTTTTAATAGAATATCGTTTTGAATTGTCAAGAAAATCAGTCAATATTGAAGTTGCAGAGAAGTTGCAAAGGAGTTATCTATTTAAATTTAGGCCCACTTTGTTAATGAAGTAAGAAACACATTAAGCCACCTTCTGATACACAATTGAACATATATACAGATTCTTCAGAAGTACATACTAAGTTCGAAGTGTCAGTTATACGGTCTTAAACATCCAGGGGCAAAATCCACTTTAATTGTATGCCTACTTAATAAAACTTTCCATTATTACATTCGATATCCTTATCTCAGTATCAGCCATTTTAGAATCATATCTCAATCATTCTCTTAGACATATCTCCAAATACTACTAATGTTCATCAACAATGATTTTCAATTCAATCAAACATTTCCTGTTATCATAAATTCTTAAAGCTCACACGCTACATTTCAATGAAAGTAATATCTTCGGAGAGGAAACACAGCAAGCGTGAATTGCCAAAATCTGATTCAAAATGGCAGAATTTTAACTTCATTCAGTTCGACTAGGCTAGAAATGAATATGTGTGCGCAGGAAAACATCTTTTGTTACAGGCTGCCAACCAATTTGATGTACGTAATAAATGTATTACACAAACTACTCTTACATTGAAATGAAAAAGAACTTTTCTGCGACACGTTACAAAGGGCACGCCGCACTTCTCTTGACCATTAGATGGCAGTTTGTTCCATTACAAACGCCAGTAGCACGATGCTCAATAATACCTGACCATCTAAGATAAACATCACACATCCAGAGCGATGCAATTTTTGAAAGGAATGTCTCCTCCGATAAGAGGGGGATCTTTGTCTTTGACGATGGCCACAGTGGCATTGTCGTTGATGGCGGGGTCGACGTTTGGTGGGAGAGCGGGCTTGGGGAGGACGGGAGTGGAAGGTCCGTGGCGGGAGGAGCGCTTGATGGGAGGCCCCAGCGCCGCCCGCAGCCGCCTCCACGCCGCCTCCTCCGCCCCCTCGGCGCCGCCCCCGCAGCACCCGCCCGGCGCGCACCCCGACGGCCACTGCAGGAAGGTGCGCGTCTCCACCAGCAAGCGCAGCAGGCGCGGCAGGGCCTTGGCGTCCAGCGGCTGCAGCTCCACCAGCACCAGGAAGTCCCGCCCGGCGCCCTCCAGCAGGCGGTGCGTCGCCATCTCCAGCTCCCACTGGCACCACTAAGCACACAAGACCCACATCAACTCCCCAGCAGGCGGTGCGTCGCCATCTCCAGCTCCCACTGGCACCACTAAGCACACAAGACCCACATCAACTCCCCAGCAGGCGGTGCGCCGCCACCTCCAGCTCCCACTGGCACCACTAAGCACACAAGACCCACATCAACTCCCCAGCAGGCGGTGCGCCGCCATCTCCTGCTCCCACTGGCACCACTGAGCACACAAGACCCACATCAACTCCCCAGCAGGCGGTGCGCCGCCATCTCCAGCTCCCACTGACACCACTAAGCACACAAGACCCACATCAACTCCCCAGCAGGCGGTGCGTCGCCATCTCCAGCTCCCACCGGCACCACTAAGCACATAAGACCCACATCAACTCCCCAGCAGGCGGTGCGCCGCCATCTCCAGCTCCCACTGACACCACTAAGCACACAAGACCAACATCAACTCCCCAGCAGGCGGTGCGTCGCCATCTCCAGCTCCCACCGGCACCACTAAGCACACAAGACCCGCATCAACTCCCCAGCAGGCGGTGCGCCGCCATCTCCAGCTCCCACTGGCACCACTAAGCACACAAGACCCACATCAACTCCCCAGCAGACATTGCGTCGACAACTCCAGCTCCCACTGGCACCACTAAACACACAAGACCCACATCAACTCCCCAGCAGACATTGTGTCGACAACTCCAGCTCCCACTGGCACCACTAAGCACACAAGACCCACATCAACTCCCCAGCAGGCGGTGCGCCGCCATCTCCTGCTCCCACTGGCACCACTGAGCACACAAGACCCACATCAACTCCCCAGCAGGCGGTGCGCCGCCATCTCCAGCTCCCACTGACACCACTAAGCACACAAGACCCACATCAACTCAGTAGGCGGTGCGTCGCCATCTCCAGCTCCCACTGGCACCACTACGCACACAAGAGTCACATCAACTCCCCAGCAGGCGGTGCGTCGCCATCTCCAGCTCCCACTGGCACCACTAAGCACACAAGACCCACATCAACTCCCCAGCAGGCGGTGCGCCGCCATCTCCTGCTCCCACTGGCACCACTGAGCACACAAGACCCACATCAACTCCCCAGCAGGCGGTGCGCCGCCATCTCCTGCTCCCACTGGCACCACTGAGCACACAAGACCCACATCAACTCCCCAGCAGGCGGTGCGTCGCCATCTCCAGCTCCCACCGGCACCACTAAGCACACAACACCCATATCAACTCCCCAGCTGGCGGTGCGCCGCCATCTCCAGCTCCCACTGACACCACTAAGCACACAAGACCCACATCAACTCCCCAGCAGGCGGTGCGTCGCCATCTCCAGCTCTCACCGGCACCACTAAGCACACAAGACCCACATCAACTCCCCAGCAGGCGGTGCGCCGCCATCTCCAGCTCCCACTGACACCACTAAGCACACAAGACCCACATCAACTCCCCAGCAGGCGGTGCGTCGCCATCTCCAGCTCCCACCGGCACCACTGAGCACACAAGACCCACATCAACTCCCCAGCAGGCGGTGCGTCGCCATCTCCAGCTCCCACCGGCACCACTAAGCACACAAGACCCATATCAACTCCCCAGCAGGCGGTGCGCCGCCATCTCCAGCTCCCACTGACACCACTAAGCACACAAGACCCACATCAACTCCCCAGCAGGCGGTGCGTCGCCATCTCCAGCTCCCACCGGCACCACTAAGCACACAAGACCCACATCAACTCCCCAGCAGGCGGTGCGCCGCCATCTCCAGCTCCCACTGACACCACTAAGCACACAAGACCCACATCAACTCCCCAGCAGGCGGTGCGTCGCCATCTCCAGCTCCCACCGGCAACACTAAGCACACAAGACCCGCATCAACTCGCCAGCAGGCGGTGCGCCGCCATCTCCAGCTCCCACTGGCACCACTAAGCACACAAGACCCACATCAACTCCCCAGCAGGCATTGCGTCGACAACTCCAGCTCCCACTGGCACCACTAAACACACAAGACCCACATCAACTCCCCAGCAGGCATTGCGTCGACAACTCCTGCTCCCACTGGCACCACTGAGCACACAAGACCCACATCAACTCCCCAGCAGGCGGTGCGCCGGCATCTCCAGCTCCCACTGACACCACTAAGCACACAAGACCCACATCAACTCAGTAGGCGGTGCGTCGCCATCTCCAGCTCCCACTGGCACCACTACGCACACAAGACTCACATCAACTCCCCAGCAGGCGGCGCGTCGCCATTTCCAGCTCCCACTGACACCACTAAGCACACAAGACCCACATCAGCTCCCCAGCAGGCGGTGCGCCGCCATCTCCAGCTCCCACTTGCACCACTAAGCACACAAGACCCACATCAACTCCCCAGCAGGCGGTGCGCCGGCATCTCCAGCTCCCACTGACACCACTAAGCACACAAGACCCACATCAACTTAGTAGGCGGTGCGTCGCCATCTCCAGCTCCCACTGGCACCACTACGCACACAAGACTCACATCAACTCCCCAGCAGGCGGCGCGTCGCCATCTCCAGCTCCCACTGGCACCACTAAGCACACAAGACCCACATCAACTCCCCAGCAGGCGGTGCGCCGCCACCTCCAGCTCCCACTTGCACCACTAAGCACACAAGACCCACATCAACTCCCCAGCAGGCGGTGCGCCGCCATCTCCAGCTCCCACTGACACCACTAAGCACACAAGACCCACATCAACTCCCCAGCAGGCGGTGCGTCGCCATCTCCAGCTCCCACTGGCACCACTACGCACACAAGACTCACATCAACTCCCCAGCAGGCGGCGCGTCGCCATCTCCAGCTCCCACTGGCACCACTAAGCACACAAGACCCACATCAACTCCCCAGCAGGCGGTGCGCCGCCACCTCCAGCTCCCACTTGCACCACTAAGCACACAAGACCCACATCAACTCCCCAGCAGGCGGGGCGTCGCCATCTCCGGCTCCCACTGGCACCACTAAGCACACGAGACCCACATTAACTCCCCAGCAGGCGGTGCGCCGCCATCTCCAGCTCCCACTGGCACCACTAAGCACACAAGACCCACATCAACTCCCCAGCAGGCGGTGCGCCGCCACCTCCAGCTCCCACTTGCACCACTAAGCACACAAGACCCACATCAACTCCCCAGCAGGCGGTGCGCCGCCATCTCCAGCTCCCACTGACACCACTAAGCACACAAGACCCACATCAACTCCCCAGCAGGCGGTGCGTCGCCATCTCTAGCTCCCACTGGCACTACGCACACGACTCACATCAACTCTACAGTAGGTGGCGCTTCGATAACTACAACATCCAGTCTCACCACTGTCCACACAAGGCACAAATCAACTATGATCACAAATCTTCAACAGGCAGAATGTCACTATCTCCAGTATAAACTCTCGACACTAAGCCTTCACCAAGGCATAAATCAACTACTTTCACAACTCTCCAGCAGACAAGTGTTGTCATTTATAGCCCGCAGCATCTTATCGCACCACTTGGCGAACACCACGCGCACAGAAACCACATTCACAACACTCCAGCAAGCGGTGTGTCAGTACTGCCGGCTACTGCTGAAATGCAGCCACATGTTTGCAACTCTAACCACTAAAATACATCATCACAAACAAGTCTATCATTTAATATCAACGAAATCTCGCAGTAACCCGTACACAAAAGACCTTCGGAGGTGAGTCTGTGCTATTTGAACTTCAACTAGCATAGTAATGCAATGAGGTCAAAGAAGAAATGCTCTAAAAAACTTCTAGGGAATGAAGAGACGTTGTTGATTATTATTTTCGCCAATGAAAATGTGGAGTGAAATTGCGTGAAATAATGTTATATATGTGATTCCTGATTTTTAGGTATATCCATATGCACTTGTTCTCCTAAAGTAAAAACATCCTCTTTTCGGCAAAACCGGACTTTACCTTCCGAACTCCTGTACACAAAAAGTAGCCTAATAATAATGTGAGTTGGTGACATCAGCAAACTTCGTTATCGTCATAAGAAAATCCCCCCTACTTATTGGTAATAAGTAATAATTTTTTATCTTTATGCCCCCTAAGTTAATAACATCTATTGTGTGACACTATTTATTACTTTAACGAGGACAATTAAGGGGCGTGTTTAACATTGACGTTTATTGAAGTCTTATCAAAAGCTTACCGAGCTATCTACATTTGAGTCCAAAACTACGAGCGTGCCTAAGTTTTCAACAAGTGCTGGTGCAGGATCACGAGAAATGAGTTCTTTGGAAATACCATTGAACGAATCTGGATGCCAGCTATTTGTCATGAGCAATGAGGCCTTCGCAAACGCCAGTGAGCGTGCCAGGATCCCGATCAACGTTGGGTCACAACAATGAGTTATTTGGAAGCGCCAAAGAAGGTTCTCGGTTACTGATCAAACTTGGTGGTAAAATATGATTAACGGATTATATAAAAGAGCCTACCTGGCTGCCCACGAAGGCGTGTGTGAGGGTCATGAGCAATGGGTTGTTTGCATGAGCTAATGAGAATACTTGGCTGCCGACGAAGGCGTGTGTAAGGAGCACCAGGAATGGATTCTTTGCCAGAGCCAATGAGCGAACCTGGCCGCTGACGAAGGCGTGTGTGAGAATCATGAGGAATGGATTCTTTGCAAGAGAAAATGAGCGTACCTGGCTGCCCACGAAGGCGTGAGTGAGAATCATGAGGAATGGACTCTATGCAAGAGACAATGAGCCTACCTGGCTGCCCACGAAGGCGTGTGTGAGAATCATGAGGAATGGATTCTTTGCAAGAGACAATGAGCCTACCTGGCTGCCCACGAAGGCGGGAGTGAGGATCATGAGCAATGGATTCTTTGCAAGAGACAATGAGCCTACCTGGCTGCCCACGAAGGCGGGCGTGAGGATCATGAGGAATGAATTCTTTGCAAGAGCCAATGAGCCTACCTGGCTGCCCACGAAGGCGGGCGTGAGGATCATGAGGAATGGATTCTTTGCAAGAGCCAATGAGCCTACCTGGCTGCCCACGAAGGCGGGCGTGAGGATCATGAGGAATGGATTCTTTGCAAGAGCCAATGAGCCTACCTGGCTGCCCACGAAGGCGGGCGTGAGGATCATGAGGAATGGATTCTTTGCAAGAGCCAATGAGCCTACCTGGCTGCCCACGAAGGCGGGCGTGAGGATCATGAGGAATGGATTCTTTGCAAGAGACAATGAGCCTACCTGGCTGCCCACGAAGGCGGGAGTGAGGATCATGAGGAATGGATTCTTTGCAAGAGCCAATGAGCCTACCTGGCTGCCCACGAAGGCGGGCGTGAGGATCATGAGGAATGGATTCTTTGCAAGAGCCAATGAGCCTACCTGGCTGCCCACGAAGGCGGGCGTGAGGATCATGAGGAATGGATTCTTTGCAAGAGCCAATGAGCCTACCTGGCTGCCCACGAAGGCGGGAGTGAGGATCATGAGGAATGGATTCTTTGCAAGAGCCAATGAGCCTACCGGGCTGCCCACGAAGGCGTGTGTGAGGATCATGAGGAATGGATTCTTTGCAAGAGCCAATGAGCCTACCTGGCTGCCCACGAAGGCGGGCGTGAGGATCATGAGGAATGGATTCTTTGCAAGAGCCAATGAGCCTACCTGGCTGCCCACGAAGGCGGGCGTGAGGATCATGAGGAATGGATTCTTTGCAAGAGACAATGAGCCTACCTGGCTGCCCACGAAGGCGGGAGTGAGGATCATGAGGAATGGATTCTTTGCAAGAGACAATGAGCCTACCTGGCTGCCCACGAAGGCGGGCGTGAGGATCATGAGGAATGGATTCTTTGCAAGAGCCAATGAGCCTACCTGGCTGCCCACGAAGGCGGGCGTGAGGATCATGAGGAATGGATTCTTTGCAAGAGCCAATGAGCCTACCTGGCTGCCCACGAAGGCGGGAGTGAGGATCATGAGGAATGGATTCTTTGCAAGAGCCAATGAGCCTACCTGGCTGCCCACGAAGGCGGGCGTGAGGATCATGAGGAATGGATTCTTTGCAAGAGCCAATGAGCCTACCTGGCTGCCCACGAAGGCGGGCGTGAGGATCATGAGGAATGGATTCTTTGCAAGAGACAATGAGCCTACCGGGCTGCCCACGAAGGCGGGAGTGAGGATCATGAGCAATGGATTCTTTGCAAGAGACAATGAGCCTACCTGGCTGCCCACGAAGGCGGGAGTGAGGATCATGAGCAATGGATTCTTTGCAAGAGACAATGAGCCTACCGGGCTGCCCACGAAGGCGTGTGTGAGGATCATGAGGAATGGATTCTTTGCAAGAGACAATGAGCCTACCTGGCTTCCCACGAAGGCGGGAGTGAGGATCATGAGGAATGGATTCTTTGCAAGAGACAATGAGCATACCTGGCTGCCCACGAAGGCGTGTGTGAGGATCATGAGGAATGGATTCTTTGCAAGAGACAATGAGCCTACCGGGCTGCCCACGAAGGCGTGTGTGAGTATCATGAGGAATGGATTCTTTGCAAGAGACAATGAGCCTACCGGGCTGCCCACGAAGGCGTGTGTGAGGATCATGAGGAATGGATTCTTTGCAAGAGACAATGAGCCTACCTGGCTGCCCACGAAGGCGTGTGTGAGAATCATGAGCAATGGATTCTTTGCAAGAGACAATGAGCCTACCGGGCTCCCCACGAAGGCGTGTGTGAGGATCATGAGGAATGGATTCTTTGCAAGAGACAATGAGCCTACCGGGCTGCCCACGAAGGCGGGAGTGAGGATCATGAGGAATGGATTCTTTGCAAGAGACAATGAGCCTACCTGGCTGCCGACGAAGGCGGGCGTGAGGATCATGAGGAATGGATTCTTTGCAAGAGACAATGAGCCTACCGGGCTGCCCACGAAGGCGGGAGTGAGGATCATGAGGAATGGATTCTTTGCAAGAGACAATGAGCCTACCTGGCTGCCGACGAAGGCGGGCGTGAGGATCATGAGGAATGGATTCTTTGCAAGAGACAATGAGCCTACCGGGCTGCCCACGAAGGCGTGTGTGAGGATCATGAGGAATAGATTCTTTGCAAGAGACAATGAGCCTACCGGGCTGCCCACGAAGGCGTGTGTGAGGATCATGAGGAATGGATTCTTTGCAAGAGACAATGAGCCTACCGGGCTGCCCACGAAGGCGTGTGTGAGGATCATGAGGAATGGATTCTTTGCAAGAGACAATGAGCCTACCGGGCTGCCCACGAAGGCGGGAGTGAGGATCATGAGGAATGGATTCTTTGCAAGAGACAATGAGCCTACCTGGCTGCCGACGAAGGCGGGCGTGAGGATCATGAGGAATGGATTCTTTGCAAGAGACAATGAGCCTACCGGGCTGCCCACGAAGGCGTGTGTGAGGATCATGAGGAATAGATTCTTTGCAAGAGACAATGAGCCTACCGGGCTGCCCACGAAGGCGTGTGTGAGGATCATGAGGAATGGATTCTTTGCAAGAGACAATGAGCCTACCTGGCTGCCCACGAAGGCGGGAGTGAGGATCATGAGGAATGGATTCTTTGCAAGAGACAATGAGCCTACCGGGCTGCCCACGAAGGCGTGTGTGAGTATCATGAGGAATGGATTCTTTGCAAGAGACAATGAGCCTACCTGGCTGCCGACGAAGGCGGGCGTGAGGATCATGAGGAATGGATTCTTTGCAAGAGACAATGAGCCTACCGGGCTGCCCACGAAGGCGTGTGTGAGGATCATGAGGAATGGATTCTTTGCAAGAGACAATGAGCCTACCTGGCTTCCCACGAAGGCGGGAGTGAGGATCATGAGGAATGGATTCTTTGCAAGAGACAATGAGCCTACCGGGCTGCCCACGAAGGCGTGTGTGAGTATCATGAGGAATGGATTCTTTGCAAGAGACAATGAGCCTACTGGGCTGCCCACGAAGGCGGGAGTGAGGATCATGAGGAATGGATTCTTTGCAAGAGACAATGAGCCTACCGGGCTGCCCACGAAGGCGTGTGTGAGGATCATGAGGAATGGATTCTTTGCAAGAGACAATGAGCCTACCGGGCTGCCCACGAAGGCGGGAGTGAGGATCATGAGGAATGGATTCTTTGCAAGAGACAATGAGCCTACCTGGCTGCCGACGAAGGCGGGCGTGAGGATCATGATGGTGTGTCGGCTGCGTGCCATGCACTCCACGATGTTCTGCACGATGAGGGATCCCAGGGGGAAGTCGCGCTCGTGCAGGCACAGGCGATAGCGTGGGTTGCTGCCCTCCAGCCGCGGCAGTAGTTCGCCCAAAACCCACGGACGGTCATGCTTGCTGCAGACATAAAAAAAGGATTTTCGTCCTCTGTCATTACGTATGACTTCGCTTTGCACCCCGTCGAGGTGTGGTTACTGATATTCATGCTTTCTTTCTCCTTCTATTCCTCTGAGCGAACCTTACTGTTACAGCATAATGTATTACCAACATCTCGGAGAATTTCGGATTAGTTTTTCAAACAGCAAGTAGCAAAAACATCTTAATGAAAATAAAATATATATTGATAATAAAAGGTGAAAGAATATTCGCTTTCACCAAGATGTCACCAAGTGACCACCTTGTTTTTGCTGTTTTATTGTGAAAGGTATAGTCTGATTGTAATTAAATTTATTTTCAATGATAAGTCAAGGTTTTTTAAAATTATAATTCAACAACGTTTAATGAAAACTTGTCACATAATTAATATGTGTAAAAATTAATGTAGAGATAAAATATGATGGAAACATTTCTTGCTAGTCGGTGTATTGTAACTAATTCACAAGTACAAAATTGTATTAAAAAGTAGTGTGATGTTTTTGGCTTTAGATAGTTCTATGCCAAATCGAATCCATTACGGGAAATAAGAGGATAAATATATCAATCTCTCATTCCATGTCACAGGTTAAGTCTTTTTTCGCAGTGCAGTGTTATTTGTTATACCAATACCACAATACTCTTCCGAAATCGTAATAATCGCTGTAGTTAGTATGTTAATAGCATTATCTCTCTTTTGTAAAATGTGGGGCTCAGGAATATTTATGTAGTTCCGAGCCTTGCATACGTGTTTAAATCCTCAATCAGGGAACTGGCGGGAAGAAAATTGTGTGGGATACTTTGGTGTTAGGTGGTTTGGTGCTGGTGTTAAAAATGTGGGTTGTGTATGATGGCGTGTATGATGTATGTAGCGGTGTATGATGATCCTTATCACAATTTTTTAACTACTGTTTATAACCAATCATGCCATCGATTAAGTAAAACTTTTATCTGTGAAAAAATATTTGTACATTGTCGAAAACACGAAAATGAAGTTCAGAATAGTATCACCGATGTAATCTTAGCATGCGTATTCAATAAAGGTCACGACAATTTGAACCAGTTTTGTTTTACTCTCACACAACTTCAAAAGAGACCTCTTACTCTGTAGGAATAAAACTGAAAAAAACTAAATAACAACATAAATCATTAAAAATACATAAAAGTAGCAATAGCGCACATGTGTAGGCAGAAACAACGGCATACAGGTAGGTAGCTAGCTTGAAGCGTAGTTCTCAACTTAAAAAAAATATTCATAAAGTGGATACTTTCTTGGATGTGATGTAATCATTAAATGATAATGGCTTATGTAACTTGAGTAAAATTATAAAAAATATTTGTTTTGTCATGGGTTCATGACCACCTCCTTCTCTTAATTCATCACGAATCGGCATTTCTAACACTCTTCACTCGCCGAATGACCCACTGGGTTATAGATGGCAGTATTTATCTACAAGCAAAATAAAGCTACTCTGAGTGACCGCGGGACCTGAGAAGTAATAATAAAAATATTCAAAAATGTAAAAATATGTTTGCATCTCTAAAATAATTGTATATCAAATAGTTAACTGTTCTAAAATGTTATAATTGGAGGTAAATGTAGAGGGTGTCTCTAAATGGTGAGGGCCGAGCCTGTCTGCCAACCTAGATGGCAATTTCCACGGGGGTTCCCCCACCCCCAATAGTTCACCAAATAGTTTTTGTTTTTGGACACAACGCGGATCCTGAATGGGACCTTCACAAGGGGAGATGAGCATGGGCAAATTGACTCATTTCATTCCATGGATAATTCGGGCATGCTTTGCCATTAGCACCGTTGGTGTACTGAATGAGATTTGTGCCTGGAAATGGCCGTGTTCTTCGCTGGATGGGGAGACATTCTCCCTCCGGGTGTTTCGACAAGGTATTTCAAATAGGCATCTCTGACCAGAGGGCCACCTCCCCCGAGAAGTCTCCCGACAAGAGCGGAGGTGTCGTGCATGTGTGTGGGTGTAAGGGGAAATAATGCGACCAGGAAGAGGAAAGAAAGTTCAGCATTCACCTGGCGTGGATCGAAGAAGTCGTGGGTCGCATTCCCTGCGGCTGGCGCGCCTCACCTGTAGCAGACGAAGGCGTCGAAGTCGCTCTGGGCCCCGGGGCCGCCGGCGGCGCCCACGGCCCCCTTGACGGAGCGGTTGGCTCGCAGCACGTGCACCACGTAGGTGAGCTCGAGGCGGAAGCGCAGCGATAGCAGCGCGATCGCGGCGGCGGCCAGCAGCGCCCCCACCACCACCGCGCCCCCGACCGCCGCGCCGCTCCAGCTGGGCGGCGGCGGCGCGCACTGCGAGGGCGCGGGCCCCGGCGCCGCCACCACGGCGCGCCCGCGCCACAGCGGCGGCTGCGAGCACTGCGGCGGCCGCTGCTCGCCCAGCCACAGCACCGACGGCCCTGTCGAGGCGAATATTAATAAATGCGCATTAACTACACATACGTTATGCAAAAACTACACTTAACTACGTATGAACTACGCTGAACTAAGTATGAACTACTCTTTAACTAACTATAAACTACACTTTAACTACGTATTAACTTCACCTTTCTACTCTACACCTTAAAAACAAAATATTCGAATAATGTGCCTCGTCAGCATTTGATTCAGACTACCTTTCAGGCTTTCTAGATCTCAACTTGGATGTTATTCGATGTTATGAGTGAAAGTGAGGCACGTGGTTCAAACAGACATTCGAATCGCACGTCTCGCAAGGTCCTGCAACTGCGATGAGCCCACCTCGTCTATTAATTTTGAAAAACAACGCCCCCACGAGTCTGATTTCATCCAAACCATTCTTTAAATGCTCCCAGTAGCAATAAGAACAAAGTGTAAACATTTCAGTAAAATCGGCCGAGTATTTTTGCCGTCTATATACGACAGACTTTCCCTTTTCTTTATGTATAGATTGGTTTTGACTATTTAATTATTGCAATGCAAGTACGTAATTATATAAAATCAGGCGTATCTTAAATCTTCCTGTGGATAGCAGGTTCTTTCACAAATCGGAAGAATAGATGAAGATCGTTCGAGAGAAGAAATCTATCTTAAATTTGTTTGACAGGTTAATGCCGACTGCTTTACTTTTCCCTGGGGGAGGACGCAAGGGCTACGCATGCATAAGATGTGTGGCCTTTCGCCTTGGTTCTCTTTGTTGTTGTTTCGTTGTATATTTTTATTCTCTCTGTAATTAATAACTCAAGTTCAATGAAGCGAAGACAATGTCTAGAGGAAAGGGAGTAACCAAGTGGGAGGCGTGGTACATGAAGTGAAAGTGCCTAGTGAAGAAATTATTGTTCAAAAGCAATACTCGCACTCGTATATTACAGAGAATAAAGGGACTAGGAGCGACATTATGAAGTAATACAAGTACGTTTGGCAGTATTTCAACGCCATTTAATGATCTTCATTAGCTGTACTGCGCTCGGTGAAGCTCGGTCCTGAGAATATCAGTTCAATTATTCGGCAAAGTTGTCAATATTTTCATATCTCTCATACGTACTTCCTAATTTTTAAAATAGTCTACACACATTCTTGAGCTGTTCATAGAAAAAGACAGAAAAGTGAGATATCAAAATGTACTTGTGGAAATGCAATCTGGTCGACCTCACCAGTGCCATTTCTGAGCCACTGCTGCAAGTGGCGCGTGGCGCACTTGGCGCAGTCGATGGGGTTGGCGCCGAGGTCGACGAGGCGCAGCGGGCGCAGCGCGCGCAGCATGGGCGCCGTCAGCGCCGTCAGCTCCGCGCGCGACAGGTTGACGGCTGCGCGGGGCCCCAGCGGCGCGAACGCGTGCGCGCCCCACTCGCCGCGCAGCGGGTTCCCGCTCACGTCCAGCAGCGCCGCCCCGCCCCCGCCGCCGCCCTGCGCCGACAGCGCGCCCGCCGGCGACGACAGCGCGTTGCGCGACAGGTCCAGCAGCTGCAGGCGCGCGCCCGGCCACAGGCGGAGGCCCGGAGGCCGCGCCAGCCTGCACCCCGACAGGTCCAGCACCTGCAGAACAACAACAACAACAACAACAACAACATGCGTTTACATATCTATTCAAGCCCGGACGAATCACTGAAACTGGCAGTGAAAAGGGATGCGTCAGACTGCTTCACCGCTGAGTTCGCTACCTCCAGAAATGACAGAATGTGTCAGACCATCAAAGTAGAGTTGTCTATGAAAGATTCGCAGATGTCCCGTTTTTGCTGTTTATGCCATCTATCATACCCAATACAGAAGGGGACGTCAGCCTGCATCCCCGTAGGTATAGCTGCAGGAGGCAGACACTCATGGAGACACAGAAAGAAAGAAAGAAAGAATGAAAGAAAAAGAAAGAGGATAAGAGAGATCATCATTGCAACATTCACACTGATCCAGCAACGGTTTATGCAATTGCTGGAGATAATTCAACACACTAATTCAAAAATACTAAGCAATGAGGATGGTCGATATACGAAAATTTTTACGTAGATTAAGTGCTTTACTTTATGAAAAATAAGTTTAAATGACGAAAACGAAATGGCTGTGTTATTATTGTTATCCCAAATATACACCACTATACATTTTTTTATTAAATACTTTTTATTAACAACTCCTATAATAGTCACGATCGTCGACCATCATAAATTACACATTTCTACAACCCACATATTTCAGAAAATAGATATCTGGACAATTAAAATTCGAAAACAAACTAAAATAAAATGAAATAAAATATTTATTTCAGGCGGTTCGCAATATGAATATGTATTCGACCAGATTTTGATAAATAAAAGTATCTATTAGATCCTATCTCATCACACACACGCCGGTAGATGATACATTGTATCAGACACATTGTTATAGTATGTGAGAAACTGTAATGAATGAGATGCATTTCAGTTCAAGCGCCACGTGGTCTGAAGAGGGAGGACGTTAGGAACCGTACCTGCAGTGAAGGGAGCTGCTCAACGAAGTCGTTGGGGACGGCCGCGAGGGGGTTGTTGGCCAGGCGGAGGGTGTGCAGCCTTCGAGCCTTCCTGAGCAAGCAACGAGCACCTGCCGACGCAACGTCAGATATGTTGCAAGTACTCACGTCGAGAACCTCCAACTGCGGATACTGAAAACAAAACGTCACTTACTGGTCAAGAATGATCTCAACATTTTAATGAGAGATAATACGAATGTGACTCGGGGCGCATTACCCGTACCTTTACCCGCAGAGCAAAATGCAAATATTAGTTCAAAACTCCTTATCACATTTTAATTCATATAATTATTTACACTTCCGGTGATGCAACATATTCACAAAAAATGGACACTGAATTATATTGAACATGGTAATGTCAATATTTGAAAATACAAAATCAACATTTTCATCAGACAAAAATATGCCTCTACTGTATCTTGTAAGTATGATTTAATTAGAACTGTTTAACTGATCTATTGTAAGCAATTAGTACTCCAATCACATGTGAAGGAGCCTAACTGGGATTGTTTAGTGAGTGCCTCAGCTCTTAAGACCACTGGTTCCGTAAGTGTAGTGCATTTTGTATCGCGGGCGGGGCTGTGATTTTTGCCACACAAGACAGCGAGGTCCAGAGACGACCTACAAGCCGGCTCGCGCGGTTTTTTTCCAACTAGATATCTCTCATCAGGGGGAGAAAATTGGCAATTCAGTCCCATCTGTACGAGGACAAAAGCAATCGTTGCCATTCAACATACATATGATTGGACTACATTGTCTTAACTTCTCTCCAACATGGTGAGGCGTCATACGGGTGTAATCGAACACAGACTAGAGTGGTTTGTAAAGCAGTAGATTTATTAACAATCTAGACCGTAGTCTCAATTTAACAACTACCCTGCTCACAATAAACTAAATAAATAGATACACTACAAGGAGAGATAATTTACGAACGGCTACCACACCGCAACATACCACCGATGTTCCCTGTATGAAGCCGCTCTACTTTGAGACCATCTACGCGTCTCGCAAGTCACGACAATGAATTGCCGGCCTCTCGCCCTAGAGCACCTACACGCACAGACACGCGCTTCACCTGTTGCCGACGCCGCTAGCACAAGAAGACTGGGGCATTGTTCTCCTGGCCGTTATATAGGCCCTTTGGCTCTTCCCACCGCCCCCATTGCCTCCTCCCTAAAGCCGCTCTGGGCCCGCTACGTCCACGGAAAGTCCCAGTGCGGCATCACTCCGCCCTTTGTTTAACATCCGTCGGTTTTAGCGTGGCACCACGCTACAATGGCTATTACGTTTACGAAAGAACTCTGTGCATGTTCTCGCCTCTAAAATGTGTCTTTGAAATTTGATTTTCAAAAAAAATTCTTAAATGTTCTTAACAGTCAAACCTTTTGTTATACTGTTCTTTAAATAAATCTCTTTAAAACAGGAAACAACAGACGAAATAGACACAATATGGTATTGGTATATTTACATTTTCTTTTCATTGTTACGCACCTTTTAAATTAATCATTCTCCATTAAGCTACGTGAGAAAAACATTCATTACTTAGCAGTCTTATTGATTACACATTTAATATAAAAGACTTAGTTTCAGTTAAATTTGGCAATAAATTCCGTTCTAATATAAACCTCGAGTCAATTAACTTGCTGGAGATATTTTTGGACCACATTGTTTTGGGGATTAATCACATAATATCAAAAAAAATAATTTAAAAATACGCTAAAAGACTTGCTCACCAGGGCGCGTTCGGCGTCCGTGGGCGGCACGAGAGGCTCCTTGCGCGGGACCAGCGGGTCGAGGCTGGGCAGCGGCGTGCCGGACAGGTTGAGCACGCGCAGCTGCAGCAGCGGCCGCAGGGCCGGCATCAGCTGCGGCGCCGCCAGGGGGTTGTGCGACAGGTCCAGCACCCGCAGCCCACGCAGCAGGCTCACGCCGCCCGGGACGGACGCCAAGTTGTTGTAGGAGAGGTTGAGGTGCTGCAGATTGGGCATCCTCTGGAAATTCACTGAAACGAAAACAACGCTTGCAACTGCGCTGCTGGAATCGGTTCCTTGTCCTATTCTTAAGTTTATGCGAACCGGCTAAGAGACATCGTTACTTGTGTTCTTGTGAATTTGATCGCTTTTGATATTTTTGGCGACTACCGAGTATACGCACTACTTTATCAAAGAAATTATTTGGCCAAAGATCTCCGTCACAGCAAAAGACCTTCATGCACTATGGATTTTCAATTAAAAAGATAACGAAATCAAGATATTTTCGATACAAAATGTTTAAATTCATTCTCAGTTGGCAATATAGTGTATTATTTCATTTAATTGAAAAATTCCTTCGCTTTAGTAGAGAAAATAAGACTTAAGAGAGCTACATTTAGGTATATAACTTACTTGATTTTGCCAAAAGAATGACACGGGCCAGATGCCTAGTAGAGCATCCCCTTTCGAAACTAATTTGTAAACCCTTGCTTTTAAATCTCGTACCGTTTCTCTAATGGGGGCGAGTGACCATTCCTCTCTAAAAGGCGTGAGCCCGCTGCTCCGTACCTGTGCCGAAGGTGGCGAGTGAGCCCGCTGCTCCGTACCTGTGCCGAAGGTGGCGAGTGAGCCCGCTGCTCCGTACCTGTGCCGAAGGTGGCGAGTGAGCCCGCTGCTCCGTACCTGTGCCGAAGGTGGCGAGTGAGCCCGCTGCTCCGTACCTGTGCCGAAGGTGGCGAGTGAGCCCGCTGCTCCGTACCTGTGCCGAAGGTGGCGAGTGAGCCCGCTGCTCCGTACCTGTGCCGAAGGTGGCGAGTGAGCCCGCTGCTCCGTACCTGTGCCGAAGGTGGCGAGTGAGCCCGCTGCTCCGTACCTGTGCCGAAGGTGGCGAGTGAGCCCGCTGCTCCGTACCTGTGCCGAAGGTGGCGAGTGAGCCCGCTGCTCCGTACCTGTGCCGAAGGTGGCGAGTGAGCCCGCTGCTCCGTACCTGTGCCGAAGGTGGCGAGTGAGCCCGCTGCTCCGTACCTGTGCCGAAGGTGGCGAGTGAGCCCGCTGCTCCGTACCTGTGCCGAAGGTGGCGAGGCCGTTCCTGGAGAAGTCGAGGGCGCGCAGGCGCCGAAGGGCGACCGGGAGGATGTTGGCGCCGTCCCAGCGCTCGCCGCCGTGCACCTCCAGCTCCTCCACCGCCGCGCCCTCCCGCAGGTAGCCCAGCAGGAAGTTGGCCAGCGTCATGTACGCCGGGTTGAACTCCATGATGATGCGCCACGCGCGGTTGAAGTACAGGTCCACTACGCCCACCCGCTTCGTGTACGCGATGACCCACACTTCCGGTTTGCACGTGTCGTTGGGTTGCGGATGTGTCAAAGATGATCTGTGGAAATGAAACCGAGTAATGACAATCGAATAGTGAACTAGAAATACCTTTTTTTGACACACTTCAGAAAATGTATCTCTAGAATATCTAAACCATTTTGCAACATTTGAGATGTCATGCTAGAATTGAATTGTGTTTTGTTGTTTTTCTTGTTGGTTGCGTTCCAGCATTGAGACATTTGATAGTTTGGAAAGTTCTCGGTTGAGTACGGAACTTAAGTGTTTTTTGTGATCGCCAAATAGTTTTTTCAATGTTTCCAAGAAAAGTGACATATTTTTTGTTGTTAAACGAAGTCCATTATGAGTTTCCCCGGAATATTTCTCAAATGGGAAAACTTTATCAATGCTATGGTATGGTGGAAAGTTGTACCACTACTACTGAAATGTATAATGACGCAAAGGTATGATGATTGCAAGAAATCTGCAAGGAAATATTTTTAGGTAAGATTCGTCACTTTTCTTAACACTTAATTTGTTGTACAAATGTACATTTTGAATCTGGTGTTATTAGAGCGTAACATTTTGCGAATACGTAGGGAGAATACGCATTTGTAAAAAGTTATCACAAGTTGAAAACTGAGGCCAATACAGAAATTCAGGAATTATATCTGAATTGAGGAGCAAATTATCTTCCAGAAGCAGTGTCTTTTGTTCTTATTAGAGAAAAACAATTTGCAGACCAGTATAATTTTGAATTTGCGAGTAAGGAGCAGCCACTTTCTAATTAGCAACCGATCAACACCAACTCCCCCGCCTAATAGAGAGACTCCCATTTCACATGTTCCTTCAATATCTCCACATTATGTTCGGGTTTGACATCAGGTTAGAAAATGTCTTGCATTCACCTGCCTCACCAGTCACATTACGTACTATACCCTGTAATCGCCCTCTAACGTATGTTTCAAGAATTTTCCTCGCAACTTCCTTGGTTGAAGGTATCGGATAATGAAATCACAATGAGGGAGGTGACAAGAAGTTACCCTGTTTCTCACTTCCCTGACACAAATCTACTCGGTCAATCAACTCGCGGGTGTACGCTGTACTATCTCTCAATGCAAAATAAAATTGAATGAATAAAAATGCTCTGCCTGGAGTGAAGGCGAGACGAATGGCGGGGTACTCACGCGCAGTTGCGGAAGTCGGAGCGCAGCGCGCCCTTGGCGCCGATGGCGTCGGGCCGCAGGTCCAGGCTGATGGCGCGGAAGCCCTGCGAACAGGCACACACACGTTTAGCAAAACATCCATTCATCGAGTCTTCGATGCATCACCGAAATATTGTCCATGTCGATATCTTCAACAAAAACATCAATTCTTAAAATATCGATGAAACATTTCGAAGTAAAATCTCCTATTTCTAATGCGATACATAACACGTTAATGTTAGTACAACGTACATTTTGCCTCAAATGTGACTGTTAGAAGAGTTTTGACTGACTGCAGAATTTTCTAATGAATTTTCAATGTAGTCACTGTTCAAATTGCCGTTCAACGATATTACCACGTTCGAAATAATAAGAAAAGGCACCAACGTTGCAAAAAGGTTGCGAATAGCAAACGGTTTCGTGCCTCGTGAGGATTGACAATATTGAAAGTTGCAAACGGTTGTTGATTGTGAGCAATCCACAAACTAAATAAATACAGGAAATTTTATTACCAACATGGGATTTTTTTGAAGATGGATGATTCCGAACTACTATAGCTACTAAAGGAAACGACGATCGCTGTTGTCACCTGGGAGACGAGCGCCAGCAGCGTGTCGCCCGCTCGCTCGCCCTGCGCCGCCTGCAGCAGCGCCTCGTCGGCGCTGACGGGCACGCCCGCGGGCAGCGCGTCCACCTTGCGCATCTCGAAGCGCGACTGGAAGGCGCACCAGCCGCCGGCCGGCCACGACGCGTTCCCCACGCGCGTCGCCGTCACCTGGTAGGTGGCCCTGCAACGCACAGGCGGCACATGGCCTCTCCCCCTCTCGGGAGGAATTTCACCATTTGATACTCTTGGACCCTTCTGTTATTTCAAGCAGGATGGAAAGTAATTTGGTCAGGGGATAAACTGAGCCCCAAAATTACATTTAACCGCCTTTCATTTTTCGTATTTCATCCACCTGAATTAATTACTTGAGTCACGATTTTGCGGTAGTCGATTAGATAAGATATTTGCAATCTAAACAAAGAACCGAACAATATATCAATTCATTGATGTAACTGAATCGGACAAATACGCATTGTACGCCATGAGCTCAATATGCTTGTGGCAAAATGCTGCGCAAAATTGGATATTTCCACATTTCTCGTCTTAATTAGATGGCAAATTCGCTTAGCAAAGGAACGACGTTACGCACGAACAAATACTACTGATTCCCGGCAGTGCAAAACTAAAAAAAATACAACACGTTTAATCAAAATTATTGGTTTTGTCACATTTCCAATACAAAATAGTGATATGAGTTTTACTTATCATCTAAAGGTAGTAGCATGAATTTATTTACACCTTTTCTCCCCACCCCACACTAAACCGTAGACAAAATGGCTACTCCATTTAATATGGATTTAGAATTATGCTAACCTCAACCTTGCATATTTTACCTCGTTACCTGAGTAAGTATTATCTTCACTGAAATAAATCATTTATATTTTAAAATATATTGTATTAATTTAACATTTGTTCATGTTTTGGATAATAATTGTGCTTGTTTTGTACCACTGAAGATGGGGAAAGTTCACAAAACTAGTTTGGTCTAATATGTGTATTGGTATGTTTGATACATAATTTGTTAAATACACCATTTGTACTTCATTCATCGTGGTCTGTTTACCTCTACCATACATGTATAATCTGGAGCTGGGATCGCCATAAGTCGATAGCGATCGACCGGTCGGTCGTGATGATATGTTCAGACAAGTAGCGATGGACAAATTATGCAGACTTACACAGACCGTTCAGTACTATACTGACAGGACAAAGAGAAAGAGAGAGCGAGAGGGAGAGAGGGGGGAGAGAGAGGGAGAGAGAGGGGGAGAGTGAGAGTCAGAGGGAGAGAGAGGGAGAGAGAGAGGGAGAGAGAGGGAGAGAGAGAGGGAGAGAGAGGGAGAGAGAGAGAGAGAGGGAGAGAGAGGGAGAGACAGGGAGAGAGAGGGAGAGAGGGAGAAAGAGAGGGAGAAAGAGAGGGAGAGAGAGGGAGAGAGAGATGGAGAGAGAGAGAGGGAGAGCGAGAGCGAGAGCGAGAGAGAGCGAGAGAGAGAGCGAGAGCGAGAGAGAGAGAGCGAGAGAGAAGGTGCGGCGGGTAGGTACGCTGCAACTGCTATCACCCGTAGACTTAATGCGACCCCCACCACGGGAATGGCTTGGCTGCGAGAAAGTGCGGAGTCCCACTTCGGAGCAGTCGCAGCAGGTCAACGCTCCATCGCAAGAGCCTGTTCTGCCGCCTCAGCCTCCATCGCTACTAGAGTCTGGATTATTAAGGAATTACAGAACTGGTCTGTTTATCAATGGCAAATCGCAGTCTTGGAAAATCAGAGCAATTCTAATACAATACACAAATTTTTCGTTGCATTTTTTTTATATATTCAGTACTATATAACACACAATTCACATTCTGCATTTTTTCTATTTGGTACTCTGGTGAATTTCTTGAAATGTATTTCGCAACAAATATTTTAATTAATACTCAGCAATAGTTTTTTTAAAATATCGGCATATTTTCATCTCACAAGTATTCAGAATTGCGCACCGGCGACGCCTTCACTTCGTACATTTTGCGACAAGTGCGTGTGAGCGCTGACAATATTATTTCGATATGGGAAGTGCAATGACGTCGTGTTTCTTGATATTCCAATTTACAGAGAGCTGTTGGTGGTCGCAGACCGGTATCACTACGAAGACCATGATTGTTTGAAGGTATTTGAGTCCACGTCTGAACAATGGCTGCCATTGCTCTCAAAGATAAAAACAATTCTCTTAAAAATTTAATCCGGTAGGACAAGCAATATTTTTAAAATTGGTTTAAAAAATTGTATTAACGTTATTTCAAATCTTGTAAATTTATTTTGTTATTTTGTGAATGGTTTGCAACTTAGATCGTCATTGGACGTTACATATTCTATCCCTTTTTACAAATTTACGTAATGACTTTGTCGTTACTACTTATTTCTGCGGACTCTACTTCATCACCGACACGGCCACCGTCCCCACTACTATTGCTGCCACCGCCGCCGTCTTGCAATCTCCAGTCACCGGCACCACCGCCGCCACCTCCGTCGCCTCTGCCGTCTGGTGACCCCGAAGCGAGACGCACGCGGCATTTTGGATGGCGGGGTTTTCCCGGGCTGGCGCACGCAGCAGGCCGCCGACGCACGAGTTGGCTCCACGAGCCGCAGCAGGACACTGCGTGGGCCTCTCGGCGCTCTCCTCGAGCACACGTCCAAACACATGACCGTCACTATTTATGGCGACCGTACTGCAGACGTTTGTGGTGGCATCTGCTCCGTTCTGAGGTTGTGGTTTCGAAGCTCGCTTAAGTCAGTAATGATTTCACTCTGTGACTGTGCTACAGTAGTTAAGGGAAATAATCATGTATCCCTTGTAATCATTCATATTACCATTCATTACTTAATATTTTTAAGTTACACTTCAGTGCACATGTTTGGTGTAAACATTCAGCAAGGGATCTGGTAATAAAGAAGTTATTATTAGACGGCGCAGAAAAGAAATAACGTTACACTGACAGTTTTTACGATTTAATAAAGTGAGCATATTCTGGAAAATAACAAACATGTGATGTGTGAATTCGTTTCTGTCACTTGAAATTCTATTTCATAGAATATCAGAGGAATTTCATAAATAGTATGTTATACCTCAGGCAATAATGAGCATTTGCACGAAAAATTATTCAGAAAATTCACAAAATTGTTGAAAACTTCATTCAAAAAACATTTTCTAACGGGCATGTAATTGCAGTACATTATACATAGAAAAACATTTGAGTCCATCAAATATTATTACTTAAATCATAGGAAATTGGGATAAATGTCAACCTGTTCAAATTCATTCAAGACCTAACAGAAGAGAGTCACACACGTAAGAGTAAACGGAAGCCAAGCAGATAAGAAAATAAAGAATAAAATTCCATAAGGTTCTGACATGACACTCCTTTACTGGCAAATAATGATGCTGATGTTAATATCGCCCCCCCCCATTATTACACGGAAATATGCAGACGACATTACTGTCTTCAGGAAAGGCAGACATGCTCACTTAAGTCAAATGATAATGTAATCTGCATTAAAGAAATTTGTTTCAAATTCAAAAATATTAGAGATGTTATTTGATGCAAAATGACTTGGAAAAACATTTTAAACGTAGCTTAAAGGAAGAGACTAAACGTTTTAAAACGTCCATTCCGTAACACCTGGAGAGCTGATGAAACCATATTACTACTAATCTATAAAGCAACGACACGTTCCAAACCAGGCTGTGGCACTGAAATCGATGAATCCGCCAATAAAAATAAACTCACGAAACTTGTCTCAATCCACATTTAAGGTTTCACTTAACATTTATAAATAAACCAAAGAATGTTCACTATTTTTAAAGCACAGTTAGAAGTATTTTGATGGCGATAATTTTAAATCAATTCTAGTACCTACATTTTATCAAGAAAAGGTTCTCAAATTTTGTAAAGCGCTCAATGTCATTAATGAATTATAAATTATTTCTTTGTACCCTTTCGTGAAAACTCGTTTATACGAACCATGTAATTCACTCTAAGAATAGCAATCCAACGCCATTCTCTTACAATGGAATGTATTGCTTTATATGACAAAATTATTTTATGTAAGGAATTGTAAAGTACTGGCTGGTATTTATGAAATTAATTAGTTTAAGTTCAACTATCTATTGCAAACCAAAGCATGTGCCAATAATGTTATTATCACTGTAACATACATTAGTCACTTATTCACCTCAGTAGTCAAAGCGACTTTAAATAAATAAATTTAAAAATACTAATGATGCTACAGAATGACACAGACGTTCTCGTACAATTTAGTTTTCTAATCTTTATACTCTAGACTAAGTTATCGGTTTTACCCTACCCTTTTCCCAGCTGCAATGTTTTACCGCCCAAAGAATGTTTTTTCTCACATTTTCTCAAATTCTCCATCTCATAGGGGTAGAACTCAAACATGACTTTAAGAATAATATAGAAGACTTAAAACTGGTCATGTGTGCAAATTTTCGTTGAAAAATTTGGTGCGTATTTTCAGAAATGTTTGTGTGAGCGTTTCTGAAAATGCGCAGTTTTCATCTCTTTTTTACAAAAAACGTTTGAGTTTTCGAGTAACCATTGGAAATCATTATAAGCACTTTTTTGCGCAAAAGCAAATGTGTAGACAAATCTCGAGTTATGTAAATATTACAATACTATTTTTCAAAATATTTACATTACCGCTGCAATAAAACTTCAGAGTTAACAGTAAAAATGGGACCTACGCCATAAGCAGTTTTCACTCTGCTCTTGCAAGAAATTTAAAGAAAAAAATTAGAGCCATTTTTGCGAAAATTTTGAAACTGTCCCAGAGGCTTTGTTAACTACCCTCAAAACTTAATGAATGTTTTTCAAACTCGCAGAGCATTGAGTCGGGCCAGATCGATTAATCCCAATTCATTTGGGGGGAAATTCTAAGAATAGTTTACGCGTTACTGATGTTCGCAGACGGACGGACCGACCGATACAGACGGACAGACAGATACAGACGGACAGACAGATACAGACGGACAGACAGATACAGACGGACAGACAGATACAGACGGACAGACAGATACAGACGGACAGACAGATACAGACGGACAGACAGATACAGACGGACAGACAGATACAGACGGACAGACAGATACAGACGGATGAACGGACAAACTGACATTTTGCTGTGAACCAATTTTACGGTATCAAGGACTCACATCGTGGATTCCAACTACACAACCTGTTAGAAGTAACTTTCTACATCTTGATATAAGATTTATCCACTTTTTTGTATCAAGTCCCCACAATTCGAGTTTTTCTGTCGACAAATTGCCGTTTCTCGCCAAAGCATTACATAACTGTCTCTATATTTCGAATATTACTTTGTATATACGTACGTAAACGAGAAAGTATAAACAACAATTTACAATAAGTTAATGTGAAATGAAGTTAAGAAAACCCTAACAATGTCAATTGATTATCATGAACGAGGAAGTAATTATTATTTAGTTTATTTGAATGTAATGATGGACTTCATTACATTTTTGAAGGGGTTACACGTTCTAGAAGAGCCTCCTTAAAAGCGAGCATCGGTCTGTACCCTTTCACGCCAACCCAATGGCAACCAGCGCCAACCAATTGGAAGCGCTCGGAACCGGTTGCGTAGAGCGCAAGCCAACAATTAGGCGCCGTTCGACCAGTACGACATTTTCAAACCCCACGATCACTTTTGAACTGACCTCGCGCGTGATCCTCACCATCGCATGATTTAAATGCTCATCGTTACTTTTTCTGTGGCTGAATATCTTAGTTGTTTGGTGCAAGTGACTGAACAGAATAAAACAGGCCACAATAAAACTTCTTTTCTTCACTATTTTATCTGGTAACTACTTTAGAGCCATAAACCGTTCATGTCGTAATTTTCAACATTTTCCATAAAACGTTCACTCTTTGCTTTATAATTTACTCTATGCAATGTACCTATATTGCTTAGTTTTATTTTCCAATTTGCTCAAAACAATTGTAGGACTAATACAAAATTATAACAATATCTATTGCGAAAACTAGAAGCGTCAGACAAGAGATCGATTCTCTTTGAAACTTAAATGTGAGTTTAATGTTCTTTGTAAACTACGAAAAGATGCGCAATCTCATTGCAATTTCTTATACAGATACTGAAAAAGAGTACAGTCAGAGCCAAGAACTAGCATATATGTTATTAGTGCGACCCATATTAATATGGCGCGGTATGTTGGGACCCATACAGAATTTTGCAGCAAAGGAATGTAGAAAAGGTCCAGTGTAGAGCATCAAAATTTACTTTCAGGGGTACCAAGAATAAAGGGGTATGGTAGACACTCGAAAGGAGGAGATTAAAGTCACGTCTCTACGCAATGTATAAATCGTACACAAGCCTTCGAGCGTGAAAGAAATTCAAAGTCGATTAGGGAAATCTACATATTTCGGCAAAACGGATCACATCCACAAAATTCAGACAAATATTCATTCGCGAATCGAAGTATTTGTGACTGGAACGGTTTGCCTGTGACAGTCTTCGATCCCTTTCCTCGAAGCCTGAGCAAATTTAAAAATAAATTAGTTTCCTGAATAATGATATGTGTTATAAATATATTTAATATTGTTCAGTAAAATTATATCTTCTATGTAATTAAGTATTATTATTATTATTATCATTATTATTATGTGCAGTGCAGTGGCGTTGTGAAACTGAGGGAAACGAGTGTGTAAGAAAGACATTACAACTCGGTGTTTCGCTGTAAGGTAAGGTGAAGTGCTATGAAAGATTGCACAGTAAAATGTTCACGTTAATTTGTAAAGTTTGTAGATTTTGTAAAGTTGTTACAGTTAAAGTTGTTGCATTCACAGCTATTGTTTCAATAATTTAAGTAATTTAAATCAAGCGATAAAAAATGTTAACAAATAGCTAAAATGAGTATTTATTTTGTGTTAATTTCCAAGAACAAAGAATTATAAAACGTATTCACGAATGAGACGAAAATAATATGGATAATACACTTCATTCAGTAATTTCATTCACAACTATTAAAATTTAAAATGATTAACATTTGAAGTTCCATACAACAAAATTAAAATTTACAGGTTATTCTTGCAGTTTAAATGTTTGTACAAAGAAGTTTGGCAGAGTTTTCAGCCCCCAAACCATTCGAAACTATTGAATGTGTTAATCCAAACAAAGAAAAAGCACACACTACTATCTGAGGAGTTTTTAAATGCTGACATTATCAGTTCTTTTTTTGAAAAAATGTTATTCATTTCTTGAATGACTCTCCATCTCCTTGAATGATTCGAGCGAAAAATGATTTTTAGAAATCCCACCCACAGCTTGCTTTTTTTCCATATTCAATTTTGTATGAAACAATACTGGCAATCACAAAAGCCAATAGTTCATTTGGGTTTAGTTTTCTTCTAAAATCAAAATCAGAGTACAAGTTAATGTTATAACGTGCTTTCATTACTTTTAAGTGGACATTAATAAAGTAAATTAGTATTAAACATTAACAATTTACATTTTGGGATTGCTCAATAATCGCCAATAAATACATTACAAATTTTGGCGGATATTATATCTTAACAGATATTCTCTATCAATCAGATGCACATACGAAATTAAGATTGTTGGAATGTTTTCATTTATAAGAACTGGATATCTTAGTGGGCATTTGTACCTAGTTCGAAGGTAACGGAAATTTCAATAAATATATTAAATCCATTAAAATATCATTCAAGATAATTTAAAATTAAGAGAAAATTTGTGGTTCTTCTTGCATGTCAATCATTTTACAATTTCTAACAAGCAATTAAAACGCAGAGCCAAAGAGTAAACAAACAAGCAAACAATGCTTCAGTATCACGACTTAAAGTTTCTGTAACTCTCGCGCCGAAATGCTGTGATTCTCTACAAAGAAACGCTCGAGCGATGTGAATATGACAGAATGTATTTAATACGAGAATCATGTCATGTAATTACTAAGAATGGGGTGGCATCTAATTATAGAACATATAAACTGTTTTAATTCTATCGTAGACAATACTGAGCCACATTACGAAAACCAATGGAGCTGGGGCCCAGACCCCTTCCCCAGTAACAAATGGAACTAGTGATGATTTTCAGAGAAAAAACTACTTCTAGAGCAATCAAAAGCATTAGTATTCAATGATAAAAGTATTACTAACGGATGAAATTTGATACTATTAAATCTACACATCATTAGATATAGTTGAGTATTCTAGACACTATCTTACAAATTAGAGGTTTGCTATCAAAATCTACTCTTTCCATTATTTACCGAAATTTACTTTATCATGGTCTTCTTCAGGAGACCAGTCCTGATGGTGGAAACACAGCCTTCGACGCGGCGTCACCCGGACAGCCAAGATCATTTACACGCGTTCACTCTCTCTGCCAGAATGGCCGACCCGACAAGGCATCGTATTACGAAACAATTTCCGCCGAGAAGAAAGGTTGCGGCCGAGTGCAGCTCGCAGCCAATCGCCGCAGCCCCCGCAGCGACTCGGACCGCGGGATCCGAGGGCTCGCAGCGCGACGGGGTGGATTTGCTACGCTGGCTCTTCCGCTCGTCGGCGTATTCTAGCGACCGGCTGTCCTGATCCTGATTCCTCCAATCAGGGCCCTAATACCCGGCCATCGACCGCTCATGATCTTCCTTGTCCTCTCCTCTCCGCATATTACACACACCCCCCGTCGGAAGCTCAGAGCGAGTCCCGTGCGGGGCATTGCGGCGCTGGAGGGGATACTCCTGGCACGGCGGCGGAGAGGTTAGCTATCCACCGGCCAGCGCGCGGGGGAGTTCATTCAATACACTAACAGAACGTATGGCCTTAAAGGCTGGCGCCTACTCACGCGTTGTGGATGAGCGTGGTGAAGCTGCCGGCGATGGGCTTGTAGCCGCCGATCAGCTCGCACAGCACCTCCGGGTACTCGGCCCCAGCAGCCCAGCGATACGAGCAGCGGCCCTTGTCCTTCTTCCTGAGCAGCGGCCACACGGCGGAGCAGGCCAGAGGGCCCCGGGCGAGGTCGTAGGGCTCGGCGTCGGAGGATTCGGGGGCCGAAGCCTCGGAGGCAGACTTGGGCGAATCCACTGATGCGGACGTTGTGATGGTTGGTTGTGCGCTGGCCTCAAGCGTGTCACTGTGTGTTATTTTACTCGGTGAGTGGGTGGAGTTAACAGTTGGAGCGGTAGTTACCGGCCCAAAGACATCAGAGGAGGAGGATGCTGATGGCTCATTCGAAGGAGTTAGAGATGTTGAGGATGGTGTAGAGACATCGGAAGGAAATGAAGCTGATGAGGATGAAGGTGAGACTACATGGGAAGAAATTGGGGATGATGAGGGTAATTCTGAGGATACGTAGGTTGGAATTAGAGACTGAGAAGGTGATGAAAGATCTGGATCGTAAGAAATCAAATCTGGAGGAGGTTTCGAGTAGTCATCGGGAAGACTTTGAAATCCCAAAACATCCAGAGAAGGTGACAATCCATCGTTGCGAGGAAGATCCAACAGGTCGTAAGTGGCAAGCGGGCTATTCAAGTCACCAGCAGCCTTCTTGGGTGCTCTCGTGGAGATTTCATCTGCGGGTCCATCGCCGGAGACTTCAACGCCCGACGCGCTCAGGTACAAAACAAGCAACAGTCGCTGCAGGAGTGACAAGGACGTCGTCAGCAGCGCCGGCGGCCCTGTCGGCGTCGCAACGCCCGCGGAAGACCTCGCCATCACCTCGCCTCTCTCTCGCAGACCCTTCCACTCAGACAACGCCTTTCGGACAGCTTTTCCTCATGCTCGCGAAGAGCGAGTATCGCCGCCCACCTCTCCTGACCGGTTTCGAGCCGAGCGCCCCGACCTGCGACCACTTCAACCTGCGATTCCGAGAAACAGGGAACTGCTCGTCGTGTTTACGTTCATTATCGCGAGTATTTGGAAACGCTGAAATAGATTGTGTTGGCGTGGTACTTCAAATCAGAGCACGTGTGTTCGAATATTTTTACCTGCTTTTCAATGCTGATAAAGTGTAGTTTCCATCCCCCTTTCATCAATGATAAACAGTTTTGCTTACATTTCGGTTAGCAAAAAATAATCATTCATATATTTACAAAAAGTATCAATCTTACTGACACTTCCTGTAATCCGCAAATTTGGTGTTAATTACTGACATTATAAATGACTCCTTTACAATTTCTTTTTCACACGTAAGTGGTTAACATGCAATGACACATATCTGTCATGTGAATTATTATCATTTGTGCAAAACAAAACAAAAGTTACAAATCCCGTTTCTTGAGGTCATGTAGGATCATATGATCAGTCTAGACATAAGGAGTTACTTTGATCGAGTGAAATACACTACGAACGAACCTTTCTTCTAATTGCATTAATTTTGTTACGATCACTATCACACACTTTTTTCTTTCTGTAAAACACGCACACTTATTCTGTGTTAATGGATGTAATATTTAAAACTTTCTGTCGCACTCGATTTGAAAAAACAACACCAGTGTTTTCTTAAAGACTTCCAATCACACACAGCCAACTCAACGCCAACACCTTCTGCGTGACTCACGCGCGCTTATCTGCTAGCGGGTGGGCATCGCTGCGTGCCACGGCGGCGGCGAACACGGTCTATTCGAAGCGGAGGGACTCCCGAGCGGAAGCACGCTCCTGCGACTGACACCGCCACTCGACCGACGGGAACTGAGCGGGCGGAAGGCGTTGCTCGCCCGCGACCGAAGCGCTCTTCGCGGCGGCCGGCGAGGTTAGACAGCGCCGCGATCGCGGTTTGGCTTTTCCGCAGACGCGGCGACGGAGGAGGCGGCGGAGGCGGTGGAGGAGGTGGTGACGGCATTGGCGGAAGCGGTCGAGAGCACGCTAATGGACATGTTGCTACTGCGAAAGAAGTTGCGGCAGCGGTTGTGGGAGCGCGGTTGCTATAGCAATAACAGTGATAGTGAAGACGAAACGTTTTCTAAGGACATAAAGCATCTATAGAGAAGCGAACAGCAATCCACAGCGATTTCGTCTTTCTCCACATGCACAGTTCGAGTTTCTCATACGCAATTCTCCAGTAGTACACTGTGGTTGAGATATTACTTTCAAAACGCTACACCGTGCTTAATAACCCTAATTTGATGCAATCGATTAATTATAATAGAAAAAATCAATTTCATTCAACAGAATCTTTAGTTCAAAAGAAACAGGTAATCAATTAATTGGAATTAACATTTTTTTACTAGGATAACAATTCATGAAATATAATTTTTGACGTAATTATAGACGAGTGAATAATGAAATGCAATTTTTGACTTAAATAATGACGAATAAAAACGAGTTTTAGAGTATTACTTGAAAAAATTTTAAAGATATTTTTATAATTAAAGTAGAAAATCAATAAAATAAAACTAAAATAATTTCCTCAATACTTTTTCTTCATTGCCTCTTACATAATATTGAAATGTAAGGCACAAATGCATCTAATAATGTAAATAGACCTACAGTATGTTTGCAAATTGGCAAAGAAACAAAACAATAGTGCTAGCAAAAATATTTTGTCAGTGCTAGAAACTGAGCTACAAAAACCTAAGTTAAGAGAAAAACGATACATCAATTTAAATGTTTTTTACGAATGCACATATTATAAGCCATATTTATTACATACTGAATAGAAATAATATGTATTCTTATTCTTCTTCAGATTTTATAAGCATAAAAACTAGAGCTGCTGCGACAAGGCACACACTTTCTCTAGACCTAGACTAGATTGTTTCCTTATTTCTTTAGTTAGTGCTATATTTTCGATTTTCCCCGACCATCTTCTCAGCTCTTATCTATTAGAGACCAAAAGACATTTTATCTCGTTTTCTCATATTTTCCCCGAAACCCTAACTGTAGGGTTAAAATATGACTTTAAGAATATTATACAAGGATAAAACCTGGTACTATAAACATATTTTCACTGAAAAATCTGGAGCCGTTTTTAAGAAATGTCGTTACAACGTATCTAAAAATGGGCAATTTTGAGCTCATTTTCAAATAAAATTTTGAGTTTTGTGGAAACTTTATATGCTATAATTTAAAATCTTGTCCTCTTAGATATATGAGATAAATAACAAAAACAGCCATATTGTAAATATTAACGTGTGAGATATTTAAAAAAAATTACAATTATGAATTTTGAAAAATCAAATAATTACATCAAAGAACGTTTATGTAATGTTATTCAGTGCATCTAAACCAATCCGAACACTTCATTAAAATTAACTCCTAAGATCAATCCTTTTCAAACTTGCAGGGCTTCAAGTTCGTTCAAGTTTGTCGAGTTATATCAATTTTGAAGCTAGCGCCTGAACCGCTCCCGCTTTTTCCAAACACAGCACTGAACAACTCGCAACAAGCCTTGACCACAGGCAGATCGACGGGCAATACATGTATACGTTTTGTCGTTAATCGATTTTTTGTCATCAAAGTCCCTCAAAACATTGATTCTGACCACAAACTGTGTTAGAGGAAACACTTCACTACACGTTGGAACAAGAATTCTCCAGTTTTTCGTTACCAAAGTTCAGCAACAAGAGTTTTTCTGTCGAAAAATCATTGTTTTTACCGCAGCATTACAATACTTTCTCTGATAAACGATGTGCCAGTAATGTGCCACTCTACCGTTACCTTTTTTGGTGCAAACGTCTTTCCATCTCTGAGCTGGAAGGCAGTGAAACAGTAAATCTAAGTCTCTGCAGCCCCTCAAGAGGACAACGTCCACGCCGCACACCGCCACGGGAAGGGATGAACCCTGGCCTTGGCGAAATTCCTTGAAGCCTCGCATTGACACAGATTCAGGGACGGGATTCATCATTAAGAGACTAGCACACATGGAACATCATAAATATTTTTTTCAACAGCAGTGTAAGTTTATTTATAAGAACTGGAAACTGGAATACTGGAACTATACTTTGATCTATTTAGCATCCCTTGAGAAGCTTTCTTTTTGCCGTTCCTACTTTGAAACTTTATAGATTTCTTTAAGCTCTGCCCGATGATGAACCAATCACTAGTGAAATACTTTCCGTTGCACACTTATTATTTGTTCATCGATCGCGCAAATTGCATTTCGATTCTCCTCTCCGACCCCACCTCGCTTCACGAAAAAATGCAACGTTGCACGGTTACCAGCCGACGTTGGTCTGTTTCAAGAATACGAGTGCGCATCGTTCTTTTGTACAATGCGAGTACAAATAAGAATACGAATCTTTGAAGAATACTTGTTGTTGTTCCAATGTGACATATATGGAACGAATTACAGGCAACATCAATATTTTATCTCTAACCCCGGCGGAACCCCTCGTGATAGCTTTCTTAAAGACATATTAAAGTCCAAAACGTAGGAATTGTGCACCAATATTCTTGCACGAATATGAACACCAATTTCAAATGTGTTTGTTTATAATAAACTTTATACATATATGCTATAACTTTCTTAATTCGAATATCGGAAAAAAAGTTAGAAATAATAACACAGTCATTATTTCACATTATAGCAATAAAAAAATTTGCAAGATGGTTAAACTGCAGAGTTGCGTATTCAACTCTTTGTTCTCTTGTTGTACAAAGGCTGAGTTTTCATTCATTCGACATACATTGTTCAATGTATATTTAAATTCGTCAAAAATATTAATTCAACAAATTAAAGAATTTATGTAGTTCACGAGAATTTTTTTAATTAACAGATAATTTTTTCTTTAATCTAACTACAATTGATTAATTGGGGCAAATAATAGTACCTAAATTAATCGATAAAATGATTTCAATTGAACAACTTATAATGGTTTTTTTTTTTTTTTTTTTTTTTTTTTTTTTTTTCATTAGCCGTCAGTGCCGAAGGTGGCGCGGGCGGTGGCGGTGCTGCCGTTGCGAGTGCGTCACGCCTCCGGCGGAAACCCGTCTGCGTGCTTGCGCTGGGCGGGGCGTGGCAGACCGATCTTCCGAGGCCACACAAGGAGGTTGCGGATTTGCGTGCACATGCGCTTGTTTCCTTCCGGGAAAGGTCGATAGATTCCTGCGCTTTCGAGCACTCCAGAGGCGGAAAATAAAAGTTGCAGTGCCTGAATCGAAGTGGATCGAAAATTGGAACCAGAAAGCATATACTGTCTTCACCTGAACTCAGGATTGTTCCAACTTATATGAATTTCAGTTATAAACTGTCAACAATAGTAAAGTAAACGGAGAGTGCAATTACGTACATCTTTTTACAATAAGTTTCACTTATTAAATCACTTTAAAAAAATGTAATGTTTGCAAAAAAAAGCTTTATTCTCTACATATTTAAAAGAAATCCTTATAGCTACCGTCCAATAAATTATAGTAAGGTTATAATATGGATAACATTTATAGTTATTATAAGCAAGACACAACATCTTATGATAACTAATAATGTTGGTTAAATTAATGTATTTAATCATTATGGGAAAAATACTTGAAAACAAAATCTATATAAACATCTCTACGCATTAATATAAGCAATGGATAATGTACTTGATAAGTGTATTCAAATTATACTAGGAATCAAAAATATGAAATGATTTTGACATAATGTAGTGCCAATCTTCTAAAATGTTGATCAAATAATGTTGTTATTACTACAATAAACTACCATCCAAATAAGTAGAACTATACATTCTTCGAAAGAAATTCAGAGAGCATTCCTTTTGCATTTAAACAAAGAATAAAATTAACTAGTTTTCCTATTTGTTAGTATTCCATTAAGTTATTAAAATATATTTTTATAAGACAATCATTTTAATTTTGAACCCACTTAACAACAGATTAGAATAAATTCTCGTGTTGAGTAGTATAAAAACATAAACGAAGCTGCCGTGAACAGTTTAGTTTCCCTTGCAGAGAGACTTGCTGCTCGCAGATTCGTGCCACTGTCATCCGGTCACTTGGAGAAACGTCCATCACACCAGGCTTTTTGATCAACAGTCGAGTGGCTAGAGAAGGAATTCGTGCACTTACTCGCGGGGCACTGTTTCCGAAGAGCTTTTTGTAGACGAAAAGGAGCAACCAATCATTTAGAATAGTTTGTGAAAATAATCTACTGTCCATTTTCGGAGAGTCTAGAAATCGGCGAATAATGTTGAGGGGAGCATTCCAAATAACTGAATGACATTTATAAAGAGGGGTATCTCAATTCCCTTTTCTATTTTTCAGAAGGTGAAAGTTGAGCCTTATAGTACTCAGCCTTAGAGTTCAAGAGAGGATTAATTCAAAAGTTTTCGTATACCTTTTAAAGAAGAAGATATGCAATATTTGAACACAATATTAGGAAGCACAATGAATAAGAATCTTAGGAATATATTCATAACTAAAAATTGAAAACAAACGAAAATGAGGTTATGTCTTTTGGGGAATAATCTTTTAAATTTTCAAGTAAAGTATTTATGTGTTAAATTAATAAAATGTTAATTGACTTTTTTATTCAATATTGGATAATTTAAAAAGTTATGTCATTGTTTTCCTTTAGGTAAACGCTTGAAGTGATTCGAAAAATTAGATTGCAGGTAAACGGGAAAACGAAGTTATTATGAAGATAAAAACTACTTTCTGCTTAATGTTTAGATATATTCAATTTACATCAACTCATTTCTTGATTCATTCATTCATTACCTCATTTATTCACATTTCTCTATACCAGCAAATATTTCAGAGGACTTTTCGAGAACAGCCAAATTAATCTTCTCTGACAATTCCACGAAAGAATGTGGGATGATGCTTCAACCACTTCCAGCATGGGGACACTGAATCTTCCGGTTGACAATAAATGATAAACTGTCCTGTTGTTCTCTTTTGGTCAATTGTGGCTGCAGCCTACGCAATCGCGAGTGCTCGCAGGCGTGGATTTTCCCACCGGAAGGTCTGCAATAGTCTGTCTGTCTGTCTGTCTGTCTCTCTCTCTCTCCCCCTATCTCTCTGTCTCTCTATCTCTCTGACTGCGCAGCTTTCCCAACGTTTCCAAGACACTGAGCACTGAAAATATTTGAATAAATTAAAGTCTTGTTTATCTACTACTATTAATTTCATTAGCAACATCAGCAGTGTCGGCAGGAGATAATATTACACTACTCTAGCCTCTTCCAAGAAAGTTGTCTAGCGTAAACCATTCCTTCCTCTGTCTCTTTCTCCGTTTGGCATCTGTAATATGCCTGGTTGTGCAATTTCCAGTGTGTCTATTATTCCACAATACATAAACGATATAGCCATTGAGCGTTCGGTATCAGTCATTTAGCTTGGAATTTAGTTAGTTTTTGTTGTAATAGGAAACAGAAAAATTATAAAAATTAAAAAAAAAATGTTAGTTTGGGTGACGATAGATGGGGGCTAGCAAGGTATGTGTCAAGATCGAAGAACTAGAATATACTTATAATAACACACTTATACTAAAATAAGTAGTCGATTAACTTTCAGAATAAAGTTCTCAGATCGCTACCGCCAGGGGAAAAGGAATTATGAGGGTACGAGTATACATTACCCCTCACTAAGGTTAACTTCCTTACAACTGCTTCCAGGTTATTTGTATTTGTACTTCTGAAATCACTATTGATTCCTGCACTTAAATAGCAAGAACACCGCTGGCATTGTCCCTCATTAATATGTTTTTATAGTTCCATTAAACAAGTTTCCCAGTAGACTTTGAAATTCCTATGGCAATTGTTTTTAAGTTCTTCCCTTGAATACATAAAGTGTCAAAATTGTTATCACTCTGGAGCTTCTGCAAAGGATCAGATCTGGTACCATTCGCATTTCCATGGAATTTTCGTCTTCACTGTTGCAGTCTGCACTCGTTGAATCGTCGTTCTCTGAAGGCGGTTCTGAAGATAGTAAGGGATTTTCTAGTTTTTTCATTATTCGCATAAAGACAGATTTCATTCCCCTATTTTTATGTAGTGTATAGAGCTCTCGAAGTAACTCAATTCATTTTTTTGTTTCTCTTCTGTAGAATACTCTATTTTTACAAGTATCATATTGTTTTCTTTAAGCTCCAATAAAGGTTTTTTTATTTTCTGATCGAATTCTAGTGTCATTTAGGGCCCAGAAAAAGTAAAAAAATAATGAACTTTTCTATTTTAGTTCTTGAGTTGCATATTAATATTTAAAGTTTTCTCTGTAATTTGATGTAATTTCAATAATTTATGGACCTTGCAGCTTGTAAAGTGTTCGAACTTACTTTTGGAAATAAGGGACATGGCCGTCTAGGGCAACTGATAGCGGTAACATCTCTGTCAATGCGCGATTTGCTTTGTTTACTTTCAACTGTGTGTCCACATGCAATCTATACTTTTGCGTTCGTTTTCATTATGCTGTTCTTAACATGAAGCCCCACGGACATTTGCAAAATTTTCTCAAAAACGGTTGCAATTTTTTCTTTAAATTTCTTGTAAGAATAGAGTAACATAAACTTATGAAAGTGGCATACGTTCGATTTTCAGGTTAAACTCGAACTTTCAAATTTTTCGAGCGTCTTCTCATAACTAAAAACTGAAGATAGATTTCCTTCAAATACAATTTGTTCTACATGATAAGATTTTTCATTCAGATCATTTACATTTTTTAGAAAATTTTTGTAGTAATAATATTTCCGTTCTGCTATGAGGAAACGGGTGTGGGCGGCGATAGATGGTAACTGATAAGAGGATGGGGCAAGTCCAAGTAGTTAGCCGAGGCCAAATCTACTGGAAAAAAATTGAATGACATTTTTACAGAGACTACCTCCTAAGGTGTTTTTAGAAAAATCCTGATTTGACAACGGACACAAAAAGTAAAAACATCACTTGACCAGAAAAATGCTATCATTTTTTCGTGAAAGCCAGACAGTATGATTCAGAGACAGGGAAAATGTGTTTGGGTTTATGATGCGTATGACGCAAATCATACCTGTAAGGAAAGTAATAATTACGTTATATCCGTGTTCATGATTTCAGGTTCCCCCTAATTGAAAATTGCGATGGATGGCACCAGAGTGTGTTCCACAACACTCGCGAATATGACGCCAAGCAGCACCGGTGTTGGGAGGAACGGCATCCACATCACCGGCTGCGCGGGCCAAGCGCAGGCCTGACCACAGTCGGCGGCCGAGGGCGGGCGAGGGCGGCCTATTGGGTCGTTGGCGGCGAGGGACCATGTACACTCTTGGAATCATAAAATTTCGCGTCGAAAATGCCTTGGCCCGAGAGGTTGATGGCGCTGGACAGCCCTATCTAACGTTTATTTTCGAAACTACGTTCTGTAGATCGAACTATAATTAAATTTATTTTATTGGAGAGCGTATTAAATACTTAAATGACCGTTGAGAGCTAAATAGTAACAGTACCGAGGAAAAAGACTTTCGTGATTCCTGCCAGTAAAACAGAACTGACATTAACTTTGGTAAACGTGATTTTGCTTTAAAGTTTCGTTAATATAAAATGTGTTGTTATAAGAGGTGTATTAGAAAGGCGAAAGAATGGCTCAGTGTCGAAGTGGTGTTCTAGAAATCGTGAAGTAGCGGGTTCGGTTCCCAGTCTACGTAGATACTTTATTCATTCTACAGTGCCATATAATCCACAAAATTACAACATGCTAAATATGTCGCGTCAATGTTATGCATAATTTAAGCAAAATTCTCGATTGCGAATAAGGAATGCAAACAAGCAATTCTCAAAAAGCGGTAATACTCGTAAGAGACCAAAATAAAATAAGTTTCTATAATCTTATAGATAATAATCTTAAATTGCGAATAAAAAGAACAATAAAAAATTGCGTATTATTTTCATTTTTACTCGAATAAAACCATGAAATGGAACTCCTAAAAGCTCGGAAAGACAATTCGTTTAACAATATCACAAAATTATAGTGATATACTGACAAGAAAATGTGACTTGTGTTTGTATCTGTAAATAATTCATTAAATCCCGTTTGGACATCTCTTGTTTGCTCTGATATAACTTTTATTTCTACTATACTACTATATATAAATATTTTTTTTTTAAATTCTGTGCATAGACTCCCTTATTGATATATAATGTGAATAAAGATGATGGAACTGTTGATGTTCTGTAATTACAATAATTCCTAGTGTGACAAGGCTTTGAAATCCAATGTCTACACTGAAGTAAATAAAATGGTTTTGATGATAAATGTGGCTCATTGATTCTGATGATGCGATCTTTCTGAGATCCCTTGCCTTCATGTGGGAGGCCTTAGTTATGTGGGTATTGAGATTTCGTAGCTGTGAAGTAAAAAAAATTGAAAATACAATTTGCCGAAAACGAATTTTGAAGGGAAAATATTCCTAGAATTTGTCATGCTATTGAAGTTCATTACAATATCATACAAACATCTATTTCAGATGTAAGTAGAAATCCATTATGTGTATTGAACGTTTTTTATGTACAAAAATATAATACAGATTGTAAATAACAAATAATGGCAGAAAATAGCGATTTTTTTCATTTCAAAAACAATTTCTACCAAAAATTAACGCAAAATATGACTGCTTCTATTTGAACATCGGACTGCCAATTAGCCATATTAGCGATGTCATTTTGCTTGCTACAATATTCTCGTTCATAAAACAGTGGAATAAACTCATTTCTTTTGTTGAGAGAGATTATCGATTTTCTCTCGTAAGCCTCACGGTACTACCGACTTGAATCTGACCTTCGCAGTTCTTCCGTGTTTTCGACAGCAGGTCAAAAGGAGATAAAGGGCTCTGCAGCGTTGCCACTTGGTAAGAAAAGAAAAATCGCGGCTAAGCAAATTGAACTACTCCGCATTCATTTTTCGACATTGCTCACCATATCCAAGCCACACGAAAGCGAGTTATCGCATTAGTAGAAGAGGGTCACGTCTCTGTTTCAGAGGCGGCGAGTCGGTATGGCGTTGGGGCAAGAACAGCGCAATACTGGCTTAAACGTTATCGAGAGACGGAAGAATCCGGGAGGAAACTAGGAACGGGGCTTTGGCGTATTTCAGATGCTGACCAAGATGAAGTTTTGATACAAGCAGCGGTGGGAAACCCTTTCCAAACTTCTTCACAACTGCAAAGAACCACCAGATTTCCTGAATGCTCCAGAACAATACGCAACAGACTTTCGGAGGCTAGTCTGCGATCCAGAAATGCAGCTCGAAAACCGAAGCTGACAGAAGAACACCAGCTCTATCGGCTGGCATTTGCGGAGGAAAAAAAACATCGAGACTGGGCTGATATCATTTTCTCTGATGAGAGTATATTCTCCTCCGCAAATGATGGTCCCGTTCGCGTTTTCAGGCCCCAAGGAAGCCGCTATGATTCTCGGTACGTAAAGCAAGTCCCCAGGTCAGGTCGTTTCTCAGTAGCAGTTTGGGGCTCGATGTCATCTCGAGGGATTGGAATGATCCATAGAATCCAAGACCACTTAAATGCCCCTCAGTACATCCACATACTGAGAGATATCATGATTCCATCAGTAAGGCAATTGCATCCTATGGGAATAATTCAATTCCAACAGAACCAATCACCGATTCATAAGTCGGCTTTGGTTCAATCGTTTTTTGCAGAGAAACAAGATATTCAGGTCGTTGACTGGCCACCTTGTGCACCAGATCTGAACCCTATTGAAAATGTTTGGGCAGAGACAAGACGCACCATGGCCGAAAACTGGCCTGATCCGGAACCTAACAAAACCGATGCGCTCTGGCAAATAATCCACGAAGCCTGGGAGGAGGTCGCTCACAGTGAAAGTTATGCGGCGAGACTTGTGGATTCTCTCCCACGTAGGATGAGAATGGTCGTAGAATCTGGGGGGTTTTGGATTCCTTATTAATGTATTCCTTACATTTTCAAGAATAAGATATTTATAAATGAACAATTAATGTAAAAAATAGAATAAGATTTTAACAAATATGTAATTTGGAGAATTAAAAACAAATATTCATAGAAAGATAAAGAGCCCTTTTCAGAGTTATTTTGTTTTAGAATCAAAATAATACTTTATTGACACAATAGAGAGAGTACTGTAATACAGTTCATTTGACAAAAAAATCACGGAAAATCACAGAAGAAGAAGAAGAAGAAAAACAAGAAAAAAAAGAAAAAAAAAAACAAATTTGGGCCAAATTTCCGAACGTTTGAAATGTCTCCAACATATTTCGATAATTACAAATAATGTTGAAAAATGCATGTCTTCTATCAAACGGAATTAAAACACGAATTTTTGAAATACACATATATTGCTTGCATACAGGGAGTCCTACCAACTACGGGCAACCCTCATAACTTCTAAACGGTTCCCGATATCGGCTTACAATTTCGCTCAACTATGCGGAATCATGCTGCAAGTAATATGGTGTAGAGATATTGTTTGAAATATTTTTAGTTTTTGACAAATTTAATCATCTTTGATTTTTAAATGGAACCATGTATTTTTCTCACTAGCAATAGATAGATCTTAAAAAGAGGAATGCAATGCTGTAACATTGCTAATATTTTGATTGTGTTTTGTGCATAAAATTATAGTTTATGGACTGAGATTTTAAATTAAAAGCAATTTGTTCTGTAGCTGCCGTCGCAACTGTCACTTTTGGCGAACGTGACCTTCGCGGCCTCTCCCCGTAAAAGTGCCCGCACCACGAAGGCAACCTTCCCAAAAAGACACAGTTGAAAGGGTTGTATATTTACAGTTAATCTTATATATTTAATTTAAAATCACATGGCGGTAAGTATAATTTTCTTCTCAAAATACTATCACAGCATTAACATGTGTTACATCATTGCATTCGTCTATTTATGATCTATCTATTGCTAGTGAGATAAATACTTGGTTCCATTTAAAAAATTAAAGATGATTAAATTTCTCGGAAACTAACAATATTTTTAACAATATTCCTAAGGCACATTACTTGCCTTATGATTTCACATTGTTGGACGAAAACTACATTTCGATATCGTGAACCGTTTAGAAGTTGTGGGGATGGCCCGTAGTTGGTGAGTCTCCCTGTTGAACACACAACTGTTGAACAGATAACAAATAAAAAAGAATAATGTAGTTTGTGCATCTCCCGGCAAAAAATAAGGTTTGTTTTAGTTTAAATTTTGAATATACTTTTGCCCCACAACAATTGAACTTATCCTAATGAACAAATTGGAAATGAATTCGAGTTGCCAGAATTCTTTCTTGATGCGTGATAGCCTTCCTGATGTATCTTTTCTTGTCTTGCTATTGATGGTGACTTTTTTATTTTACGAGCGCATTTTCATGGTCAGTTGTGGTGGTCTACGAGATAAAAATCATTATATTTTTGTAAAAGTAAAAATAATAGAGCAATACATTAAAGTTCATTTTCTTCTTGATTTACCGCACATCGCGCACGCGGGCGGTATTTGGATCGCTTTCTGAACACTTTTGCCTGAAAAGTCTGTCAACCGAGTTTAGCCAGTGACAGTGCCCAGGTATTATTAGGGACATATATACTTATCACATAGTGCCTTTTTTCAAATTTCGTGTGTAGAGTGTGATTGCATTCAATAGTTCAGGAGCGACTTGCACGAACAGTCTTAACACTTGTCGCGCGCCTTCTTAACACTGGCCAGCGCAAAAAAAAAAAAAAGAAAAAAAAAAAGAAAAAAAAAAATTAGGCATTTTTGTTCAGTCCTATATTTCACCAATATTTATACTCTCATTTCCTCAAATGTATGTTGTTATTATTATTATTATTATTATTATTATTATTATTATTATTATGTGTTCATTTATCTAAGAAGTTGGCTTTGCATTATTACAGGATTCAAAGCATTTAGAAGAATACTGAAGATATCTCATGTTGCTTGACGATGTTATTTATAATACCTGCCTCCGTATTGGGTGCGGAAAACATATTCAGATTGTTTCCTTTCACGGAACTAATACGAATGACGAACGGATGCAGGCAATGCCCGAGCGTTATCTCCGAATGCATCAAATGTCAATTCTACTGAAATAAATGCAAAATTGTTCTAATATTGCGAGAATCGGCGAATTGAGAGGTCTAGTTTCAAAACGCAACATTTTCACCAATAGTGAAAAATTAGATACTGCTTTCAATAGGGGTCCGTTGCAATTACGCGTCGTTTTATAAAATGATTTGTAACAAAACGCGTTTTTTGTTCACTCCAGGGGGCTCCTGAAGATCATGGAAAGATCGCGTCATGAATAATAATGTGTTAATATCAGAACGCGATCTTTCCATAATCTTCATTTCGTTGCACAGTACGATCTTTCCAATTCAGAACATGTATCATTCTGTAGAAATTTAAACTGGCCTAAGCATTGATAAAGCTGATACTGAAAATGATTAGTGTTGTGAACGTCAGCAGTTATGGTCTGCTTATCTTCATATTTGGTAAAACATTTCACATGATATATTGAAATCGAAATGAAATAATTAACACTATTGTAAAAATACTTAATGAAAACAAGTTTTTTTTTTCACCAAAAATACGTTTTCACAAAAAATACAAAAAACTTAAATTAACTTTCAAAATTAGTCTTTTTTAAATTTTTAGCTCAACTTTCTCAGTAATGACGAGACATTCCTTAATTATCTTATTCTATTGTTTCGACTTTCACTAGCCAAGGGAATTAATCTCAAACATTTAGCATAAGAATGTTTTAAACAAAAGATAAGACATTCTTTTGTTTTTCTCAAAACAGACTGGATGGAGAAGTCCCATTTTCAAACTAGACCCCTTAATTAAGTTTTATCGGCCAACATTTAATTTTTACATATTTTGATTGTTCCACGTGAGTTGGGGATTTTTGGCTTAGTTTTCAAATAAAATATTTATGTAATGTTTTGGTGTTATTGATCCTGCTCATGCTGGCTGAAAACTTTTAGAAATCTCCAAAACGTTACGGGCAGTCCAAACACCGCTGCGAGAACTAAATCGTTATAAAAATGCTCGTGCGGTACAGGACTAACATATATTATTGTTATCTCCACACTACATAATGCACAGTTTTTAATTTTTAATATAATGGATCAATTTTCTAATTTCTTCACAATTGAAATATTCGCCTTCTTCGCGACAGCGAATTTTCACCGTTTTATGCATAAAATTGTCACGACAAATGTAAAATGTTATAATTTAGTGGATTTTATTGCACTGTAGAATGGATAAAATATCCATGTAGGGTGGGAACCGAACCCGCAACTTCACGAGTGCTAGAACAGCACTTTGATACTGAGCCATTCTGCGCCCTAGGCCCGCTCCTCTTATACTAACACATTTTATATTAACGAAACTTGAAAGAAACATTACGTTTACAAAAATTTATGTCAGTTGAGTTTTACTGGCAGGAATCACGAAAGTCTTTTTCCTTAGTGCTACAACTATTTTGCTCTCAATGGATTTTAAAATATTTTAAACTCTCTCCAATAAGATAAATTAAATTTTCATAGCACGATCTACAGAACGTAGTTTCGGAAATAAACGGTAGATAGAGCTGTCGGCAAGCAGGGATGTCCAGAGCCATCAACCTATCGCGCCAAGGCATTTTCGACGCGAAACTTTATGTTTCCAAGAGTGTACCTTACTCATTCAGGCTGAGAGAGGCGTTGTTGACCATCTCGGTTGCTCGTCCACCGCCTCTTTTGGTACAGATTCAGTTACACCACTCCGATACTCCTTTCCCAGTTACCCTCCGGCAGTGCCCTCAAGAAATCCTTCTCTTTCCACTCGACAGGGCTCCCTGAACGAAGGGTGAAAGCGGTGCTGGCTGCGAGAGGTTTTAACAGACACATATCGCACCCCTTGGGCTCTGTTGTTATTGTAAAGAATAATACAAATGATAATACAAATAATAATAATAATAATAATAATAATAATAATAATAATAATAATATTTTCCCACGTGACACATTAAGTCCACTTTGGTGTTATGGGTTCGTAGGCTTCCGCGGCCAGAGTCAATGCATTCTTGGCTATCCGGGATGGCCAATAATGCACTTTGGTTTTGCTTAGAAATTTATCTATTGTCACATATGCTGAATCAATCTAGTCGGAGTTTCAAACTCCTCGATGAAAAGAAAACCCTTCACCCCACCAACCACTCGTTCTTTATGGACGACTTAAAAGTATTTATAAAAGACAGGAATGAGATAAGCGGACTATTGGAGATCACATCACAATTCAGCAAAGGCACACACATGAATTTTGGAACAGACACTCTGTACATTAAAGGAGGAACAGATGAATCCTCATCCACACTTAATTATTTATCAGATTTTAGTCCAATAGAACAATTACAACAACCACATGACAGTTAGGTTTCAACCAAAATATTATGATTAATCACGGAGACAGCAAGCAGCAGCTAGAAAATATGTTTCGGCTCCTCTTTCGGAAAATATAAAAACAGATCTGATTTCCAATAATAAAATAAAGGCTATAAACTCCTGGAGCATCCCTTTGCTGACTTATGCCTTTGGAATAGTCAGTTGGTCACAAACAGATCTTGATAACCTAAACAGAATGGGACGCACTATGCTCACTGAATTCAGAATTAATCACCCTAAATCAGCAATTCAATTCTCCATTCCCAAGAAAATTGGTGCTCGTGGTCTACTAACACTGAAAGATCTGAACTACTAGATCTGAAAGCATTAAGCAACCGCCAGTTAACAAGTCTGAAAAAGTACTTCATTTCGCAATCTGACCTGTCGCCTCCACATAAAGCAGTGGTATTCTGTGACAAAGGCTACACTCCCTTCAATTTCAGCAACAATGCAGACCACTCTGATATCACGTCAGTCAAGGAAAGATTACGGGTAAGGACGTCCAAACCTCTCCATGGTAGATTTCCCAATGCTCTTGGAAGTGCGACTACGACGCTTCAGTGCAGTGGCTCAGAGATGCGGCTCTACATGGAGAGACTGAGGGTTTCATTTAAGCAATTCAGGATCAAGGTATTTCAACTAATAACTACAAAAGATTTATTGGAAAACTAGATGTTAATGACGAATATAGAGTATGCTATCGATCATCAGAGACAATATATCACCTCATTACAGGGTGCACAAACCTCGCCAACACAGTATCTACATCGGCACCTGACTGCAAAACCTGACTGCAACCTGACTGCACAACCTGACCAAGCTCTGGTGACCAAACATGGGCTACTGACAGAAGGAGAAAGCATCCCTTATTAAGAATACAGAGCCAAACCCGTCATAGAACGTAATCAGATCAAAATGTATTATGACCTTCCAATACGTACTGATAAATCATCGTTCATGTTACGCATCCTGCAGATCACATCAATAAAACAGAAACAGAAAAATCTCAAAATACATTCCCTTGTCAATAGAATACCAAGAAATATACAAACTTGAGTCAGTTGAGATTATACCAACTGTAATAACAGGAACAGGCCTGGTTAACAAAAATCTAAAGTATTATTTGGAAAAGTTAGGTATTCCTTACAAAATTATTCCCAAAGTTCAATCGTCAGTCACCTTGAAACCGGCCGGATTGTTCGCACGGTTCTAAGTATGTAAAGCTAGGAATGTGGCGTGGCTGGAGGCCCCTCACACCTGGTGCACTGGATGAGAATAATAGTAATAATAATAATAATAATAATAATAATAATAATAATAATAATAAAGAGTAACACATTTTTATAATAATATTTTATTGTCCTTCCAAATGATCAGCAGCAATGTAATATCAGTAATGTAGGTATCTGTTACAAAATAAAATCGAAATCTGTGTAATATTGAATGCTACTTGCTGTAACTATTGTGGTATTTGAAGATGTTTTCTCTTACTACAAAATTTTAATCTTATACAATATAATACACATTAATAACTTTATTAATGCGACTAACAGCTGTCCTAGAAAAAGAGAAAAATAGCATTAAAAGTTTTGTGTATTTCTATCCACTTGAGCCCTATAACGTAACCCTAACTTTGAGCCCTGGAACGAAACGCTCGCCCAAAACATTTTAGGTGATAAAAGGTCTAACTTTATGAAAGAACTAGGAATATTTTTAGGAAAGGTTCGGACCATTAGGGAAACTGAAATTAGGGAGTGGGAAAACAGCACTGGTTAGCTTGAGCGGAGCCTAGACTGGAGAGAAATAAATAAGTCAATAAGCTAACAATAAGTAAATTAATCAGTCATTTTATGTTAAGTTAGTAAACAGTTAAGAAATAAGTCATAAGTCGTAGTCAATTGGTAAGTAACAGGTCAATATAATAAATAAAATAAAACTGGCATAGTAATAAGCACATTAGGGGGTGAAGGGAAGGGGGGATAGAAAATGTAAGGGCAGAGGCGCTGGTGCGGACGATCTTCTGTGGCGCTGTTTGATTTCAGGTGCTGAGGAGGCCAAGCACTGCAAGGAGACGGCGGGACGCCCGCGCCAGAAAATAAATAGTTAAAATAAACGTTGCATAGATTAGTATGTACTCGGCTTCTGGTGGCAGGTTTTTTCCCCTTCAGGGTTTTTTCCTGAGCCGTACCTTACGGTCTCTTTTCCGCGGCTTTGATGCGATGGAGAGACCATTTGGGGTGAATACCAGAATTCGAAAGATTAGAACGCGAAAGGATGTAGGTATTGTAATGGCTTAAAGGCCTTCTGCCTAGCCACATAGGATCAAGTAAGCTAATTTGTTTGTAATAATTATCTATTAAATAAATAAATAAATGTTCATAAATTAAAAAAATGGCTCCATTGTTTTTTATTAAATTTTGTTTTTTTGTAGTAAAAGATGTGTAAGTGCATGCTGCAGGTCTCATTTTCGTTAACAAACTTGATTTTTCGAAAATACCAAAAATTGAAATTTTGTTCGGCGTCTTCCTACAACTACAGTTATGAAGATAGATTTTTTTCTTTAATGAAATCTGTTCTTCAAATATAGATTTTAAAGTAAAACCATGTGCAATTTTTCGAAAATTTGAATACTTTTGGCGTAATTTTGCGTGAAACTACAGATGAGACAGTACGTGTTGTTTTAGCGGCGCTAGTTTTTCTGCCGCGCTGTGCAAGAGATAAGCTGCAGCCGACGGAGGCCCCCGCGGTGGAGTGGGCGCAGTTCTCAGAACGGGGCGTGTTGGCATCGCTTGTTGTCACCTTGGCCGAACGAGCCGAGCGCCGCGTCACCTGGCAAGGAAGTGGCTTGTCTCGCCCGATTGCCAATGCACTCGAGGAAAGTGTTATCCTCGGAGCCAACAAGCGTTTTAGAAAACAATAACACTACATTTCAAGAAAACAGATGAGTAAGAGATCAGAAAGCAGAGCACATTAAATTATTGGATTCATTCGATAATTCCAAGAATATTTCCTTCCCTTCAAATCTTCAAAAGTGTATAGTTAATTCCGATTTTCTAAAGGTTGGATCATTACAGTTCGAAGTTGGGTTTTTCAGATTTCAAAGAAAATGACGAATCTTGAATTCAAAGTATGTCCACTCTCACTAAAGTAAGAGCTTTCAGGATGAAATTTTCAGAGTAAGGATTGATTTTTCGATGATTGGACAAAAACTCTTTTTCTCGTGTTGTTGTACAGACCATAGAAGATTTAGAATATTTGTTGTCAGAATGAGATAGTGCAAGCATCTTTTACGACAAAAATTTCTTCGATGAGATATATTGGTAAACAAATCATGAAAATTTCACCTTTAACTACTCTGATATACTGAATTTCACTAAAAAATACATTTTATAAAATACAGTTGTTGGTTAGAACTTTTATGATTTTAACTCTGAAATTCCTCTTGGGGCCTAGAACTAGACGTACGTCACGCGGGAAGAGGAGGGAGTAAAGGTCAAATTCAAAAAATCATGTCATGCTAATGTTTTACTCTTCTACTTTAAGTTCTCAACTCTTTGACAGCAAAGAAACTCATCATTGACACAAATTTGGAAAAATATTATCTAAGAAGATACATTTAAGTGTTCCTGTTATTCACTATTTTGCTCTTCTCCCAAAATATATATATTATTGCTCCAAGAATTTGAATTAATTTTGACGTTGTGTTGTTTTTTTTCATCGTCTTTCTACAATTTTAAATACGATAAGACATGTAAAGGCAACGTCTCCATGCATTATTCACAAAAATAGTTTCCTACCTAATAAAATGCAATGCGTAAGATTATAACGTTAATAGGTTTGAAAGAGATAAACAATCGACTTTCTTTGCAAATATCATGGACACAAATACGTTTTATTTTCGCGTTCAACTATACTTTATTTAACAAAGGACTGTATCATGAAAAATCGCCTTTTGAGTAGTTTCAATTAATTCTAAATACCTTGCTTATATTCCGATTAGATTCTGGCGCATATGGCATAATTATAGATAGGTGCACCTCTGTATGACACCACCACACATTGAATTACGTGCATTACAAGGAAATACCGTACGTGTTTTACTGGATTGCTTTCTATGGTTCACTCGTAGATCTGGTTGACACTTAAACTATTTACTCTCTGCGTTATAATTTGGTTGCATAAGTTAATGTGCAAGAAGGGTAGTGATTTTCATCACAAGACAACGATGTCCATGCCTGATAATGGAATTTGTCTTTTCGAGTTGTTTATAACAACGTTATTTCAGAAAGGGAATTTTAGGAAGGTCCTTTCCGATGACATGTATTTCACAGTATTACACATCATTATACATTTTCAAATAATATTTTTGATTTAAATTAAGTGATGTTTTTTAAAATATATATATATATATATATATATATATATATATATATATATATATATATATATATATATATATATTTCTCTCTGTTCAGAATATAAGCTTTTTTGGGTTTTTAAATGTCAATTCTTGAACATTTAGGGTGTACGGCACTGTAGAAATAACCGCGATTTAACTTTGAAAATAAGCATTAGTTTTGAAAAGCCTTTCTTTAAAAAAAGTTAATTATAATTATTAACTCAATATTAATTGTAATATGATAGTTAAATTGACATTATGTAAAGGCGATCTAAATTTGTTTTAGGGGAAGTCAGATTTGATACGTAAATTTTATTTTTTCCTTCTTCCTAACCAATAGCGCCCACCTCTCCACAACTGGAACAGTCAATTTCAAGTTATTATTATTTCGTATCTCAAATATTGTTTTGAGAATTTCATCACATCAATACATCGAGACATCTTAAATAAAACATATAAGCAAGTTTTTTCGTTCCTAATTGCCGGATATTGATTCAGGCGAGATCGAGGATAAGAACCAAAGTTGACGGGTCGTATGCAGATAAGGATTTTTTTAAATGTATTTTTATCTCCTTAGCCAGGTGGTCCAACAGAGTTGTGAATACATTCCACTATTTCTTCGGAAATTCGTGAGTTGATTGTCTTCCTCAGATGTTAGAACCAAATATAGTTTTTGTTTTATGGTGGGGGAAGAAAGGGGTATCTGTAAATAATATTGCTAAGATTTGGAAGGTGAGTAAAAAATGTATCATGTGAGATGACTTGTGGGGAGATTTCAATAATGTGGTCTAAAAATATCTTTGGGAAAACGAAATTTTTTCTATTAAGATTTTTGGCTTGTTGACCGAGGTGGAAAAAGGAAGCGCTTGGATAATATGAAAGATGTGAATAAAGTTTAGAGGATGAAAAGGTTAAATGAATGAGGGTGATTTGTTTTATAGAAAAAGTATAGAAGAATTTTCATCTTTATGTGAAAATAAAATGGTAAGGCATTCTTTGTCAACTTAGGAAGTTTGAACAATAATAAAATAAGATTCGACGTTTAACTAAACAATACAAAGGTTTCTTATCCTTTTTGGATAAGTTGGAACTGTATAAGTGCATTGTAAATTGATAAAATCTTAATGATTGAATTGCTGCTCATATTGACTTGATGATAGAACAAAAGATTGCAAGCACTGTCATAAGAGATAGAGAACTTGCGTTACCAACTGTGCTATAATATTACTCATAAGGATTTCAATATAGTTTGTACTATTGTCATTATTATTGGTTATGTTGCTGTTTCTGAACCATTGGTTCCACGTGTGATTTACATAACTGAAGTTGGGAATGTTGGACCTATTTGGTAGTGATGGAAAGTGTTGATTATTATTTGGCTGGATGTGATTACTACGTGTGGGAGATGAGTGGGGAGGATGATTATGGCAGAGGATCTGATGATGAGATGTGATATTAGAATTATGTACACTGAGGAAGAAACTTTTAGTTAGTTTAGCAGATACTTCTTTATATATTGAGCATCCTTTATAGTTAGCTGGGTGATGTTGAAGGCAGTTAACACAGAAGAAAATATTCCTTGTTTTGGAACTTTGCATTGTGAGTAACGGTGTTTTCCTGTACATCTCACACATCTTGGGCTCAGTCCACAGTTAGCTTGAGTATGACCTAAATTGTGGCATTTTTTGCATTGTGTAGGACCTATGGTATTATTTCTGATATTTACTCTGATTTTACAGTAGTATAAATCTTTGAGGTTTAACATTGTTCTATTCCACGTCTATTAAATCTATGCTCATTCTTGAGCACTTTTTGACTGGATAGCTTTTGAAAATCAGTTCTTCAATAACGTCTTTTTCTGACAGATTGGTTGGTAGGTCTTTAAGAATTACTGATAACATTTTAATAGTGGGATCTCTACTAGTGTGATACTGAATGTTTTCACTATCGCAAAAATGTTTAAAATTGCGGAAATCACTAATATCTTGGAATATAACTTTAATGTTGTTATTTTCAGTTTTGGTATTAAAAGTACCTTTGGTCACACTTTTTATGTCACTGAATAGGCGACTGTAGTGATCGTTTTTATGAACTACTATGGGTGGTATTTTTGAGGTTGGTGGTAGATTTATTCTACAGTTTGGATTATAACTGTTTGATTGTTCTTCAGAAGTTAATAGTTTTCATATCGATTATAGATAGGCACATTATAATGTGGGGTTTCACCGTCACTATGGTGCCTTTTGCGTTTTCTGGAATCATCAGCGGTTTGGAGTGGATTGGCAGTAGTGCTTACATTATTAGTTAAATATTGTTCGGTTGTTGTATGTACCGTTGTAAGTAACTAGAGGTGCTGGTTGAGTGGCTAGATGTTGTGGCTGAAGTTGCGGAGGAGACATTATTGCATTTGAAGATTGTTGCAGTTGTTGATGTTGCAGTAACAATTGTCGTCGTTAGTGTCATCGGATCATAAGTGCAATGGATATTAGCGCAATTAGTGGTCGAGCTTTCGCCTTTGAATTCGCACTCCTGCATTGTGGAGAACACTGACTGCTTTGGAGCTTAACACTGATTCCACTAAATAAAGAAATAGTTGTTTAGCAGAAAGTGATAAATGTCTGCCGAAAAAGCCTCATTGCGGCGGTTTCGGCAGTGAATCGCACTTGGCCTTCTATACGGTTTAGATTCAAATCACCGAAAACTCGAGAGAAACATGACTCTGCGACGAGAAGTGAGGTTAGCGCTGCGATAAGAATGAGAAGTGCTCGCCACTGCTGCTCAAAGCGAACTATGCAGATACAGATTAACAGTTTTGCTAAAAAAATGCTCATATAACTATCAAATATCTTATTATTTTGTCGCAACATGACAGTCCTTCATATTTTGTAAGAAATGATGACTAAAAGTAATATGTATTTACTTTTAGTATGTCAGAAGATCGACTTTTTAAAAACGTTGGAAGGAAACGTACATCTGTCATTAAAACTGTGAATAAACCTATTTTACATTAGCGGAAATCCAGTTTCGTTTAAGAAGAGTGTGAATGATGCAAGTGTGCGCATGTATAATCAACAGAGAAGTTTTTAGCGGTAAATATCGAAGACGGTGGCGATGGAAAATGGACAATCACTGCTTTGATGATTCACAACGAAAGAAAGAAAGCAAATGTATCGTACACCTTGTTATTGTCAATACTTCGCATGCAATGATTCTGCATATCTTCATCTTCATCAAAAATATTTGAAGTAATTAAAAAATTAATAAAATAAAGAGCTCATAATTTTGTAACAATACATTAGCATATTGTATTTAGTGAGAAAGTGTGCTATTAATAGTTATTTAAATAAATAATAATTTGTTTAACATTATAAGTTAACTTTTATCAAAATAATTAAGAAATTAAGTTATTAAAAACAATAAATGTTAAGTACTTTTTTGAAAGCGTATTGCACAGGGTCTCGCAGACCCATCTTACAGTTAGCGGGGGATGAGAAAATGTGTCACGCGGCCTTTCTGTCAGCTCGACGTTCTCAGAAATCCTGCCCACGTACGTTTGCCATTTTAATATATCGAGTTCAGAGAAAGGTGAGTGCTTGTACACGACCTTGGCAGGCCTTCTAGATACCGCCAGCAATGTAGCATTTTTCTGAATCACGACAATTAGTTAAAAATATTTGGCAATTAAGTCAGTCTACGTTAGCAGGCTGCTCATTGGCCCCTGTGAGCTTCATAATTGAATGAATGCTTTTGTGGTGCTATGTTTACGATTATAGAGCTCCTATATTTTTGAAATCTTATTTTTAAGGTGTTGGGAAATATCCCAAATGTGTGCTTGTATCTAAAATAATCTAATGTTATTTTCATATTTATTTTTAGTTTTGAGAAAGTGGGGCTGCTAGCTTTACTGACGATCAATATCATCGCATTTTGTGACCTTAAGCGAATGGCCTAGAAACAGGGAAATAAGATTTCACATTTGTTAAAATATTCAAAAGAGAGCCCCGTACGTATATAAATTTTACTCTTTACTAATTGGAAGCAGTGTTCTATCCACCTTAACTGACTACGCAACTATCTGCCTATTCAAAGTTGAATGTTTCGTGAGTGTTGAACACGTTTAAACTTCACAGACATTACGATTCTGATGTTTATGATAGTGAGCATTTGCTATTCAAATGCTTAGAATCTCGAGAAATGTACTTGAATCTTTAATTATAAGACAGAAGAGAAGTAGTTATACTTTCTATTCGATCTACCCAAGCGTTCAATCACTGACCGCACTAAGTCTGGTGCGTAATGGTGACTTAGGGATCATTTCTCCCCCCCCCCCGCCGCCTCGCCGTTTTCCTAATTCACCCCTGATAAATGGGTTTTCACTTATCCCTATAATAGGAATTAAAGAAAGAACACGTCCTCAGACTTTTACATTAAGCTCCTCGAACATTTTCTTGACAGATAGTGTTTAATGTTCACGTATCTAATAATGTAAAAGTAAGTATGTAAAAGGGCAATTCGAGATCCTAGATGTGGGGAACTATACATCTATTTTGATCTAATGGAAACAAGGTAACAGAGCCGACAGCCACTACAACTTACACATGATGTAATTCCTCTCAGCTATTTACCGGGTCACGAAAAGCTCACACCATCGCCACATATTTATACACTTTGAACCTCCTGTTCTAGCGATGCACATTGAAACAAATACACCATTTCATTGGATCAATTAAAGGGGTCGGAGTGAGAAGACATATGTTACATACGCAGAGTAAACATGTTTCTCGTAAAAAATCAACGAAACATTACGATCTAAACGGTACAAAACGTGTTTATAGTAATTCAATATGGGCATAAAAACAGCACGAGGCGAATATACTGCCAAAATAAGAATTATTTTTGTGTCATACAAAAAAAAAACGTTTTTGGCCATGACCCTTTCCATTTTCTATTTCTGGGATCTCGAATATCTGCAGTATACTTAAAATAGTTGATAATTATCATTCGTCTGATTGTATTGTATCGCGATGAGCTTCTGGCAGCGCAGGGCGGTGCGCGGCGCGGGCCAGCGCCGTCCTCGCCCGCGCATGCGCCCGGCGCCGCCCAGGCCGCTTTCAGAGCCTCAGACGCCGCCTTCACACATTCAGTGCTGCTCCAAGAAACGCAGATGTCATTTGCTGTAATTGTGAATTAATGAATGAAAAATTAATATTAGTTCCATTGAAAAGAGCGAAAAAAGTTGTACAACTAAACTCAGTTTCATTTGTTTAGCAATAACGGAGAAGGAAATATTATTTCCCCAAATTACGAAAATCTAATGCCGTACTGTACAACGACGCTGCACAAGGTCAAACCAACTGCTAAATCTAACTAGTGATGCTACAGAATGGTATGGACTTTCCCCTATTAGTTTTCTATTTCCATTGGTCTCGGCTATCTATTCGGACTTGCCACATACTCTTGCCAGCCGCAATCTGACGCTGCCCAAAGTACATTTTTTTGAAATTTGCTTACTTTTTCTGCTTCCTAATAAGAAAATTGAATTATTACTTTAAAAATATTAAAGAACAATAAAACCTCGTCCCAATGGCATTTTTCATTGGAAAATTTGCAGCCTTTTTAAAAAAATGGCATTTAAACGCTACTGTAAATTCGAAATTTGAACCTCTTTTCACAGAAAACTATTGAGTTTTCGAAAAACTTTATATGAGGTCATTTCAAGCAGTCCTAGTCACAAATGCAATAATGTTTATAAATTGCAGGAAATTATTAATATAGGCGTGAGAGAGCTTTCAAAAAAATTACATTCGTGTAATTTGTGAAAAAAAAACAACAAATTAATACAGCAAAATTAGTTCTATGTCATCTTAAACAATGCAATTAGCGATATCCGTTGGAAAAGTTTGAAGATTTGGAGCCGTTTCAGAGAATGGTGTTTGAGCGTTTCTGAAAATGCGGAATTGTGAACTCAGTTTCACGGAAAAGTGTTGAGTTTTCTTGAAACTTCGTCTCACATGATTTAAAGCACATTTACTCGTAAATACATTAATGTAAAGATATTGTCGCTAATGTAAATATTAACGACGTGAGAGAATAAAAAAATACATTTTTGTAAGTTCGAAAAACAAAAGAATGGCGCAATATGGCGTTTTGTCTTCTTATAGAGTGCATTTAGCACAATCCCTACCAAAAGTTTAGAAAACAATTGGTGCCGTTTTTGAGAAAATCTTTTTTTCTATTTTTTTAAAATGCACATATATCTTGCAATATTGCACAAAAACTATTTACAATTTTTAAAAAAATGTACATGAACTTAATGAATGATCTCACTATGGAGAACAAATTTTATTTGAAAGAAAAATATATATCTTCAAATTTATAGTTGTAGGAAGACCCCAAAAATATTGAAATTTTCGAAAGTCAGAGTTAAATATGAAAATCGTGCCTACGCCACCTATATAAGAATTTTTTACTCTATGCTTGCAAAAACATTAAAGAAACAATTTGAAGCCGTGATTGAGAAAATTTTGAAAATGTCCAGAGAGCTTTATGTAAAGTACCCTCAACTTTAAACAATTTTTTTAAAATCTCAAAGATTCAAGTCGAGCCAGATCGTCACTGGTTTCTTCAATTTTGAAAAATCCTACGCGTGGGTTTGGCGCTAGTAGTGGTCACAGGCGGAATGACGTACGGACAGGCGTTTGAAAAAAACAAACACTTTTTCGGTGTTGGGGGACCCCAAAACTTGTATTTCCGTTGAAATCGCGAAATCGATTTTCCACAGCATTACATAACTTTCCCTTTTCTATGTACATGTCTCCGTATATACGTACGTATACAGAAAAATGAAAAAAAACTGTTTCATCTGTAAAGCTACAACTCCACAGAAGTTCCTTTTATACCCGTGGAACGCGGCATACAAAATTACATCAAAATATCAGATGGTCTCGTGGAGCATTTTTCCAAAATTTGCTTGAAATTACTATTTTAAGCCTCCAGGGCAACTTTTTGTTTCACTTATTCAAAAATTGCACTCTAATTAAACTAGTGGTGCTAAAACCACATACTTTGTCGCCATTAGTAATAGTTACATAATACCATTTATACCACAATTTCTCTCCGAATTAACACTTCTCAGTCATCAGTTCTTTAAAACTCAACATGTGATTTTCACATTGAGGAAGTGAGATAAAAACATCCAAGTAATAATAACAAGAAGAAGAAGAAGAAGAAGAAGAAGAAGGAGGAGGAGGAGGAGGAAGATAGGAGAGAGAAATACAGGCAGTCAGATTGGCAGGGTTAGTGAGAAACTCAAAGAGTCCATTAATGCATACTCCACATGTTTCGTTTGTGGAATACTAATTTTGCTAATGTATTTGATCGATATCATTTCAGCATTCAGGCACTTCAGAAAATCGAAAGTATCTCGATGAGACTGGCCCAAGAAATGAAGTCGATTACGCTAAGGGTCCCAAGATATTTAATGCTCTGTATTAGAAATGCTTTCATTTCGATGTGAGTCATACGGAAGCAATATCCTAGGGCTGAATACCGCAGTAACGTATACTTCTTATAAAGCGGAAGAAAGTGAGGACGATAATGGCGAAAGAGAAAAAACAATAATACTACAATAGTATGTACTTTCTCGTAAAATTGGCCATGATTATGTAGTACAGAGCGATTATTCAACAACTGTGTGGAGTGTGGGCGATCAAGACAATTACTCGGGCGCGGTTCCGCACATCCCCTTCGAAGGGGGAGGGGGTGATTGCCATGAGAGAGTTCACTTTCGATATAGAAACGTCCCAGTTTGCTTTTAATGCTGAAGGTCAGAATTGTCTCCAGCGCCGCAGTAGTTAAAAAGGAATGAAAATAATATGTTCGTATGTGCAAATAGCTCATTGCATTAAATTCGAATGAGTATCACTTTGTGCAAATACCTTCTCTTCGAAACAAACAAATTTCTATGACTTGTAGGTGCCATCAAAAACCAATATCAGTTTGTCTGATGTCGGCTATTTACCCCGAAATGGTGTCGCCCTGTGATGATTATGTAAGATTTGTTGTAAATAGTACACAAAAACCGCATGCATATAAACAGTGCTTCAGAAACTCGTAGAAGAAATATATACCATTTAATAATTGTAATAAATGAATATGGACGTGTTTTGGGGGAGCGTGAGTTCTGGAAGTCCAAGATTAAAATTTTTTTCTAATTTAGGTCATTTATATTACACCTTAAGGTTCTTCAGTTTTGATTTTTTTTAAAAAAATTTAATCGAGCGTCTTACATGGCGCCGAAGAGCAAACATTCGATATTAGATCACACAGGCTTGATATACTTGCACCAGCATACGACACTTGGCTGCCCAGGATGAGCCGCGTCGCGGTCGGTCGACCCAAGTCGATCTCACTCGCCCGACGGAGGCGCAGCTCAAGCCAAGAATTGAATGTCTCAGCCGGAGAGCCATCTGCACCAGAAGGTGGAGGTGCCCGCCATTCACCGTCCACATCGGACGCCTTCCAACTCGGGGCCCTGGGTACAATTCCCTGTCAAACGATATGGATTTTTTTTATTTTTTTATTTTTTGCTGGAAAGGTTGGTTCGGCGCTTCTTTACTCAGCCTCTCATTTCACCTTTGCTTCATCATCATTCATCATTTCAACAACATCGTCCAGCAGTTCGTCTCATCCAACACAGAGTTGGGCAAAAAAACGTGGATTTAGAATGTAGTATGTGTTAGAGTGCCAGGGCGGTTGTGTGGTGGTTGCGGAGAGTGGGGAGGACCGGAGCCATTCCCAGGAGGCAGCGCGGCGCGGAGGCCGGCGTGTGCCCCTCCAGTCGCTGGGGCACGTGCGCCTGCTCAGCGCCCCGCGGGTCCCATTCCCTGGTTGATTAGTGATTGCGGGCGCGTAAGGCGCTAGGGTCGTTAGTCCCGGAAGCGGAGTGCGTGCTTTGTCCCCGGGAGGAGGCGTTCATCACCTCCACCCAAGGGCCTCCCACTGGCGGGCGCAGCTGTGCCGGGACGCGCTCGCGACTGGCCTCCCGGCAGGAGCGGAAGTCAAGTGCATGCAAGTGTGTGTCTAAGTAAGGGCTGAGGATAGGACAACGCAGGGGAAGGAGAGCTTGTGGTCTATGGCCGTTTCTTAGACCTCTGTTCCGGCATTCCCCTGGTGTTGATCAGAGAAAGAATTCTCCTCCAGACAGCAATGGAACTGGACTGATCTGTCTCTGCCACCGTCGTGATAGAACCTCTTCTGGGCCGAGCAGGAGGGGAAACGGGCTGCCGGACTGCGGGGCGCAGGGTTCTCGGCACTCGCTAGGGAGCCCACTCACACGCACTGCACCACCACACGCCAGGAGAGCAGTCGGGGGCTTAGCGCTCGTCGCGGCTGGGGCGGCGCCCCGCTGGTGGGAGGTACCTGGTAGAGGAAAAACCCTCTATCCGACGGCTAGGGCGGTCCCGAATGTCAGCATTCAGCGGGAGATAACATGCACTACACTTACGGAACTCGCGACTTCAGCAGTCGACGCGCCCGGAATCACTCTGCAATCAATCCGACTGCGAGGACGCCACGAGTTGCTCGTTGAATGTTGGAAACTTGTCTGAACGTTCGTTTGTTCCTACCTAGTGTTCAAGCTCTTTGATTGACTATTATTCTAGCAAGCTCATCAGCAAATTAGATCATTATTTCTGTAGGGACAGTGAATCTTGATAAAGAAATTTCCCCTTGAAAGTCCCCAAGTTAAAATGTGACGAGTGTTGTTGGCTTAAACGAGTCACTAAGATGACCAGGCTAGGTTTAGATTCAGAGTTTAAGTAATGTTTACTGTAGAAGTTGAATATGGTAAATTAAAGGTGTTGCCTGGTATCAAAAATATTTGATACCAGACAACACCTTTAATTTACCAAATTTAATTATTAGAAGGTATCTACCTCAGCAGCGATCTAATTAATGTAGAAATTGACTCTAGACGGCGTTTCCTCCTATTCGAATATTAAAGAACTGAATTGGGAATCATGATCTCCATTTCAGCAATGATCACTGTAGTACCTGCAGTCTAATTTTTATCAAAATCGAAATAAAGAAGTCAACAACTATGATGATGTCGCGCCTAAGGCAATATTGCGCCCGAAAAAACGTATTCGCAAGCAGCAGCTATCAATTGTCTATCCGAGATGTATACTATCGATTCTCTAACAGAAATTCTACACTTTTACAAATGTTATTTAGAATATTTTTAAGTAGTAAGGCTTTTGTGTGTTATGGGACACATGCAAGAATTGATTTGTGCCAAATGCTTCCGCCATCAATGTGCGAAAAATACTAGAATCGTAAAATGAAAAACCTTCGCTTCAAATACTTCCAAGTGCGAAGTAGACGAGTATGAGCATAAATCTGATTTCATATATTGATGCGACTCTTCCGTGTTAGTGAAAATTGGTTTTCAAAAATGTAAGGTCGTAGTATTAATTATTAACTTGTCAGTTTGTAATGAGGCTGCTCAATGAACATCCTCTGTCTTCGCTTTTTCCTCCATCTTCACCATATTGAAGCAGTCAAGAAGAATTTCTTTAACTCTTTTTCGAATTGAAATGTCTTGAAGGGCGTGTGTGACGTATTCTTTATTTATAGATAACTTTATAATGATTTTTCTATCGGCTATTCTAAGAGAAAACCGCAACTATCATACTTATCACAGATCTTGCATTTCAATCTTAAATAATTCCTAGAGAATGATGATTTGACCTTGAATAATGGAGAAGTTTATAACAGCTTTAAGCGATGTACTGTACATAGAACAAACATAACTGGTACTTGCAGCATTCAAAGAAAGCTGAGATAACATTTGTAAAATATGAATTTTATTTTATCTTCGTAAAACCTTTTATTTACGAGACATTCGTAAGTAAAGAGCAAGTAGTCCAAGGTTGCGATACAAATTGGGGATTCTTCAACACAAAAACTAGTATTGTGCAGCCCTGGTATCAAAAACTGGATAAATCTCATTCCTATTTGCAGTAAATTACTTTCTGTAACACATTATGTAGTCAGAAACCATGTTTGGTTTTGCTGCCCTAAGAATTTGAAGCGGATATTTTTATTTTGGGGGGGACTTTAGATAATGTCTCAGCATTTTCTCAAAACTGGCTCCATTTCTTTGCTAGAATAGAGTAAAATACTCTTTTAAGAATTCCATAGGTTCTATTTTAGTTTCACATTCTGTATATTTGGAAGTATATTACTCATAATGCGAGAGAGTATCTGCCGTTGTACCACTACTACTTTTTTATTTATTGCAAAGTCAATTTTTTACGACACATTGAAATCTTAGAAAAGGTATTCTCTAAAAATAAAAGAATAATTCGAGATATCTACAAGGAAAACTAGTTTCATTATATAACACTAAATTATAATTACCATTAATATAGCCTATGCAAAGTCACTTTCAAATACGCTTCAAATTTATTACTAAAAGAAATTTTGTAATGAAATTTCAAGGATACAAATAACGTGTCAGGAAAGTCAGGATAAAATACTAATAAAATCCATCGCTGATGACTAATAAACATGCGTGTTATTTCACTGCATTATTAACTATTCGTCGCAACAAAACGTGTAACTATGATAATGGAACATGATAACACACTACTGGTTGATGATTTAGTTGAATGTTGCGCGGTTACACATATACATTGTTTCCGTGGGCTCTCCTATCAACACCAGGCGAATGCCGAAGCAGTGCCCTAACAAACGGGCCAGGACTTCTTCTCCTATCCACACTCCTTACTTACACACACTAACACATACACGCTCTACAATAGCACACACGTCGGGAGCTTGGATTTCGGCCCGGCTGGGACGGGTCAGCGGTGGAAGCGCCTGGTGGAGGATCTCTCGAGCGGGACAAAATCACTGCCACCTTCTGCAGGGAAACATGCACTACACGCTCGGGAAGAGCAACCTCAGCAGTTGACGCCCCTGCATCTCTAATCAATTACATGCACTTTGATGCCGAGCTCTCAATTTCCGTCTACTCGTGTACTCTCTACACGAGTAGAGACGGTGAAGGGAAAACGAAATTCCCACCCTGGAATCAGCATTCGGGTTTATGGGAATGCGATTAATGTTCGCGAGCGGTCGCGCTGCCTGGGAAATCTGCGCTGCGCTTGCGCATGTTGGCTCACAAAGCGGAAATTGCGTCTCGCGTCGTTGATTGCGATAATGAGTCGTAAAGAATGAAAAACTGGCATTTAACGAGTACTGTACGAACCGTATTCATTATGTTCTTGAGCGCAATACATCTGATAGGTATGTGAAAAAGACGAAGCTTAGCTGTCGCACAAGTATGACCAATGAATGTGTAAAATTTTAAGAACTTTGATGTCATGTACTTTCTATGTCTACTTAGTATTTGGGATCATGAATATTTTAACAAAAACGGAAATATAATTTAGTACTTAGACACGACATTTTCACTAAATGGAGAAAGTAGTAGTATTCGCACAATATAAAACAGTGTTTGAGACGAACATAATGCTTCATACCGCAAATTTATAACGAATTGATCACACACTTATTCTTTTCTTTTTTGATTATGTGAAACTAACCAAATTAAATTTTTAAGTTCCTGAGACTAATACTACAATTAATTTTTTCAATTGTGTATGTAAACAGATGCCTCATGGGCAAATATGAACGAAATAGTTAATCTTTATAGTCTGAGTAGTTTCTGGGTTAAGTATGTTGTTTTTGTTTCTTTCAGAAGGACCCAAAGAAAAAGCAAAGCGTAAAGTGATCTTCTTTATAGAATTTATTGTAGAAAGTCCCACAAAGTCACTTTGGCTCCTTGAACAACCATTCTACTAAAACATGTTTCCCTGTTTTTCTAACCCGAGCCAATTCTCCTATGTGATATGTATTCAGGTCATATTTGATTTACATTTACAAAAAAATTACTATTCATGTAGCTTAACACTTGCAACGCAATGGATAAAAACGAGAAAAACGCAGAAGCAAATAAAAGAAGGAAAGACGACATGAATTATGCCTCCACTGCCTCCTCCCCAACCTCCACAAGTTCGAGGGCACTCTTTGACAAGCAAGAAAATGCATTTACTCAACTCCAGCAAGAAAACCAGATACTCTCTCCTGCTCTCCACATACGCTCGAATTTTTCGCAACGCTAATCGCACTACTGTGTTAATGAACCGCTAAAAAGTGAAGGTCACCGTGGACAAGTGCTTTGCAATTCCGCCACGTCAACCCAGAGCGCCAGTGGGCTTCCCGAGACAGCATTGCTCTCCGGGCGATTCCGCGTGGGGAAAAAGCACGCTGCAGTGCGAGCGAAAGAGTTTAAAAAAATACGACTTCACGCACAGCGGATGCAAAGAAACAAAAACATAGCTATGCTGTCGCTTCAAGAACGGATTACTCCGGACATGTGAAGCAGACACGAGGATAACGACTCTGACACTTTTGCTCGTTTTTACAATGAAAAGAGAGAAAGACGGCTGTGTAATGTTGTAAAAAATGTCAACTACCGCGTGGAAGCATTCAACTAAATGGAGCTTATGAATATTTTCAACATTTACGATTAGAATCGTGTCTCGAAACGCCGTTGATGCTACAAGTCAGAAAAGTCTCACTCATGGTCAGGGTTACCTCATGCACATTCCCGTCTTTTGTTTTGCATTGGCGGGTTTCATTTCACAATGAGACATGAAAATATGGAAATTGCCCACACATTGGCATATTTTACATTATTACAAAAATAATTCAGTAAAATGAATCGACAATATATTCTAATACGAATTTGGTAAACTTATTTGTTTTTAATGAACTACAATAATAAATAATAGTTTTGAAGTCGTATTAGAAATTACTTTTATTTAAATTTAAATGCGCATAAAGAACAATTGGCCATGTAATGCATACGTTAAAATTACTGTGTATATGTTCTCAAACGTCAAATAAATGTTTTCTTTCTTACATTAATAATGATACTTAAGCAGAACTAGAATGTTTATTATATGATTTATAATATATTTTTAAGTAAAATAATGTAAACATAATTTCCTAAAAATTTCTATTAAATTCTCATTAAATAGCAAAAATCCGCCTTATCAGATCTGTTCTACTTCTCAACAGGTAACCCAACTCAAGCCGATTTAAGTAATTTTCTTAGATTGTGAATGGTGTGGCTGTTAATTCCGTTTGGAACAGCAACCGAGCAGACAATAACATGTCAATCATGTTCCTGGAAGAAGTGACGTAACATAGGGAAAACTGCTAAAGTGACTTTGAGAAAGCTGGTGTTTACAGTGTTACGAGTAAAAACTCTAATGACTAAAACTTTTCTATGCCCAAAAATATCATTTATACATTTAAATGTGTCGATTAACACTATCTCCTCAATCGTTAATTATGTTGCACTCTCACCAACATACTGTCCTCTTACTTCCCAATTTTTCGTAAATACCTAATTCTGTACGTTTTATCTTGTAAAATTAATATATATTAATGTTAATCTTAAACTCATCAATTAATACCATTCTTTCAATTTCTCATAAAAAATTTGACAGTTTTAAAACGTGAAATTTTATAGTTCTTTCATGAGGACTGACTATTTCAGAACAAACTTTTCATTATTAGACTGATTGAAATGAACATAAATTAATAATGAATATAATTTTATGAGTAATATGATTAAAATACGTTCAGGAATGTTGATTAGCAAATATTTTCTAACTGACCAACTTCTGAAGAGTAGTTCAAGGAGTTAATGTTAATATTACTCTCTTTGTATGTGATAGGAACAAATCACCCACAACAAACGCATTGTTGTATGTCTCATGTTTGAAATTGATCTTAGTTTGTAGATCCATAGTCCGCTAATATACTTAGGGATTCTAGGGGGTTATGGGCTATCTTATCCCCAGTGTACATTTTGCAAATCGGTTAAAATATCAGAATAAGTTTTATGTGAACTTGTCCTCCATCAGCAACTGGAAAAATGAATGACCTTAAAAAAATTTAGTAGATATATATTTTATCTTCTGACGAACGCTTTTGATAAATGCCCCACACCAATGCACATACGTTCCAATTCGTAGCACTTCCTCTCCAATAGCGGCGTGAAATGTTAAGGGTCTCATCGTATGGGGCGGCGTCGCAAATCTCACGATCTTTTTCAGGACGGAACTGTAAAAGTTTTCCAAATTTCCATATTTTTAACATTTAAATAATAAATTAAACTATAAAAATTCATTTAAATGCTACATTAATGATACATTCTCTTTAATGAAACATCAAATCAACTGTCCAGCTGAATACTAGATATGCTTTCAAAATTCTTTAAATTAAAATATCTTTCTTTAACATCTTTATTCAATCAAATACGGTTTATTTGGTTAAAGAACAGTGTCCGGTGCACCATTGAGTGAAGAGGTGTTGGGTGAAAGGGAGTGAGACACTGAAGGGGGGGGAGAGAATATTTACAAAGTGGCTTTACTCTCTTTACGCATTCAATTTCCCCCAAATATTTAACCTAAAATCATTTTTAAAAACTTCCCTCATAAATACCTTTGAAGGTAGATATGAATTACTCATTTGTTTCAGAAAAGCATTTACTTTGTAACATCCGCTAAATCCAATTGCATTAATCTTACTGTTTCCAAAACTCATTAAATTAATATCTATCATTTCACTACCGCATGCTTAGAACGTTCACAACGGAACACAATAACCACAAACACAGGTCACGACCACTACAACATTGAACATCGAAAGCTTACATTCCAAATCCCTGAACTTCCCTTCGAACTCTCTACCATGCAATTCCTTGTCGCATATGGGCGCGAACTGTTCAAAGAGCTTCAAATTGTAACTTATTCTCCACTTCAACTGTTTACCTTTTACTTTCTCACCTTAAGGATACTTCGTAAGACGAGATAGCTTTGTAATCGTGCACCAAATAACGGCGAACTATCTCCAGAAAAAACTCTTATCTATTACTTAAATTACAAACTACTTAACTTTGCTCTATTTTATTGTACATAACTTAACATTTACTATTAAATTATTAGCAACAGTTATTTTCAAAGCTTATTTTCAATTTGATTGATTTAAGTTACGTCTCTTCTTCCCTCTCAGAAACTTGATTTTATGCAATTATCTTTCAATACTATCTTTTGTGCATCAGTCACGAACTCAAGTTGTGTGAATAACACTGAAAGTACCCGCCTTACTTATAGAGTCTCTTACCAATGGAACGCTGACCTTGACGTGGATATCTATCGCTGAATCAGCAGCTTTGTTCTTTGGAATAATGCACATCCTCGACTTCTCGTAGTCTCTTTTGTTACTCCAAGCGCAGACTTAAATCTTCCTCATCACCTCATATACCTTGGTTTCTTGATTCAAGATTCAGATGAACTTTTTTCTTCACTTGTCGTTCATTGACAACAATATTAGAAAACTTCTAACGTCGCGTTTCATGAACAATGGTCTTTATGTATTATTATTATTATTATTATTATTATTATTATTACTATTATTATTAATGGTTATTATTCATCTAATACCGAAGAAGCCGTTTAGAAATGCTAATTTCCTAATATACCAGTTATTAAACATGTGATTCCTGCATTACAATCACACATCACTCGTCGGCTGCAAGGCTTATTTTCACGCAGGTACTTCCTTTGTCCTAACCTCAAAAAGTACTAATATTGAGTTAAATCACTCTCCAGAAATGCAGATTGGCCTACCTTCCTGCAGCAACTGCAGCATATTTTAAAGTACAGTATTACAACAATAAATAGCAGAAGTGCGAATGCAAGAATGATGCATTTCAATACAGGTATACACTTCAAACGCATTTATCTCACTCTTTTTGTTGTGATAATATGTATTATAGCTCACGAACGGTATAATGGTAAGCATATTTATTAAAAAACTATTACCCAAGCTTTTCTCCCAAATCATTTCACAGTTATTCTGCCGAGTTGCCGAGACTGGTAGTGCAACTACAATACCATTATTTATCGTGAATCTAATGACCGGCTATTCATACCAAGGAAAGTTCTCATTGAACAAACTAGGAGGTACTTCCTTGCTTCTAACCTCAATCTCTTTAAAATATGAACAATTATCTTCTTAATGAAACCACAAAATTCCTCTCCTATATTTTTTGGTATTTATGACACTTCCATTGAAAGCATTTTTTAAAAAGAAATTAATACAAGTGAGGAATCGTGTAGGTGGCGAGGGCGCGTCGGGGGGCGGGAGAGAAGAGGCGGCCGCGAGGGCCGGTCCCCGGCCGGGCGCGGTGGCGCGGCCTGTAATCCCGCTTCCGGGAGGCCGGGTGTAGAGGACGGTTTGAGGGCGGGCCTCCTCCCCTCGGGCCCAGCCATGAGGACTGGGCGTCCGCACCAAGCCCGCCATCGGCATGGGGGCCCTGGGGGAGCCCGGGGCGGCCAGGGGGGAACCCAGCAGCCAGAAGCCTCCGTGGCGGGCGGTGGTGGGTTCGCGCCCAGAGTGGACGCCGGAGGGCAGCTCGCGCGATACAATCGAACCTGCACCATTTTTGCCTTCTCTTGTTGATTCCTTAGTAAGAAAGCTGAAAAATGCACTAGTAGTTCATGTATTTAAATTAGTACATAAACCCATCTATCAGAATATCAAGAGCTCTCTTGCGTAAGGTTTAATGAGAAATTTAATTTGTGCAGCCTGTACCAAGTTAGCGACACTAGTTTTGTTTTGAATTTGTATTTGTGAGCCAAATATTGAAGAACAGTGATTTCGCATGAAAATAACCAAAGGAATGTCATTTATATTTCATTAATCCATGAAATAGACCATGGAACTGACTTCGACTCTGTATTTCTGTGAAAAGACCTCTGGTGAATTTGTACAGAAAAATAAACCAAATGACGTTTAAAATTATAAAATTCTATATACGCGACATTCACGATGTTCTATATTCACGATACGCAGATTAAATTATCGAAACGTGTTAGAGATATTAAAGAAATCAAGAGCTATATTTCGTGTAATATTATGGTATTTTCGAATATTTCACTGAAGCATAGACGAGGAACCAAGTGGAGCCTCGAGTCATCAAGTACAAAATACCCCCCTAATACGTGCCAAATTTCGCAAAATACTAATTTAAACACTGCCATCTGATATTCTGTATACAAGTAGAACACTTTAAGGGAAATGCATAGGTTCAAACAAAACTCCAGTGAGACGAATAGTTTTAGAGATAGACGACAAACAAAGAGGAGCCTCAAGTCATCATACCCAAAACACCCCCCCCCCACCATTACGTGCCCAATTTCGGAAAATATTAATTTCAGCACTGCCATCTGATATTCTATATACAAGTAGAACACTTTAAGAGAAATTCATAGGTGCAAACAAAACTCCAATGAGACGAATAGTTTCAGAGAAAGACGACAAACAAAGAGGAGTCTCAAGACATCAAGTACAAGACAACCTCACATTACGTGCCAAATTTCGAAAAATACTAATTTAGGCACTACAACTGATATTCTGTATACAAGTACAACACTTTAAGAGAAGTTAATGGGTGCACACTAAACTCCAACCAGATAAATAGTTTCCGAGATAGACGATAAACAAAGAAGAGCCTCACATCATTAAGTACAAAACATCCCCCCATTACGTGCCAAATTTCGAGAAATTTTAATTTAAGCACTGCCATATGATATTCTGTATGCATGTAGAACACTTTAAGAGAAATTCATAGGTGCAAACAAATCTCCAATCAGACGCATAGTGTCCGAGATACAGGAGATTAAAAGTGGAACCTCGAGTCATCAAGATCTTCTCCTAAGATCTAAATCTTCTCCTCTTAACTTTCAAGGAAAAACCTTTATTATTCCAAATCCTGCCATTTCCCAATCAGGTTTCTCAGTCTATTTTTTATCTTCCTCCCAAAACATTTGCTTTAATAACTCATTGATCCCCTCTCCTAATCCTATCCTCAAACTTACATGCCATTTTGCCCATGTCTATTGTCATTTTTTGCCTCTTTGTCTTGTTCAGAGCAAAACGTATTACAATCAAAGCGTTTGAAACCAAGTCTATGAAACGGCGTTTCCAGAACTGTGAAGACTAGTGTGCCTTTTGACATTTCAAACTCGGGATATCATCTGATGTGGACTGATGTTCATCTGACCCATAGACCACTTAATCTTTTATGGCGGCGTTTCAGTCACTGATGAAGTTGCGAGGCCGCTGCTCGTGCACCGTCCACTGCAAGGTCCTGGATTTCTTACTCGACTTCAAAAGGAAAATGGCTTCAGTACAGGTAACATAAAACTCAAATGACGCTGGATTATTTGCAACATATCGTTAGAGATATATTTAGTTAACAGTTTCTTTTAATTAACAAGATTTTTGATCACCCAATAGACTGATTTTCAATCAACAAGTCAACAATCAAAATCAGTTGTTTCCGGGCTTGAAGGCCGTGGTCCAATGGAAACTTGTCCATACGTTTCGCCTGCAACTGTGGCAGGCATCCTCAGTGGCGTTGCTGGCGGGGGCGAAGTGTCCTAGTTGGCAGCGCCTCTTGGATCCTTCATCATTATCGATTACCACATTATATTTGCTGCCACCATGCAATTCATTCTAACTTGATAATTCTGCAGAATGAACTCTCTCTCTCTCTCTCTCTCTCTCTCTCTCTCTCTCTCTCTCTCTCTCTCTCTCTCACACACACACACACACACACTTGCATCAACTGCACTACCACACGTGAGGTATTTTAAGCTTCTCCCGAGTTCGATGCACTAGCCTTACAGAACTAATGATCATTTTTGTTGAGATGTTCGTAAACACTAAAATCTCAAACAACCAATCGAATAAACGAGCTCCTTAAAGCCTTTGTGTCAGTTCCATATCTGTCGCCGACACTTTCCTTTCCTTCATGGGAACTCACAACGTGTTTCTCAATCTATTCCTATTTCGACTTAACACACGCGAAATCTCACAAATGGGTGCTCCTACTGCCAAAATTACATTTCATCTTGAAGAGCACATTCTGGCACTGAACCTGATAGTTTTCAAAATCTCAGTTCACGCTCTCTTCGGGACGAAGTCGTGGAAGAACAGCTTCCACCGACTTAAAATAAGTACATTCAAACAGTGTTTTGTCAAAAGTCTTGGTTTGAAGGGTCTCGTATTCAAATGCCTCCGGATATTGAGGTCTACTTGTATGTTATGGCAAGCCGGAATTTTCCCGCCTACTAAGTACAGCCCTTTAACTCATTAACACCTGGATGGCCTGAGGGGCCCAGGGGCTTCAAATACTTGCGTCCAAACAAGCGTGATATCCTCTTTGAGGATTTGAATCCCACGCAACACCACGTGCCTTGGTCATTAAACCATCATGAATTCTTTCCCCTTCCTCGGTAAGTTGTGTAACTGTCACATACCTCGAGCAATTACAAAGAACTACAACTTCGCCACAGCTGCTGAGAACTACTGGCAGAAATTAGACGGCAATGCAGCTCACTTAGGCATCAGCCTACCACTGTGTAGACGCAAACAACTATTAATTCCTCACCCGTTAATACTGCCGACGAGTGTATGAACACTCGATCCACTGGCAGACAGTCTGCGAACGGATCGGCTTCTCTTGCTTCGCCTACCAAAGCTCATCTGTAGCCAATCTCAGATCTGACGGCGCCCACACACTCAGCCGTCGGATTGGGGTTGGTGATTGCGGTACGACAAACTGTAAAAAGTGAACTTAAACTTCAGGAACGAAGAACAACCATAAACTGTATAAACTTTCGTTGGTCCCCAGGCTTACTACAAACTCACTTAATTCACATAGCAAGATTAAATCTTTATTCATTTGTAGCTCTATCTTGCCTTTCATTCGCCTTGAAAGGAAACAGTCCCAAGAAACCCGCTCTGATCCTGGACGTAGTTGTCCATGCTTCACGGAACCTCCTTCAGTGTTGCATTTCGCACAAGTAACATGCATAAACAGGAGAAGAGCGACTATTGAGTATCAAATGTGTAGAGACGTAAAAGTAATAATGCGTATTCAAAATATTGTAGTAATACTGTATTAAAACGATCAATAACTTTAAATTATAAATTTTTGTAAACTTCACAGCACAGCCTCTGTTCAGCCTATGCAAACATTATCACATCATTTTGCATTAATACCGACTTACAGTTATTCGCATCATGTTTTCTCATATGACTACCTAGATACAGCCCTAACCACACCAATAACACCAGGCGCGGATCCACGGCGACGGAAATGATGGAATTCCTTCCCCGTAAAATATATTTCAGTAACTATTAAAAATAGCTTATTAACTAGGAAATTATCATCAAAACAAAATCGTATCGCAGCATGACTGAGTGTAGCCTACGTCATTTTGTAGAATCTCTTATTTGAAAAATTAGACGAAAACATTGTGAATTTCGCCTCCCAAAATTCGCCTATGGATCCGCCCCTGATAACACATGAACTTCAAAACCCCATTCTTACCTATCTCTGCAATGAATGCTTCCAGTCTGTGTATATCCTTGCCAACGAGAACGATACACAATCCCTCTTTTGCTAACTGTAAGAAGAATATCTCATAAAAAAACAAACCTGACCAGTTCTCTTACATTTTTCTAGATTAAAATTTTATCATAATAACGTGTACGTACAGCATATGCATATTCTTTTCCGAGGCAATCATTGGCTTTAGTGGAAATAACTGAAAAAGAAACGCAGTATATAGCAAAAGACTGGGTAGTGAATTACTTTTATAGCGAACTATAATTATATAATGTATTACCTAATCAAGAGCTGTTTTGCTTTACGTACCTGCCCACTTTCCCAGTTGCTTTAACACAATTTTACCTCTCTTGTATGGTTTTATTTTACTATATTTAATTATCACATGGAGCAACTGAAATAGAAGAACCGATATGCATATTAGACCAATCTTGCGAAAAGAAGGGAGTTGTAGCATACTGGCAAAAAGACGCCTTAGTGCTATTCGACAATTGGAATGCCGTTTTTCATTTTATTTATTGTTTCTGGTGAATAGAAACAGCAAAAGTAAATAATAACATATAGAATCAAACGATTGGATGAAAATCTTTGCTATCCACTTTATCCCTTTCTATTAAGAAAACAAAGCTTTCAGAAAACAAAGTAATAGAATGAAATTATTTATCTAAATAGTAAGTTATAATATACAGTTTGTCTACAATAGTTTAAACGTAATGTCTTTTGAATAAATCAATAATTCTAATAGCACAAGAAACGTTTAAAATACTTTTTTAGACGATCAATACAGTATGTTTATACGATTCTCATCGTGAAAGTATCAGTTTTAGAGCGTGACATACGTCGTTTCAGAATGTATATCTTCTCATCCGAAGAAAACGATCAACTGACTTTCAATAAAGTAAAGTGAAAGTAAATTAAATTAGTTTTGAATCGTAAAATTAATTGAATCATTGACTATCATTAAATCTAATAATTGCTATTTTCCTTTTATAATAAGCATTCAAAGACTTTGCCACTTCCTGCCTTTCCTATAATTGTATATTAAATAGCTAAGCAGGCGTTCTGCAAGTGAATGAGTATTAGGGTTTCTCTGAAGTAAAGAAATAAACAGGGGGGAAATAATTCAAATAATTTATACGGCACACGTTTGGATTAAAATGTTTTGTTGTAAAGTAATTTTGGTGACAGTAAAATACTAGTACTGAGGTTACAGGGGTCCAGTTGACATAGCAATACGATGAAAGTAATTTTCAACTAGTAAATATGAATTTTTATTTGAAAATCGCCAAATATTTCATCGAAATATTTATAAACACCATGTCTTAGAAGATAATAGCTAAGATTGCTTTTATTAATGGGTATTGGTATATTAACAAAAGACGGCGGATTCCTTATTATATTTCGAATTCAAATTCTATAATTTTTCTAACACCTTCAATCTTCCGAATGCTGAGTTTAAGGGTTATTTGATGAATGAAGGATATAGGTCACATACTATCCAGAAAATGAAACGAGTATTCTTTTTGAATATAAAATGTTGAGGTCCCAGATGTCTCAGTCGGCGAAGTCGGGGAGGGATACGTTTGTCGTAACATGTGTGACATCCTAAAAAGCCTTCGACAGTTTAAAAACAGGCCCAACAGTAGGCATCGCATGTTTCAAAACTTCACCACTTCCTCAACGATGAATGTCACAGCTTTTGAGTCATGGTAATTTCCCTCTGCTTTTGTTCTTTGGTACTCTGCTTTTCGTGAGCGAATATCACATAAAACTTCGTCAGTATTGGTTCTCCGGTGTTTGGTATCCAGTGCAAAATATACCCCCCCCCCTTCCAAAAAGAAAAAAAAGACTTTATATACTATTTTAGAACTTAAAAACACAAACTTCGTGTTACAAACGTTGCGTCCAAAAATCAATTCTGAATTTTACGATTGGTTACTAAAACATCTCAAGTCGCGCAAGGAGTTTTTGATTGAGAAAATGATCAATAACTCTGTTACAACTTCGCATTGGAAAGTGAAAAACATATGACGAATATATTACGATATTTTATAAACTTCCCATGGTTGCCCCGCATGTACCTCCGCACATATCCCATATTATCCCGTACATGATTTCACATATGTTCTCCATAGGTTCCAAAAAGTTCTTAATGTTCCCCCAAATATTCCAACACGTGTCCACCCAAATATTCCTAGTTCCCTAAAATATTTCCTTAATGGCCCCTCAAATGTTCCCCCAAATCTTCCTCACATGTTCACCGCTCGTTCTGAACTTCTTAATCTGTAAATTTAACTAAGATTCATAAATTTAAGTTCAGCGTTTTTGTATTAACAAACATAAAACTTTTAAAAAACTTTATGGCGACGCTTAGAACCGCGCCTCGCGTCTCAGATGAAACAAGAAATTCTGAATATAGAAAGTAAGAAGTGCGAAAAACAAAAAATGTAATATATTTATCGCAAACAATTGAAATCTCCAAAAATATCACTTCCTAAACCATTATTTTTAATGTGAAAAAGCTTCACAATGGAACCCAACTTTCAGCGCATCTCACAGTGCGAGCTACGGTGTGATGGAACCATAAAAAATGTAAAAGATCGTCTAAAACGTTTCATTTTGCAGATTACAGATGAGAAAGCAGGGCCACAAAGAACTGGGTTTATGCATCTAGGGCACAATGTTTTTAATGTAGGTAGGGTGCGTTGCATGATCCTAAATTGTGTTGCAGTGTTATCTGCTGCTTTTGCGTTGCCTGTGTGCATGATTATCCAAACATAACATATTCTGCCAACTACTATGTTTTTCGACTTAAATCTATTTATTGCATCCTTGGGGAGGGACAATTTCCTGTTCAGTGGTAATGCTATTATGAGATTTTGTCTCCATTTAAAAAAGAATAATTCGTCATCTTTCCTGTGCGTATTATATACAGAGGTGATTATATTTAGAGAAAAGGTATGGGTTTATCTTAAGGTTGGAAGAACTTCCATGCTGCATCCCAAATCCACATTCTCATCCTTACGAACGTACCTTCACTGTGGGTTAATGGATATTTCTGTTTTCATTTTCGCTGTTAAACTCTCAAAAGATCTGGAGCACCACTATCCATCACTGATGGGTTTTTCAAATATTTTGATACAATATATTTCACCGAAGCCTCTCTCCAACTTTTCACGTTAGTTTGATGACTAAAAAACATTCTTACATTTAGGCAATCTTAGGTGAGTTTCCGGACATTTTTGTTGAACAAATACGTCCGTGTCGTAATAAACCGATAATAAACATTTTCAACGGTTTATTAATCACCGAACATTTTCAAAAACCCTGATTAAACCACTTTTCTCAAAGAAGACAATACTAAAATTCAGAACAACCGATAAAAAACACTTTTGCCAAGATTTTCTAAATGGTGGGAAAGAATTTTTTATGTATGACAAAAAACAATCAACTAAAAGAACCATAATATCATATTCTTTCTCGCATTATTTATAATTTTCGAAAATTCAGAGAATTCAAAGAAAACTATGACAGCATACGTTTTTTAAGGGAGCCTTGTTCTATTCGTGGATAAAGGTTAAAGAGAACACTTGGAACGATTTTGCAAAAAAGGTTTTCCTTTATAATTTCCATTAATTTCAAGCAAAAATTATATGAAAACTACTTAATTTTTAAAAAATCGCACATGATCTTTTTTTAAGAAAATTTTTGAAGGTCGCTTTTTGATATCTTGGTCATGCAGCGACCACTTTGATTGTTTTAACTGCAGGGGGAACTACAGGAACTGACATAAACAGCCTTGCCCAAGGTGGGATTCGAAGCCACAGCCCATCAGCCTCAGTGCCCTAGGCTATCCAGGCCGGCTAGAAGAGGTTTTATTTAAAACAAAAATCTCAATTTTTCATTTTTCACAATTTTTATCGTTCTTTCATAAATACAAGTAAGTTAAAGAGAAACAAATTGAAGTGGATTTTAGGAAAGAATTGTTTCAAAATTGCTTATATTTCATGCAAAATTACATGAAAATTACACATTTTAAAATAGAAGTACTGTACGTAGCCATATTTCAAGATCTATCTTTCAACAACATATTTTATCCAGGAAGGAAATATCGATTTTCAATATTGTTGTTGTAAGAAGACGGCGATTTTTTTACTCGTTCGCGTTATTTCTGTTATCCGAGAACAAAGTTTAAACAAAAAAATGGTACGATGTTTGAGAAAATTTTGAAAATGCGGAAGCTTTCAGTGACGAATCCCCACAAAATAAAATATCCGATTGAAAAATATAAATTTGGAAAAAATAAGCTGAAAGGTTTCCGTGCTAGCGTTGACCAGACAGTCGGACAGACAAGAGATTTGCCGACAATTGATTTCAATTTCTGACTATACAACGTGTTAAATGAAGTAATTTTCTGTATAGAGAAACAAGATTAATCCTTTTTTTGGTACCAGAGCATGACAATGACACTTTGAAATTCGCCATTTTCCGGCGCAAGGTTACAATACTTTTCCTTACGAAGTAAGACGATAAAGTAAAAATATGTGAACAAAAATTTTAGATGTTTCTTTCTTAATGAAAACCTTAAAAATATTAGTTCATGAAATCATTTCATGTAATTTTTATTGTAATTTAAATTTTATTTTCTCGCCTTTATTCGTAAGTATTCGTAAGAGAAAGTATTGTTATCGTGCACCGGAAAACGGCGTTATTTCGACAGAAAAACACTTATTGCGTGGCTCAGGTAAATAAAAAGTAGATAAATCTTGTTCGCATATGGGTACAGTAAATTACTTCCCCTCACAAGGTAGACGTCTTACCAGAATCCATGTTTTGTGGGTCTTAATACCGAAAAATCGATTGACAGCAAGACGTTTGTTCGTCTGTCCGTCCATCTGTTTATCTGTCCGTCCGTCCATCCGTCCATCCTCTGTCCGTCCGTCCGTCTGTCTGTCCGTCTATGGCCAACGTTAACTCCAAATCGATCCGAATGATGTCACCGTACCTTGAATAGATATGAATATTTTAGGAGGTACTATTCAATATATCTCATATCTTCTAATTTTTTAATTCTTAAAAAAATACACAAATATGCTCATGTAGTTTTGTTGTATTACATAACGATTACAAATAATGCAAAATAGTACGTGCTTTTGTATCACAACTGTTTTTCTTGGGGGATTGGTCAGATGAAAATCTTAAGATTAATCGTACATATAATTTTGAAATATAAATATAAAGTCACAATCAGTTTATAAACTAAAATAAATCTTATATAAAATATTATCGATATTAATTTCATTCTTGACTCATGAACAAACAGGGAAAGTCTCCCCGTACATTGTATCAAGGTAATTTTGTCCAGATTGTAAACTGATAATTTCATTGTTTCAACTGTGTTAATGTAATGGAAGAAAACAAGAACCACGAAATTTAATAATGTCAAAAAGAGGAAACTAATGTACTCCTCCAAAAGTTTGTATATTTATTAACAAAGATCAAATCTAAATTTAATTTTTCAATAATATACTCATTTTCGACACAGTCAGTAAGAGGTACAGCCATAAAAATATCACATTGATTTATGATCATATGACAATGTGGCTGTCTACTGTCCCAGAACTAAAATCGCTTATTAAATTATTTGACGTCTTGATAAACATCTGAATCAATATTCTCTCACAAGACCTCCGTATTTCTGCATTTGGACTTCGAGGTGCGTTCCAAAGCGACGGAAATTCAATACATTGTATTTGTATTCCATGAAATAGCTCTGTAAATGTTTCGCATCTTTCGCACTGATGAAATGGAATTACCTTGTGAGAAACATCGGTTGTCGTAATCAAACAGTTAAGAAGTCAGAAGCGTACAACGAGTTAAAGAGTGGTGATCGACGGGATAAAACTGCCACATAAAGTTGGAAAAGGATTACTTATTGAGCAATTAGCGGTTTGTTCCTGTATGGCATGAGTTCAATTCGTTTGTATTTTCTGATTTGAAAGTGTGAATTTTGTCGTGTTCGGTGTGTCCGAAAATCAAACGGGGAAATGCGGACAATAGAGCTCATTTATGACTTCGTTTACAACAGGTAAAACAATATATGGTCCTTTGTTGCTTTGCTTTGCACAGATGCTCCGATATATTCAGCAGTTTTCTTAAGATATTCGTTTGCACTTTTTGTTAAGGTCATTAGCAGTTTTACTCGAGCTTTGTACAAACTTTCGTAATGTTAATACTTAAGTGAGTACTTAATTGTTAAACGAACTACAGACTTGATTTTGAAGTATTGTTAAAGAAATAGAAACCCATACCCCCGGTTCTACTCCTACCACAACAAGCAAAGAGCGCAATAGATTGCTCAACAGTGGGCGTAGTGAAGCTATTTTTAGTCCACATTCAAACCAAACTGCCATCTGAGAATTTGCTCAATGGATCAGGAAATTTGACGAAATCCTGATCGATATGAGGTCATTGCACCAGAAGCTGAAGTACTTTTATTGTTACGGGCATATTAAGTCTTTTTAAAAGAATAAAATACAAACATTTAGCTAATGCATTAGATATTATTAAAATAAATATTATTTTTCTTTTGATGGTCAGTATAAACCACCAATTTGGCAAAGTGTTGTAAAGTAACGTACGTGTATCTGATATGTGGATTTCTGGTCAGCTGTTCATACTGACAGTTAGTGAATGTGATTTCTACATGTGTTGTAAATGCAAATGTCAGTATTGCGTGAAAATCTAGTATTTTCACCGATAAGAAAGTGTAGACAAAGATTGCAAATTTGTTAATAAAGTAGCAAGGCCATGGTAAGATTCCAAGCTCGATGAAGAGAGGCTTGGAGGATCACGTGGATGACATTAGTTTATTACTCGTACATTTTCTGCATTTTAAAAGTCCGAATACTAGAAATTGAGTTTTTCTAGAATACTATCCCTTACGCCAGGCTGGAATACACATTTGCAAGATACAGACAACGAGCTACATGAAGACTGAATTTGAAATAATTATACGTGCATATTTTAACGAGCCTAATTTCGTGTTTAATTCACTTATATGCATATTCCATTTGAGGTTTGTTTGAGAGACAGACATTTTGATGCCTTTATGTCAGCCAATTGTGTTTTGTTGATTTTAAATGGTGGATGCTATTGTCGGTTTGAAATGCAAAACCGCATTCAATCAGTTTTTTCTTCGTACACGATTAATGGTATTATGAAACCAATTAGAAACATCTGAAATCGTTCAATTTTTGTGTCTTTTTTGCAAAGACCATTCGTATCATCAGCAAACAGAACTGTTTTCTGTATCTAATGGTCGAGGGCATATCGTTTAAGTACATATAAAATAAAGAGGATGGACCTGGGGGAGAGCTCTGCGAAACTTCATGCTCAATTGGCAAAGAATTGGAAAAATCAGTGAATAATGTTATTTCGCGAAAGTATTTCTACTATTTCGATGAATGTTTAAGGTAATCCAATCTGAGGCAATAACAAGAATTCCATACGAAGGTAATTTTGAGAGCAAGATGATATAGTCAATGACGACAAAAGATTTCGAATGATCTAAAAATATTCCAATTGCCTAAACAGATTAAAATATTCCCTTCTGATCCATTTCTGACATCATCTTTAAGAAAATTGTTATGTTTCTATAAAACTTTCTTAAAAACATTACTTCTTTAAAATGGCAATCCAGGTAGCCGAGATCGCTAACGCAGTAGTGCCGTGGCGGGCTCGGGCCGAAAGATCACACGTTCGAGTCCCGCTTCGGGCATGTTAAAGTGTGTGTGTCTTCATCCTCCAGGGCAAACAACCTGGGTGTAGAAATGGATTCAGTCTGACAATACTGATCGCCCATAAAAGTCACGTGCACCTACCCTTGAATAATGTAACTGAGCCCCGGTGGGTGCTCGTTCGCGTGGTCCCGAGATGGCCAATTCACGACCGAAAAAGAAAAATGCTTGATCTAGGCTGTCCGGGTAATGCTGCGTCGAAGGCTGGGGTGCCTACGACGAGAGGGCCGAGGTAAGTCAGTCGAAACGTCGGCACCTATGCCTTTGATGCGGCATCACACGGACAGCCCAGACAATGACTCTGGGCGCCAAATCTTACGATATCAAGAAAAATTCTATAAATTTTTCTTTTTTAAACGCACTACACCCACACAAACTGTAAATTATATAGTTGTATAAATACAAAATCAACTAGAAAGTCTACAAAATAGCACAGACTTTCTTCTACGAGTTAATTTTCATTTCATGCGGCGTTTTTTTATTTACGGCATCCTCTTCTCGGTAGCCATGTGTCAGCACCTAAGGGAGCTAGCAGGGCAGTAAATGCAGCTCTCCTTGGGACAGTTCCCAGCAAAACGCTCCCCCTTGCCCCCCGAACATCGCTCCGAGGAAGTTCTTCAATCCGTCTCCGACCTGTACCCGAGAGAGGTAGCTTTTGTTCCATCTAGGTCTTTGTGACATTTTCCTGTGTGTAGAGAGCTTCTTTGCCATTTACACACTCATATTGCACACGCATATCACGCACAGTTACTGTTTAGGGCAAAGTATTATGGAACTATTAAGATGTATTCACATCTTCAGGCGTAGAAAAGTCTAACTTTACGCAACGCTGTGCAATAAATTCTCTTTTAACGGTAACTTTTTTAAACTTGTTAATAAAATATATGATGTTAACAAATTTCAACAGCCTTTAATCTTTAATTGTCTGAAAACCAAAAATGGATAATCTAGAATAACATTCTGAGGTGACAAAAGTTATAGGATACCTCCTAATATCGATTCGGACCTCCTTTTCCCCTGGCGAAGAGCAGCAACTGGTCGTTGGAAGTCCCCTGCAGAAATATTGAGCCACGTTGCTTCTGTAGCCGTCCACAATTGCGAACGCATTGCCGATGCAGGATTTCGAAAGTGATGGCTCGCACCTCTCGATTTTGTCCCACAAATGTCAGAAAGGATTCATGTCGGGCTATCTGGGTGGTCAAATCATTCGCTCAAATTGTGCACAATATTCTTCGAACCAATGGCGAACAATTATGGCTCGGTAACACGTCGCATTGTAATCTATCAAAATTCCATCGTTGTTTTGGAACATGAAGTCCATGACTGGCTCCAAATAGTCTCCAAGTAGCTGTACATAACCATTCAGTCACAAGTTCAGTAGCTTGCCCAATACCTTGTGGCGACGTGGGTCCATGGCTTCGTGGGGTCTACGCCACACTTTCACCCAAACCAGCAGCTCTTAACAGCATAAATCGGAACTCACCTGACCGAGCCAAGATTTTTCAGTCGTCTACGCTCAAATAGAAATGGCCACGAGCCTAGGAGAGCAGCTGCAGGTGATGTCGTGCAGTTAGCATAGACACTCAATTCAGTCTACTGCTGTCATAGCCCATTAAAGCGGAATTTCCCCGCACTGTACTAATGGATACGTTCTTACGTCCCACATTGATTTCTGCGGCAATTTTACTCAGTGTGGCTTGTTCGTTAGCACTGGAAACTCTTCGCCAACACCGCTGCTGTCGGCCACCGCGTTGCTCGTGGGAAGAGGTTATGCCTAAAATGAGGTATTCTCTGCTCACTCGGACATTGTTGATGTAGGAATATTGTCCGAAATAGAATGTCGCATGTGTCTAGCTCCAACTGCCATTCCGCGTTGAAAGCCTATTTATTTCCGTTGTACGGCCATATTCACATCAGAAATCGTTTCACAGGAATCATTTGAGAACAAGTGAAACTTCTGCCAATGCACTGTCCTTTTATACCTTTTGTACGCAATACTATTGCCATGCATGTAGCTATCCAATGACCTTTGTCACATCAGTGTATGCTTTAAAGTAAATTAAGAGAACAAAGTCACACTTCTGCAACTGAAAATCGCATTAAAATCTGTCATTGATGAACTCATTAATGAACATATGCTGTTAGTTGGCTACTTAAAAAAATAACACTTCAAATTCTAAACACTAAACAACTACATTGTTCAGGAAGTCATACATGAGGGATCAATCAGCAATTTTCCTTCTGTTTTTCCACTAGGAAATCTCATTCCCCAACATTTCACTGCTATTAGGGTTTATCTACCTTTCCCCTGAGTCGATACTATTGGTAAATAGGTGATATAAAGAAGCTATCTCAACCCAGATCTCCTGTGAAGGTGGCCGGTGCAGTCGGGGCGCGGGCCGCTGCGCTGGACGGCGCTGGGGCTGCTGCTGGCGGTGAGCGCGCTGGGCGCGGCCGCGCACGCGCACGCGCAGGCCCCGCGCAGCCTGGACGTGGCCGCGCTCGTCACGGCCCTGCGCGCGCGCCTCGCCAGCAACTGCGTCTTCCTCATCGGTGAGCGCCCACCTCAGAGCCACCCTGCATGGGAGCCACAAGGCAGAACCTGAAGAATCACACGTCGCATCGCAATGGGCGCGGCATACAAAAGTTCGCTGGAATGTCTTTACAGCAAAAAAAATTATCCATGGACTTCTAGTACTGCAGGTCTAACCTGGTTAGGATTGGAGGTTGAACGAAATTCTCTTTGAGCTTTTTCCGGTGACTGCGCACTTCCATTGTCCCCTGCACAATTCCTGGGATGGATATTTCTAGATGGTCTTATTATGACTTCCGAATTACGGGGAAGATGGAGTGAAAGCGCAATGTTTGAACTGAATATTTTTACCCCACATTTACTGTTAAAGCCACTAAATACTGGGTCTAATTTGGAAAGAAAGCTGAATAGTCGTTAGAACCGCCCTGAGCACGTCCCGAACGGATAAAAATGTTCAGTTTTTCTGAGATTTGAACTAAATCATCCGTTAAAAGCACCAACGCATAGTATACGTTTTCTAGAACAGTCATTGATACAAAAACAAGGGTTTGCACTATCTGGAACCAAATTGAGTATCTAAATTGGCCCACACCGTCCATGGAGGAAACAACGACCAAGGAATTTGTCAACATCCTAATGAGAGAAATTCAGAGCGCCAATTTCAAAGGAGTTCAAAAAAAGCCAAACGCGAACCGTTTCAAAACAATTTGGTGTGCATTTTAATTGTGGTCGTGCATTCTCACCTTAAAATTGGATGTACGAAATTCATTAACATCTGCTTTCTCACCATGCAACAAAAAACAAATTACAGTCTTGGACTGATTCGTGGCATGCGAGAAATGATCGAACTGCTTCAGTTGGCCAACGCCTGTGAAGCTGTCTCTCCCTGGGCTGAGATTGTTGGTGTGTGGGTTGCAGTGCGCGCGGAGCGGCCGGCGGGGGCGGCGCGGGCGGCGCGCCTGCAGCGCGGGCTGCCCTTCCCCTCGGCCGCGCTGCGCGCCCCGCCGCCGCGCGTCAACTGCTCCGGCGCCGCGCTCTACGTGCGCCTCGACGGCCAGCTCTTCACCGAGGTCTGACTCCCTCTCTCTCTATCCCTCTCTCTCCGACCGATTGTCTCTCTCTTTCATTCTGCGATAAAATGTGTTACATTTGTATTACAAATTTCAATAGGCTTGTATCATCGAGATATCTCTGAAATATCCAAATGGTAAAAGCCCTAACATAATCCGTCCATTTCATATGCGCTTGCGGAGTTGTTCGAAGGAGAGCTTGTGGCGCGCCGCAGGAGCTGCACGCGGCGTTCGCGCGCGCGGCGCCGCACTCGGCGTGGCTGGTGTTCTCGCGCGCGGCGGCGGCGGGGGCGACGGCGGCGGGCGCCGAGGCGCTGCTGCGCGGGCGCGACGCGCCGTGCGACTCGCTGCTGCTGGCGGCGCGGCGCGCGTGGCGGCCCGGCGGCGCGGCGCTGCTCGAGCTGTGGCGCGCGGCGCCCGGCGCGGCGCTGCGGCGCGGCCGCGTGGCGCGCTGGCGCGACGGCCGCCTCGAGTGGACGCCCCTGGGGCTGGCGCGCCGACGCGCCGACCTGGCCGGCGCCGCGCTGCGCCTCGTCGCGCGCCGGGTGAGCAGACGCGCTCACGACGGTAGGTGGCGAACCCGCCCACCCGCCTGCGATGCACTTTCACTCCTGCATTACACATGCGTACACATTATCTCTCTCTCCCTCCCCCTCTCCCCCTCCCCCTTTAAGATAGATAATTTAGAGTGACAAAACCATCGTTATTTTCGTAGGCCAATTTGACTGTTTTGGCTTCAAGTGCGTCGCTATTAACAGAAAATATCATTGTGTTCAGCCAACGCCAAATTTTGCATGCATTTTAAAATAAAATACAAACACTGTCCATCTCATGTCAGTTCTTGTCTGGACGTCGTAGCGAGCGGACGTGTCTTGGGGATCGCTCTCTCTTCCAGGTAAAGAGATAATGGGCTGCGACCTGCAGGCGTACCGGGCCCGCATCGGCGGCTGGGCCGCCCGCGTGGCGTGCGTGCTGAGAAGGGGTAGCGTTTCTGCTCCTACTCTGGACGCCTTTGCGTTGCTTATTATAGCAACACTATTAATAATTGGTGGCGTCGAAATGAATCCTGGCCCGATGTCCACGCGACGCGGCGCACCAGTAGACGTTTCGTGGAGGTGCGTCGAGTGTTGTAACGGCGTAGGTGGACTGCGCGATGAACTGGCGCGTCTTCGACAGGAGCTCCTGAAGGTAACGGCGAAGCTGGCTGCAACTGGCCACAGCAGACCGGCGAACGGAGGTGACGGCGCTGGCCCCGGCAGCCGCGTCGGCCCCGACGGTTTCTACGGCGACGACGGCAACAGAATCATATGCATCGGCTGTGAGGGGCCTAGCGGCAATGAAACTTCCAGAAGGGACAAATCGCAAAAAGTGTGTTGTGTTCGGTGACTCCATAGTGCGTCACGTGGGTCACGGAAACCTACAGGTCAAGTGCTTCCCGGGAATCCGCGTGGAGCAACTGAAAGCACAAATCGAAGCCAGCGAGGTGGAAGCCCCGGAAACTTATCATTCACGGAGGCTCAAATAATTTACGGGGATGTCGCTCGTTTGACCACCTCACGGGCGAGATCTACGATCTTGGGGTAGCAGCTAAGAAGCGCTTTCCATCCGCCCGCATAGTGCTTAGTGGTGTAATCCGCCGCCGGGATGTTTGGTCCCGTAAAGTCGCTAGGGTGAATCGCGACATGGACTATGTGGCAAAAGCGCTCGGGTTCATCTTTGTGGATCCGAACGGGTGGATCTCGGAGAGCGCCCTAGGCCGGGACGGCGTCCACCTCAACCGGAGGGGCGTCGCAGCGCTCAGTGGCCTCTACACCAGAGTGGCTGAGTTCTGCGCGCGCCCTCCTGTCACCCGTTGACGCTGTGAATGCCCGCCGACCTTGCACGCTACGGTCGAATCGCGGGCTGTGGCGATAGCTGGCTGGCGGAAGCTGAGGGTCTCGCACTGGTGACGGAAGCTTCAGCAGAGACGTGTGTGACGGCGGAGACGGCGGCGGCGACGTGATATATTCAGGTGAGGAATGGCTTTCTAAGATTGTTGCAGGTAAACTGTCGAAGTATAGTTAATAAAACCATTGAGTTTTGGAACCTAGTTCATTCGTGCGATGCCGATATAGTGATAGGGACAGAATCGTGGTTATCAGATGACGTAGCTAATTCTGAAATCTTACGCTCCAGCTATAAATTATATCGAAGAGATAGAAAAACAAGAGGCGGAGTTTTTCTCTGCGTTAAAACATCGTTATATGTTAGAAATAGTTGGTTTAGTAACAACCTGGAAATTTTAGGAATGGAAATTGACGTACTAGGAAATCCCGTGGAAATTATTGCTTGTTATAAGCCGCCAAACGATGGTTATGAAAATTTAGATGAAATCGGTGATAGTCTGGAAAACAGAAACGGTCGGTCTATTCTTCTCACTGGCGACTTATACCTTCCCGACGCTAACTGGAAAAGAGAGGTGTGCCACAGGAAACTTCAAACGCGCGTCAATCGTCTGGTATGGGAGCAGGGATTAACGCAGGTAGTCGACAAACCCACGCGGCAGGGAGCAATTTTGGACATTTCCCTTGTTTATTCCTTTCCTGCGAAGTCTTTCAGGGAATTAGCGACCACAAAGCAGTGATGGTAGAAGTGCAGGTAAATGTAATTAAGCGACCTAAGGCAAAAGGAACGATAGTCAGGCAATATAGAAAAGAGAACATTGAAGGACTACGTAGTTTCTTAAGAGAAAAATACGATCATTTTCTAAGAACAGAAGGGGGAATTGAGGAGCAATGGGGAGCTTTTAAAACAATCGTAGAAACCGCTTTAGATACGTACGTTCCTTGCAAAATACTGAAAAGTAATTCTGATCCTGAATATTTTCACTGGGCAATACGACGTTTAAGACGAAAAGTTAGGCTAGCATTTAATAGGAGACATCGCAGCATTGCGGACATGATAACGTTTAAAAAATACTACAAGGAATTAGAAAAAGAAAAGAAAATTGCTCATGAATTATTTTTAAGAAACATGTTGGAGACGGGACGAAATAATTGGTCAAGCTTTTACGAATATGTCCGCAGACGCCGGGGGAATAAGGAAGAAATTCAGGAAATTCGATTCGCAAATAACGAGCCACTGCACGACGACCAGGCAAAAGCAAATGCGTTCAACGCGTATTTCGTATCGGTATTCAAACCAGAACGGGCGCAGGAGCTAGTTCAATATTTTCCAATAGAAAACCAAATCAAACTCCACGCATGGGAACTCCGCAATCGTATAAAACCACTGAAAAACGGTAAATCACGCGTGCCAGACGGTATCTCGACAGATTTTATTAAACTCGGTGGTGAGGCGATATTGCCCTATTTGTTAAGATTATTCAATATTTCCATTAATAATGCAAGTTTACCAGACGATTGGAAGGCAGCTATAGTGGTTCCAATTTTCAAAAATGGTTATAAAACGAAAGTAAGTAATTATAGACCTCTATCCCTCACATCAGTAGTATGCAAAATAATGGAGCATTTAATAGCCGGGTACATTCGTCGCGAATGGGAGAAGGCGAACTGGATTTTCCACGGACAGCATGGGTTTAGAAGTGAACATTCGTGCGAAAGTCAAATTGTTTCTCTTTTTCAAGATCTAGCTGACGTAGTTGACGCGGGTGGGAGGGTGGATGCAGTAGTAATCGACTTCGCGAAACCATTCGACGTGGTACCGTATAATTTACTTATTAGGAAAGTATTAACCTCAGGAGTTGATGCTAGAGTTGTGAGGTGGATAAGCGAATTTCTTAGGGACAGGAAACAAAAAGTTCGAATTGGCAATCAGTTTTCGACTACAGGGAATGTTACTTCAGGGGTTCCACAGGGAAGTGTGTTAGGGCCATTACTCTTCTTAGCGTACGTGAACGATCTCCATGTGAACATACAATCAAAGGTGCGTTTATTTGCAGACGATTGTGTTATATACCGAAAAATCAAAGATAGCGCTGACGAACAAATATTACAGCAGGATTTAGAGCATTTACGTGATTGGGCTGAAAAAAATGACATGGGAATTAATGGATCTAAAAGTAAAACAAAAACGTTCGGGCGGGACTAAATTATAAGGAACCAGACTATCGTTTAGGTGAGGTTATCATCCCAAGAGTCTCATCTTGCAAGTATTTAGGCATTCATCTAGATAGTAAATTAGGGTGGGAGGTGCATATAAATCAGACAGTAAGAAAAGCGTGGAAGTCTTTGCATTTTGTAATGCGAATACTAAAGAAAAGTTCTGCAAACGCCAAAGAATTAGCATTTCTTACGCTTGTACACCCTCTCATGGAATACGGAGTTGCGTGTTGGGATCCATACAGAAAGGCTCACCAGAAAAATCTAGATAGAATACAGAGAAAGGCGAATAAGTTTACCTATAGAAGTAACGCAACAAAAAAGTCATGGGAACCTCTAGAAACGAGAAGAATAAAGGCGAGGCTTTGCGCTCTTTATTAATCGTACGTAGGTCAACCAACTTGGATGGAAATTCAGATTAGACTAGAAAAACCAAATTATTTCGGCCGAAGCGATCACACCCACAAAATTCGAGCAAGGAAACAAAATTCAGATCTTGGGAAGTATTCCTTTTGTAACAGAACAATTAGAGATTGGAACAGTTTACCTGCAGCAGTTTCAAAGCTTTTCCTCCCAGTGTCCGAAGTTTTAGAAACAAGTTAGAACAAGATGACAGTAACAGATATTAAATGAGTATGTGCTGTGTAGTGCGGTGAAGTGCTGTGAAGTGCTGGTCAGTGTAATTCAAAGCAAAAAAGTGTAGTGTAGTGAAGTGAAGTGCAGTGAACGCGATCAATACACTTTTCAATGCTGCTTTTCGTCTTGTACTGTATTGTACGGTATTATTATTTATTTATTTATTTATTTATTTATTTATTTATTATTATTATTATTATTATTATTAATGTAAGTGTTGTAATTTTTGCACTCGCACTCGCTGACGCACGATCGTGTTCGTGAACGCGCCCACGTCCGCACCCGCGCTGCACCGACGTTTCATCGAAGCAAGCGCTCACGCGCGACGGAGCCCACACCAATCTCCTCCCCCGTTCATCGACTAGGGATGAGACGTCGACGTCTATGGTTTCAATGCTTCCATGCATTTCTACATGAAAACATATTTATAAAAACATATGCTCGTGTTTTTATGGAATCGCCCATCTTTTAAACATCGATATATTACAAATTGCATTAATGTCATGCAGAAATTACGCAAAAACTACTCGCTTTTTCTTAAGATTGTTTATGATCTTTTTTAGATGATTGTTTAGAACAGAATTCGTTCAAGGCAAAAAATCTCTCTTCAGTTTCGTAGTTTTGTCATGTTAAATTTGTGTAATTTTTTAAAATGCAGATCGGTAAAGGTGGCTCAGGGCGTCAACTGATGCCACTGCAGTGCCTCTAATTTGGGGGCCCTGGAGGTAGAGAGGTGGGGGGGGGTCCGAGATGAACTAGAGAGCTAGATCGAATGCAGCCGCTGTCTGAAGGAGAATTCGAGCGGCGAAATGCTTTGTTCTGGAGTTTTGGGGTTGTTTTTGACAGTACCCAAGCAAAGGGGTCACAAACCGCGTGCAACCTTTCCTTCCTCTTCTTTGTCATATTACTTTACACATACATTCCTTGTCAAGTCCCAAGCACACGCACACACACACCCACATGCATAACGCTTCACACTTGTCGGGAGCTTGTCCCATCCGCGGCGGTGCTCCGTAAGGGGGGCAAATCACGCACGCTGACGTATGCGAGCGCCGTACCTCGCCAGCGGGGGAAGATCATTGAGTACAAGCGGTACAAAGTTCAATCAACAAATTTGAATCCATTTATTAGAAAATTTTGATCAGGTTTTTGAGGCTTTAAGAGAAAGCCACCCCCCCAAATCGAAATATCTGTTTCAAATTAGGAGAGCCTCGAGTTCCTTTAAATCAATCGCGGAATATCTTTTTTGAGAAAATAAGCTGAACAGTTTAGGCGCTAGACTGATGCGCTAGGCTGATCTGCGCTAGCTGACAGATGCTTTGCTGTCAATCAATTTTTCGATGAAGGATACAGAAAACATGGATTCTTACCACATGTATTAGAGGTAATTACTACAAGTAGAAACAAGATTGATCCACTTTTTCCTTTCCAGAGCCTGCCAAGTACAGCTTTTCTGTCGAAAATTTGCCGTTTTCCAGCGCACGAAAACGTCATTCTCTTCTTACGAAGTAAAGCCGAGAAAGCAATGGTTATTAACATTTACAAATATCGTGAGGCTTACTGCTGGTGGTGAGGCTTATCTTATTACTTCCATCCCTTCAAATATAAATAAATAATGGAAAATGTCTATTTAATTTTTTTTCAGAGTCGCCTTATTGAGAGAACGAACAATTGGAATTACTTTTGCGTTAATCCTCGTGAGTTCAGAGACTTTTTCTCTTCATTTTGGATTTCTATGTTATCGTGCTATTTTTGAAACATTTTTGATACTTTCGCGGTTGCTAGATACATCCATTAATTCGATTTTGATGAAAAACCAATAACGCACAAGATTTCTTCAGAAAGCTATTTCATATGTCACAAGTACTAAAACAATAGCACATCAAAAATGTTTAGTTATTAAAAAAATCTGTCATATGGATATTTGTTTAATTTGAATGCAGTTCAAATTATTCACCAATAAAACTGCGTAATGTAATAATAATTTCTGACTTGAATAAATCACCAAGCTTACATCACCTCCAGAAGACGAAATGTGGACACACGGAACACACGAGAAAAGTAAAACTGAAACACTAGAATACCTTAGGGTTACGTTTCCTTCAATTTTCAACCAATTTAAGTTGTGAAAGATATAAAAACATTTAACAAAACTAATGGCTATTTAACTTAATATTAATCCCAAATTCTGAAACAAAATGTTACATAGGTTAAAAAGTCTGCTTTTTAATTTTAAAAACGGTGACAATACTAACACAAGTTGCTTGGGGAATTAAAGTTCCCTTAACATTCGGTTCTGAGGTGTCACGGGAGTTGGTGCGCTCTTCTGCACAGGAGTAATTTCCAACCGGTCGCGTTATGACGTAGGAGAAGATTGTGTCGTCGGACAGCTTTCCCCCGGCAGGGCGAGACGGCGAGAGCCGGGCCGGGGCAGTGACGTATTCACGCGGCACCAAGTGTTCACGCAATGTTTTAAATCGCTTTTACGAGCGTTGCACAAACTAACAATCTATAGTCAACTTCTCTCGAACCTGGCTTAAAATTAAAACTTGCGTTAACTATGTAGCTGTGACGTCTTTCTCAAGGCTAACCGGGTCAACTTGCTCTACTGGTATCTCCTTCTCTAACGAAAGCAAATAACCCATGCGCTACGACGTCACAGTGTACCCCGGTGGAAATGATTGCTGCACAGAAATGGCTCATAGTGGAGCTTTTAATGAGCATTATGTACTCTCTGATATTATCTCCTTCCTTTACTGTTCTAAATTTTAATTTGAAGATAATAAGTATGGCGTGAATATAGATTGGTATGATATGGTTTCATGTAATGATCAAGTTAGATATTCCAACATGCTGACATTAAAATATAATTAATATCTCATGTGATTCATGGAAGAGAGCTGGGAAAATCTTCTTTGGTGATTTTTTGTTGTTCGTGAAACAAGTTTACGTCGATGATGAAAAATGCAGTTTTTCCTGTTTGAGTGAGATGATTACAGGGAAGTATACTAGACGTTCATGGCATGATTCCATGGAAATTCTGCGACCCTTTGCAAATAGAAAAGCAATGAAATAATTGTTGACTGACATTAGATTAATGGATAATTATTTTAACCTTTTACATTCATTTTTGTCAAATCTCCATAGTTACTCGATTCTATGAGAAAGAACCATAGCAAAACCATTGTAATTATAGAAAACGATACATTGTAGATGTAGTACACAGCAGTCGTACCAACTCTAGATTTTAAAAAAAATCATCGATGGTTTCCACAATTATACGATCGATGAAATAAAAAGTTCCCTAGGTTCTGGGAAAAATCCACTTTCAAGGTGATTAGGTAACTCTTACAGAAAAGAAGTACCTTCCAGAAGACGTTGAGATCACCGTAGTCTTACAGTGCATATTCCCTTCAAAATGGCTTCTCAACGAAATAAAATTACGCGGAAGCATCAGACTGGTTAAATGTATATAAAAGTGATTCTTGATGATACACATTAAAATAATAATAATAATACTTGCAATGATACTGCGATATAGTGGCTACGCATTAAGAATATTTTTTTTTTATTTTTTTTATTTTCGAGTTATGGAAGTGTGATAAATACGCCACATGTTTCCGAGACATTGTTTCCTAGATTGAATATCTTGTTTTACGTAAAAGTTTACAACCTTATTGGACTGTGGGTAAGGCAGAACCATATAATAAGGTAAGATATATTTAAGTGCAGTAATTATTTGTTTCCAACTTCGTGGCTGCAATTTACGGACTAAACCAAATACATCAATAAAATAATAATAATAATAATAATAATAATAATAATAATAATAATAATAATAATAAGAAGAAGAAGAAGAAGAAGAAGAAAACATTAATTTTACACAACGACAGTACTACATTGCACGGCAATACACAGCATTGCATTGCATTATAATGCACTGCGTTTCTCCATGCTTCAACGCATTTTGAGGCACTTCATTGCTTTTCTTTGAATTGCACATTACTTAAATTGCTTATTTTTGAACCAACCCAACGAATAATTCTTCATTTACTCCATCTATTAGCACGAAACTGATTTATTTCTATAACTACCGACGTTATGATTAAGTTACTGGAAGTTTCATTTTTCTTGGTTCGACCAGGTCCCATGACTTTCTTAATATCATACCATTCTCAAGGAAACTAGATAGCTTTCGTATGAAATGTTTTCTTTATTTGCTCTAATTTATTCCATAAGAATTAAAACAAGTCACATTGTAAAATAAAAAGTATTTATAAAAATTATACTACACTACATTACTGTACCACTGAATATTTTTTCACGCCACTGAGATACGTAGATTTTACTAAAGAAGGTCAGTGACAAATCGTTACATATGAATTAATTTGCACTCAAGTTCCTGAGCCAAGAAAGCTTCAGAATCCCCTCGAAATCGAACCACGAACCTCGCGCAGACAAGGCAATCGCGCAAGGGGCTGAATCCGAAGATCTCATGATTCGTGTGAATAAATACACTATTTCGCCTCCAGCTTTCTACAATACCTGCCAGTGAATTATTTTTCTCAGATTTATCACTTATTTATAGACACCACATAATTTATTAAACTTCTTAATAGCATCTCAAATCCAGGGATTTTTATCATAATTAATTTCTTACTGTCACAAAAATATATTAGTGGTTACATAAGTTCCACCCACATTAATAGTAAAAAACGTAAAGTAGTATCTTATTTTATTTGAAAACTAGCTGAAATACCCGACTTTATTAATGTATTTAGTAAGAAATAAATTCTATCTGTAGGGTAAAATGCATTTCCTTCCCGTCCTACCCCATCACGTCTCCCGAGACCCCGGCTCAATCTGCCCTATTCGTCGTGGGTTTCATACTGATATCCAGGAATAAACTTTTGAAATGCAACCAAACTTTGGGATCGCTGGTACCACAAGAAGTGATAAAATATCATGCTTGAGAAAATACTTGCCATTTCAGAGGATGTTCTATGAAAATCGGTTTGCCATTTCCGAAATAACTTCAGGAAGGCAAACACAGAAAAAATTGTCAACAATTATATATTTATTTGCATCATATAAATAACCGTTTGAAATCAGATAAAACAGTTATTCTGTCATGTAGACAGTTCAGTTTTATTAATACACAAAGAAAAAACATCCTTTATAAAAAAATCACTTACAGTACTAGAAGCAAAAACTTTTAGGAAAATATCTACTTGTTATTTATCCAGATTCAATTAATTGATAATTTTCTTCAACATCAATGAATATAAACATATACACATGACTTTTCATAATTGTTACAGGCGGTACCCGTTCTGGAAATTTGGAAGGAGAACGGCACAGTGATATTAGGCTCAATGATAGGAAAGTTTTGGAACGAATTGCAGAAAATACTGAATTTCAGGTAAGACATATAATTGGTATACAAGTCAGACGGTTATCACTATATCTGCCACTAACCTGAAAATAGAATTATGTACTTTGAAGTAAGCGGAAATCAAACAGAAAATTTAATCTGGCAAAGCTCGTGCATTACATCCGAACGCGAATACTCGCACAGGGTCTGTGAGACCCAAACACTTCTTATGGGAAATCATAGGAATAGTATGGATTTGAAATGAAGGCGTATCATTTGTATAGTAGTTGCATGCGTTTATTACTTATGCACATTAAAAACATGTGTATAAATTGTATTACAGTGCAAGTGTTGATGAAAACAATATTGAAGTTTTACATTTCCGAAAATCAATGCAAAAATTAATGAATGCTACGTGTGTCTAATGAAAATATGCTAGTTTTAATCTATTACTTATAACGTAAACAAAGATTTTTTTCGTTATCACATATTTCTTAGGTAGTACAGTGAAAACATTGTAAACTGTAGCAAAAATAGGATTTCTTGACAGAAAAACCCAGTTTCCCATAAGATGAGACACGCCAACCTCTCGGCAGCAGTATAGCTCTGAAGAAGGCCACGGCAAGAAGCCGAAACGTCAGCACAATTGACCGAGACGCGGCTCATCCCGGGTAGCCAAGAATGCATTGACTCCGCCCGCGGAAGCCTACGAACCCGTTATTCTGGGTTCCTAATACCACAAGAGTGGACTTGCTTCTATAAGTAATCAATAATTGCTTCTAATACGTTGTGTAGTAATAATCCTCTTTTTGTGAGTCCTTGATATCAAAAATATTCACTTGGAACTGTGCCCAAATTATGACTTTATCACTTTTCTTTCTAATGTTCATGTAGGTTCGTGTTCCAATAAACACGTTGGAATCTAGACATTTCAAGACTTACACTCTCTGTCAGTTATTTGTGGCAGTAAAATAGCGGTGCAGCATCAGAACATTCTTTCCTGTATCACTGGAAAAGGTTACACAATATTGTCACTTGTATTCCACTATCACATCAGCCATCACTTAAACAATTACCAAACGAAGCGTGACAGGCTCGCCCTTTTTTAGAAAACCTCGAAAGGTCCTGGGAGCTGCTCGTAGGGGCCCCTCAATCAAAAGATCTGTTTCAAATTCGAAGGACAACGATATCGTTCAGACTGATTGGGAAATGTTTTGACTCTTTTCCGTCAACAGGGGCTCCCTACTTTCGTACCAGAAAATAATACAATAATCGTAGGAGAAAAACGCGTTTTTCTGCTTAGGGACTCACAAAACCTCTTGTGAATCAATTATCTGAAATTTTCTTGCAGTATTATATAAGCTTCTCTACATGATCTACAGGAGAAAGTAAAAGTACTATTTCAATTGAAGTATTATATTATATTATATTATTGCTGGACCTAGATGCAAAGAGCTCGCAAGTGTGAGTAATATTTTTTGAGGTACACCCCGTTCCGATACAGCGGAATATTTCTTTCATACAAAAGTTCTTATGTCCACAATATGAAAATGTCCCTCTCTGACAAGTGCGAGTTATGCTCAGCTAATAATATACGAATGATGCCATAACGTACCACTTTATTGCCACAGCACGGAGATCGAGATCGATACGTCGAACATGACGACGGACGAACACGTGATGCGCATGCAGGAGCCTCGCAACCACGTGGCGCTGGCGGAAATCTCAATGACACTCAAAAGGCACCAGTATGCGGACTTCACAATGGCCTTCTTTGCTGGAAAGTAAGATGAAAAGCACTTAGATTTAGATAGATTTATTAGAACTGCAAATGGGTATGACCCGGTGGCAGTTAAGTGACAATAATTGCAAAAATTACAACACTTACATTAATAATAATAATAATAATAATAATAATAATAATAATAATAATAATAATAATAATAATACCGTACAATACAGTACAAGACGAAAAACAGCATTGAAAAGAGCATTGATGGCGTTCACCGCACTTCACTTCACTACACTTCACTACACTACACTTTTTTGCTTTGAATTACACTGACCATCACTTCACAACACTACACCGCACTACACAACACTTACTCATTTAATATCAGTTACTGTTATCTTGTTCTAACTTATTTCTAAAACTTCGGACACTGAGAGGAAAAGCTTTGAAAACTGCTGCAGGTAAACTGTTCCAATCTCTAATTGTTCTGTTACAAAAGGAAAACTTCCCAAGATCTGAATTTTGTTTCCTTGCTCGAATTTTGTGGGTGTGATCATTTCGGCCGAAATAATTTGGTTTTTCTAGTCTAATCTGAATTTCCTTCCAAGCTGGTTGACCTACGTACGATTTATAAAGAGCGCAAAGCCTCGCCTTTGTTCTTCTCGTTTCTAGAGGTTCCCACTTTAGTAATAAGAATTACACTTTGCTTCTTAATGGTTTCGTCTATTACACGAAAATATAAAAGTTACAAAACAATCGGCAGAGTCCCTGAGACGTCCCGTGGCAACTCGTACAGACCGCCTAAAGCCGACTTTTGGCCTTTGTACTTTCCGTTCGGGATCTTGTGTAAACCGGCCCCCATAAAGAGGCCTTTGCGCACAGGGGAGCGGGTTTAAGAGCGATGAGTTTGTGAGCGCAGGGCGCACTTCTTCCTGCGCCACCTGGGCCACAAGACCCCGCGGTGGCGCGGCTTTCTGGAGCCGTTCGCCACGTCGCTCTGGCTGACGCTGCTGGCCGCGATGCTGCTGACGGCGGTGGGGCTGCACGTGGTGTGCCGCCTGCGCCCGAGCGACCTGGCCCCCGCCCCCGCCCGCCCGCCGCGCTTCGCCGACTCCCTGCTGTGCGCCGCCGGCACCTTCTGCATGCAGGGTGAGAGCGCCTGCGACCGCGCCGCCTCTCCTCCCTCCCTTCCTCCCGCCCGAAATTGGCCTCATTGGCCTCAGGATTAGGCACTTCCCTGCGACACCCTGGTACAAACGCATCTGCCTCCCATTCCTTCGCTTCTCTGGAGGCAGCTCCACACATGCGGCATTCGCCGAGTCCCGAGCAACCGCTCGCCGAAACCCGAGTAGTGTGGACGGGTTGCTTGCCATTCGCCGAGCGTCACGTTACACATCAAAGGAAGCGAACATTCGCCGAGCATATCAGCTCCTGGGATTTGGGTGAGCTATCGCTCGCAACTTGGTGAATGCGAAATGTGTGGAGCCGCCTTGAAGTACAGATATTCATAGCGGTTAGTATCTACTCCTTTGACCCATGTGCTCGTAGCAATACATACAACTGATTAGTGTTGGGAAGGAAAGGTTGCGAACAGATGGCGTGCACGGAACCGGTATAGGTGTCTCAGAACATCAGTTGGTGTCCCTGCAGTGCCTCTGTCCGGGACTCCCTAGGGTACGTGTCCCGACTGTAACAGGATTTTCAACACTAGCTAGATAGCTCGGTCGAAGCGAAGAATTCTAGAGGCTGGCTGCTCTCATCAGTAGTTTTTCGCGTTTCATTAGATCAATACCTGTTGAATGTCAAAACAGACTCCAACAAACTGGCCACGGACCCTTCGAAATCTTTCCTACTTCCTTGTCCTACCCTCAACCCTTACTTACACACACACCTTCTTGCACTACGGAATGATAGTTTGTCCTGGCTGAAGCGGTGGTTGAGCGCCAGGAAGCGCCGCTGTGGGCGCAGGGTGCGAGCCGCCGCTGGGGTGCGGCGCGGCGCGAGCGCTGCAGGTGGGCGCCTACCTGACGGCCGTGTCGGTGTTCGCCGCCTACTCGGGGCAGGTGGTGTCGCGGCTGGCTGTGCGCCTCGTCGCCATGCCCTTCAGAGACATCGACCAGTTTGCCGCCGACTCCACCTACTCCCTCACCCTCGTCAACGGCACCTCCGAGTACGAGATCCTCACGGTGAGTCACCTACCCTAGTTACTTACGCCATTAGGTTGTTATAGACAAAATAACCGACATGGTTGAAAAGAATGGCTGGGACGTGTGCTGTTTAATAATGTTTATAATAGTTCCACTTTCTTGTAAGAAATAAACTAAGAAACAAATAATACTTTTGCTGGAAGTATTCTCATACGCCATTTTAGCTATAACACATTTGTTTTTATTGGTCTTAACCGACAGCGGACTGTTAAAACACTTAAAGAATGCCGACTGTTAACAGTACCTTTTGTTTCTCTGGTTGCGTTAAGTAGATTACAGTTCAATATTACGCACGATTCTTGGGTCGTAAATATCTCGTTACATATGACGTTGGAGAAAAATCAAACAACTGGTTGAGTTTAGCTCAGTGAACTACCATTGCCGGTACCTTGGTAGTGACTCTGGCCGAAAGCATCTAGGGTACGAGACTTCACCATGGAGGAATACAGATATTCCTCCCGAGTCTCGCCCTTAGTGTTACCATTCACCCTTTAATGTAGGTGGCAGGCGATAGACGCGTCGTTTGCATAGCTACCACAAAACAAAATATTTAAATATACCTACACTTGTGAAAAAACTCGTATTACTCTGAGAACTACGAAAGTTTGCCGTGTAAGTTTACTAGGTTTTAAGGAAGGTCCGACATCCCTTCCTTCCCTTAAAGCAGGCCCTGTTTGGTAGGTCTCAAGTATAGGTTTTGTGGTGCGTTATCGTTGGCATCTTTCATGAAATAATTGTAAAGGTTGTCATTGCCAACAAAAGTATTTAATGTAATAGCAGCTTTCGATGGCTTAGCCATCCTGATGATGATGGCTAAGCCATCGAAAGCTGCTATTACATTAAATACTTTTGTTGGCAATGACAACCTTTACAATTATTTCAGGTCTCAAGTATTTCATACTCGTAAATCAATCCTAACGTTACCAGTGGGACACAGAGGTTCCCAATTACTATTTTGTTTCAATTTTTTAAGAGAAACTAAAAATCATTTACAATGCTACTGATATGTTTTCGTTCAAAATATGACGGAATTATCACGAGTATTTATTTTAATATCAGTAACACACGGTTTGTGGCTGCAAGTAAAAAAATTCTGAAATATTCACTCTTAGGCTGAACCTTCAGAATACTTATTGGAAAAAGTAATTCTTTCAAACTTAATATAATGAAGTTTAAAACACATCTACTAGATTAAGAAAATACATCAACCCTTTTTGACATATTACATATTTTGTCATTAAATACAAATTTGATGAGAAAAAACCATTTGTTTGTTTGTTTTTTATTTTCCAGCTCCAGTAACTAAATGTGTTTTTGTTTAAATGAATGAGCATGTATATTGTTGGTAACTAAAGCATCAAAATCGTCAATAAAATGAAAATTCAAGCGAAGAGCTCCGAAACCCCTGTCCTCGCAATGCCTGGAGCAGTTACACCTTGGTATTGTTAGGTTTAATACCCGTCATTCCATCTGTGCGAACAAAATACTTTTGGAACAACTAATTATGAACTATTTTAATTACAATTAAAAACACATCAATAACAAAAGTTACAAAATAACGTCAATTTACCAACATAAATTCCTTCTAAAGAATAGTTACTCTTTTCCCTGCATCAGAAGACTTTTTCACTCAATGGGGTGTAAATAAACACCAAATCGTTTCCACTCTTGCATGTATGTGTGTGTGTGTTGGTGACTTGGCAGACGTCGCGCGACCCGATGCTGCTGCGGCTGGCGCGGGGCAAGAGCGTGCACAACATCAGCACCGAGTCGAGCATCGAGAAGGGCATCCAGGCCATGTGCAGCCAGCGCACGGCGCTCTTCGCCAGCTACACGCTCGTCGTGTCGTCGCTGAGCGACGCGTGTGGCGTCATCATGATGCCCGACTTCTCCGTGGCCAGCGGCATGGCGCTCGCGCTGCCCAAGCGCAGCCCCTACCGACGCTTCTTCGACCGCGCGTACGTACGCCACTTTCTCCTCCTCACTTTGGACACTTCCATTCACGAACGCTGCTTGTCCCCATATACTACAGTAAATTATTTCCTCAAACACAATTATCTCATCGCCTCGCAGTCATTAGCCCCCTCAAGACTCCAGTAAGCAAAATCCCTATGCTGATTTCTTCTTCTCCCCTGTATCGAAGGCCTACCATTGGGGCAGGAAGGAAGCCGATGATCCCCTACTCTGACACTTGTCTAAAGGGGGTGGAAACGTCTTTACAGGCCGAGATAAGCAAACAGCATTATACCGATTCCCTTCCAAAACGTCGGCCCATAGGCAGTGGCTCTGAGGAACTCGCAATGGTACACATTGCCTCCGCGGAAGCAGATTGGGGGCGATCCCCTAACGAGGAGGCCGTTATAGTTTCAAAGATGAAGCAGGAGCTTTCGGGTGAGCACGTCCTCTTCGATTCGCTTATATCTGGCATCCATTCCGACACCGCGGGTCGGTTAGGAAAGGACCAAACTTCAATTGAGTCCTCGGCTGCCATGATGTCCGGAGACGTAACTACTGAAACTTGTCTTAACAGAGCCACACTGGAAGCCAGGCCTAACTGGAAGGAAAATATTTCAACTTGGATAGGACCCTGGGGCACTTCTAAAACTAATGTAGATCACGAGCTCATTGAGGTTGGAAATGAACTCAAAACAAATATTGTATCCCACGACCAATGCCAATTTTCTTATAAATTTCTCTCTCAAATTGAGAAGTATGCACTTTCTAACATGACAAATTATTTTAATTAAAATGTCAGGGGGTTCGAAAATCACAACAGTTCAATATTTTTAAACCTTTTGTATATTTTCATAATTGAAGTTAGAGATATTGTTCTCATTGCAATCGATTCTTCAATATTAGGAACAAATCTGCGCAGCGGCCTTCTTACACTTTGCACAGGCGTTAGACAAAGTCTGGCACAATCGATTGTTATTCAAATTACTTAAAATAGAACTCCCGGAATATCTATTCCAATGCTTTTTGGATAATAGATTCTTCACAGTAAAAATAAACAAAACCCTATCTTTACCTACCCCAATTCTAGCCGGCGTTCCTAAAGGATCTCCACTCTCTCCAACCCTCTTTAGTATCTTCACGGCAAATATTCCTGAATTATCAAACTGTGCTACAGATTTCTATTCTGACGATATGGCAATCTTAACATCCAGCGACTTAATGTCTGAAGTAATAAATGACCTGCAACAAGACTTAAATACCTTTCCTGAATGGACAAAAAAATGGGGATATTAGCTTAACCTTTCAAAATGCCAAATCAAACTTTTTACCTTGCGAAGAACGCACATCCTTCCTCCTTAAAAGTAAATAATTACCTAATTACATGGGCCCCTTCAAATGAATAAATCAAATACCTAGACGCCTTCCTGGATACTTGTCTCACATGGAAACTATATTTCATTCATATAACCGTGGTATATAACCAACAAACAACTACAAAGAGAACCAATTACAAATTACATTTCCTTACTGTCGTCCAAATTATTTTCTAACCTCCAAACTGCACCTTGCACCAGTCACTTTAACGAAAACCATCGTTGCTCCTACAAGAATTAAATCCAGTAACCCAAAATGTAGAGAAATATTTGCACTTCTCTCTATATATCTCGCTTACTTTCTTGTTACATTCAATTTCACAAAATTAACAACAATCATCATAGAGGTAACCCCGATCAGAAATAAGGGGATGATAGTGCGCTAATTTGCAATTTTTTGTAACTTAGAGCCACTATTGTTTTTAATTAATACATAAAAACTAATACTCACCTGTAAAATGATAATTCAAATGATCTGGTTAAATACTTTTTTTAAACAGGAATAAAAATCTAGTCCCAAAATTGAGCCCCGAGAGTTCCATACTCATTTGCAATGAATGGACGCATGAGACTTTCACTTTTGACTAATGGCCTTTTGCGTGCCTCCAGTTGAACAACCCTGTTCTAGATAAGCCACTGGAATGGTGGTTACTGCCATCAGTTTGTCTTTGTAGCTCCCAGACTTTAAGATTATAAAAAAAAAAAAAATAATTGTACTGCATCAGCGAATCCTGCCCATTTTATTCTTATAAGCCTCTCTTTATTAATCTAGGTTCCTTACCTTGTCTCTTGATTTATCTATCAGTGATTTTTTGTCAAAAATGGCATACTTAAAGGCGGCAATTTGTTTTCAGTAAACGCTGATGTCTATAACAACAACAATCGATGTCATATTCATCAGGTGACAGTATCAACAGCTCACAAAAACAAATTCACATACAATACATGTACGTTATTTTACATCTTGCCAGATGACATTGAACGATTAAATTCGATTCTAAAGTTTAAGTCCCAGGTAAAATCTTTTCTGCTGCACAACTGTTTCTATACAATTAGAGACTATACCGAGCAACCAAAGGGCAAGTAATATTAATTTTTAACGACATTTAGTATATTATTTATCATTTGAATTGTATAATTCTAAAGAACCTGTAACAAGTATTGTACTTCAGATTCTGAATCAATGACCCCCATCTCGATCATGTTTTCGCCCAGTTTCCCTGATCTTTGAACAAATACTGAGATGGCCCCTTGTTTTTCTTCTGAACATAAATGTAACTTCTAATTAACTTCTCCCTATAGCACATCACACACAGTTTTTAAGTGTTTTTGACGCAAATAAATAGCAACCTAAGATATTGTTTGGTTAAATATCTCTTGAGGTACAAAATTAAAGCCACACATTTCAAAACAGCACAAGTTCGCTTATCAAGGTTTTAATAAACAGTTATTTTTGTACAGTGAATCGCTAAAGACATTACTTCAGTGACGTAGAGTCAACAGATGCGAATGTTGCGTCGTATCCCTTCGTTATTCGGATCATTTTATGATTTCTAATATTTAATACGTATGTTTGTCATTTTCTCTATGCAAAAATATATTGTCCTCTCTTTGGGCACTTCAGACCACTGTGTTGGTTAATATATCTGGTTTTGTAACACTGTGGTTTCTCATAAGTGTCACATCCGTACCATATGTTCTATTCTGCCACAAGGCCAATGACTTTCGATAAGGTTGCCTACTAGGGATAAGGGCACAAATCACGGGACTGATGCGATTCCGCAAACGCATCTGGTATAAAAGCCTAGACTACAATAATTTCATTTATAGCATGGTGGATCTTGGCAGAAGAATTCAAATTTTCTTCACCAGGGGGATTTGTTTTATCGCAGTTGAACATATTAGTATAGTCTTTCTACTAACTTCTAGACAACGTTGTCAAGTTCGAATTTTTGATAATTAGGGTCAATTGAGGCTCTTATGATACAGAAAACAGTGAGAGGGCAAAGTGAAAGTTGAATATCTCTAAGAACTAGGGTTGCCAGGTCTGCTTCCAAAAAGTAGTGGTCAAGCGGGGGAAGGGGGGATTGTAATTTCTTTTAAAAAATTACAATTAAACTAGAAATATATATTTTGTCACACACATTTTAACATATATTAAAACAATCACTTCAAACATACTTAAAATTCAAAACATCAATTATATAATGATAATAAATAAAATATTAAAATACATTTTACTTTGCTGTCATGTGTATTATTTGACTGTGCAGCTTTGATCAATTCTTTGTGTTTAAGGAATCACTTTCAGTACATCAAGAAATATAAAAATAATATATAAATGCGAGTTAAGATGAATATGATGTAAATAACTTTATATACTGTTATTAAATGTCTTGTGAAACAATTAAGTATGGTTAATAATTTTTTGGATAAACGAGTTCAATCAATCCATGTCTCATTCTAACTTATGAAGAAACAAAAAAGACAAAACACAATTATCTTAGACTGTACATCTTCACTTTTCATACCATTTCATCATAAAGCTTAAAAAAGAGAATTTAAAAAATGTCCACTATTTTGAGAAAAAAAAATAGTGAACATAATGTGACAGAAACGGACTGTCCCCTCAAATAATGGACACCTACTACGAATTTTGATTGGGAAACAAGCGGGCTACAGTGAGACACCTTAGGGACTAGTGCCTCAACAATGTGTGTGTTGTTTAATCTTTTGCAGTGCAAAAATATTATAACATTTCACGTTTATGCTACATGATTATTTAATAATAGAATGTGTTTCCCACTAATTGCTGTTCTGTTAATTTGGGATACCAATAAGTAACTATACCATGGCATCTGAGCTTCAGGTTTCAGTTAGTAGTGAAGGCAACAAGTGTTTTATTGGCAAACTATTGGCTACTTTTTATAGCATCCCCTATCCTACCATTCAAGAAACGCCTCTGCATTACTTTCATATCTTCCATGTACAGAGAGATACTTGTAGGATATTGAGAATTGCATGTTGTTCTGAATATCCTTTGAACCTTACGACAAGGCAATTCCAGTGATACCTGTATGTCAAATAGCATAAAAATGTGGACATACGCTGCTTTTGAATCCATGACTTCAATTTAATTTGAGTTTGTTGATTTCCACTTTATGAAATTTGATTCCCATAGAATTGGAAACAAAACGCTGAAGAAAATTTTGCTAATTCTATAAATGCAGAGAACTCCATCTCCATAAGAAAACTCTTATCTCTTTAGGCAACTAGTTTAGGACAAATTTTCTTAGAACAAATTCATTTTCAACATCATTAACACTAGAAGGTGTTTGGAAGCATATTAGATATTTTTGTTTAAGCATCGCTGAGCCCACCTGTTTCACTAATTATAAAAATCTTGGAGGGGAAAAACACAATAAAATATTCCATTAGGACAGAACTGGACTTACCCAACTGAACTTTCTGCAAAGTTAAATGTCTTTTTAATTGATTTTGTTATTTTTTCTCTAGTAGAATCATCTTCAACATCATATGCAATGTCCTAGGAATATGTTTGTTTTGGCTTTGAGTGTGTCTGCCTAGGGCTGTATTTGGCTACTGATAATCACTAATTACTGTGCCCATTCCCCTTATCTTGAGTTCCTTCTCTTCTCTCATTTCTTTAGGACAGGCTCTATTGTACAAATAGGGGGTCTAGTCTTGACTGATCTTGAAGATCTTCTTTGATGCTATGACCTGGATTTCTAAATCAAGTATTTGCTGCTGAAATGTCAATCACTGTGAAATGAAACCCTTTTGAAAGTAGTATAGATTCTTCCAGTTGATCAATGCTACTTTGCCACTTTTTATGGGGTTATAATAGGGAGCTTGTGCACACCATAGCAAACAGCACTATCGATCTTCTGCGCATGCGCAAATGCACCAAAGTGATGCGAAACGTGTACTCTGAATGCACAGAAAATTGATAGTGTTTTAACGTTCAAGGGTGCACAGACTCCCTAACACGAGTTCTATATTTCTAATAAAACTAATTATTTTAATTATCAAAAACAATAAAAAGAGAAAAAATGATGATGGCTAGTATAAAGAGGATGTCAAACCTTCCCTAGAAATATCATAATTAAAAATTATAATTTGACAGATAAATTCACCTATTGTTTTTATACAAAAGTCTGAACCTCTCCCAATCAATCCTTAATTTTTATAAAGGTGTTTATAATAGTAAAACCTAATAAAAATAAATGCAACACGTTCAATGGACATCCCCTTCCTATTTCAGGGTTTAATGTCTGGTCAAAGGTATTCCAACTCCCAAGATTCCATGTTCATAGTTAAAATACATCTCTGGACCTTGAAGAATCCCAAATTTACTTTTCTTTATTTCTGAATTTCACACGTGAATTTTCAACCAGGATCACTAAATTTGCTTAATGTCTCTTTTCACATTTATTATAATACTTTCCTCTAACAATTGCTTTCGTCCTAAAAGGTTTACATTTTATTAAAAGATCTTTTTTTATGTTAATTATCTCACTTTCTGATATATATATATATAATTGACTTAAAATAATTTCGATATATTGCATAATATTCAATGAAATATTATGTATTTAATAAATTAATTGATATTGATGTATTATTTTCACAAACTCACTCATTCAATATTTACAAACTCACTAATAATGTTAAGAAGTGAAGGTACACTTTATATTCATTAAATATTCATACTTAATTATAAACAAACCACATTGCATTAATTTATTAATGAGATACAAACTCTGGTATTATGGAATTCTTGTTCCAGGATTACTATACTGCGAGAAAATGGAGTGACAAAGAAATTTCTATGGGAAGCACACTTTCAAGAGCTGCCTCCGCAAGTTATTCCATTAAAAGGAGTTGGATTTCCAGAAATTATACCTATGCTTGCTTTAATTGGATTAGTCTGTTTGATATGCCTACTGATACTCATCGTTGAATGGTGGGTCTATTATATGAAGAATAAAACGTTCAAAATGAAGAAAAATCCTAAATAGAAGACAATTAGCATCACTTGAAAAATAAGGTCAAAAATATTTACACTTCAAAATAATTAGAATAACTCTTTACATCAAAAATCGCAAATGTATACAAAAGCAGTGGACTTAAAAAAACACTTGAAAGCACTGAGAGTTTAATTCTTGGATTATGTTTAAAGAATGAAAGTTAAAGTAGAGGCATATAAAATACAGTAGAACCCCTCTTTTACACTTTTCAAGGGACCAAAAAACCACTGTAAATCGCGGGGAAGTGTAAACGGATGGAAAAATTCTATTGCGCGTAAAATAAAATACTGAAAATTAACAATCCATTTTTAGTTAATATTTCCCACTTTAAAATCCAACAATTCTAGTATTTTTACTTACTCGCAGTTACAGTAAGAAGAAAAACTTGGGTAATCGTACGCCGCAAAACGGCAATTTTTCTGCAGAATAACTTTTGTTGCCGAGCCCTCGCTACGAGAAAGTGGATACTCTCTGGTGGATACATCCCGTGTCCATTTACAGAAAATTACTTCCTTTGTCACGTAGTGTTAGCCAGATCCATGTTTTGTGAGTCCTTGATTCAGAAAAATCGATTTTACCGCAATTTTTTGTCTGTCTCTCCGCGGGCAATGCCAGCGCCTAAACCGTTCAGCTGATTTTCTCTAAAATCGATATACCTCAATCGATCAGAATTCGTGGCCAACAGTATAAATCTACTTGGGGGAGAAAACCAAAATATCTTGAAAAATTTGCATTCACAGAACCACGATGGCTTCAAAAACTGCGAGAAAAAAATTAATTTCGAAAGTGTAAAAACGGGGATAATTAAACAGTATGAACATGAACATTAAACAGTATGAAACTTGAAGGGACCGGGGGAAATCAGTATAAAGTGCGGGAAAACGTAAATTCCGGGAACGTGAAGGCGAGGTTGTCCTGTCAAAAAAACACATTTCCAAATAAAAGCACTCATTACTTTAGTGTTGTACTTTCTGAACTATAATTTTGAAATGAAAACACTCCTTGATTATTTTTTTTTTTATTTCACAGTGTACTTAGAATAAATCACACGTATTTTAAAAGTGTTTCACTTCATTACTCATTTTGAGAATTTGGTTGTTATTCACACATTATCATTAATGTTGATACAATGATGAATTTTCAAATGAATATTGTATTCATTAATATCACAAACACAAGATATCGCCAAATTATTACATCCTCCATCATATTGAAAGAAATTGCATGATGTAAATTACAAAAAGTTGTAGTGTAGCTAATTTGGTGATACCTTTTGTAAAAAATTCTTATGGATTTCATACTCTGTGTAATAAATAACCAGATTGATTCTTAAAATAGATATTCGCTTCATGATTGCACATTTAAAAATTGCCTGATAATGAAGACACAACCTTTTACGAAATATTGTGTAACATAAGAAACAGACATAAAAACAAGTGTACATAACAGATTTTTCTTCATGTATTCAATTTTTTTTTTTTTTTCAGTGTTTCATTCATTCATGTTTTTTCATTCATCATGTTTTCAACATTTTTAAAGGTCCTGATGATGTTTATGAGTGAATTATGAAGCAAATTTGTAAAATGACAGTAAAAAAGTAGTGAATAAAAAATGTAAGTGTCAAATCCAAATAAATTTCAATATAAGCAGTGAAGAAACCCCTAGGAATCTGTAGTATGGCTTCCTCGCTTATCTCCTAATATGAAATCCTGTAATCAGTATCATACACGAGAGCTGTTAATTCTCTGCAGTTTGTTTGTTTTCTACGTTCCAATTCCCCTCTGAATGAAAGAATGGTAGTTGTGGAATTATATACTGTTGCCTCTAGACATTCCTATAAGCCACCACCTAGACTGTATTTTTAATATTAATTTATCGTTTATATTTTTAGTGAAAAGGCTTTTAAGGAAGTAAATATTTTGTTTGTGGGTCTCCTTTGATTCATTAATGAAATGTAACTATAGAATATTATTCTCATCTTCATCTTTCACATTGGTTATTATTTCCATTGATGTACAGTTAGTGGTGATGCTTTCTGTGTTAATAATTTTTTTCGGTTGGTCCCAAGATTTTCCTCTGAATATGTATTTCCTGATCTTCGAGTTTCTCTAAAGGATCTTCCCCAAGCATTGCAAAACATTCCCTAGTATATAAAGACTATGATCATCTTCAACAGTGGAAAGTATCAGAACTTGACAATACTTATTATGATCATAATTTAGGTTTCTTAGCAATATTTTTGAAATAGAGCTTGTATTTGAATTTGTATAATATTTTTATTACTAATAAGTAGGTACGTCTGTATGTACTTTGGCTCTCTACAGCTCTTTACGAGCTAGGCCTACCAGCAGCATCCTGCCCTTACGGCCATGGATTAAGGGGTATGTGTGGTTAGCACATAGCCATCCCAACACTGTATTTCTAGCATTCTCAATCTCAGAGGTGAGCTTTCTCGTCTTCACACAGCAACAGATACTGGAACCTTGCAAGGAAGGGCATAATTAATTTTTGCCCTGGCCTGGATTTGAACCCAGAGTTACTCCATGGAAAGTGAGCACGCTAACAAATGAGTCACCAAGCGCAACTATTACTAAAAAACATTGGAAAAAAATAGTTTTTGTGAACATTTACAGCAAGTTTTGCCTTTATCAGTTCTCAACATATCACAGCCATGATCCCACAAGGAACCATCTCTTAGATGAAACAAATACTTTAGTTGAATTTGCAGCTTTTGAAGTAAATTGAGAGTAATTGTATGAAAGGTTACCAACTAGTTCTGTAGTATTGAGATTAAAATACAATTGGTGATGAATAAGTAATTGTATTTGGAGGGGATAACAAAATAGAAAACACATGTTCATAAGATTGCTTGAGATATTTAGATTTTATATTATGAAAATAATAATAGCTATTGAATGTAAAATGTCTCTTGCATCTTGTTAAGATTCATGGGAAAAGACATCAAATGACATAATAATAGGAACTGTAAGCGCAGGACGAATGTCCTCTTCAGTGGACAACTTGTAACAAATTGTTCCTTCTATGAATTAAATGCAAAATGAAATATTCAACAAAGTGAAATGATACCATATGTCCAGTTTCACTAGGATTACTGAAAGTTAAACATTAGCCATAGATGCCTTTGCTTTGCTTTGCCTTTACATTTACTATTTACTTTTGTCTTACTTGTGTTCCATCTTGTAAAGAAATGAAAAAGAAATTATTGACATTTATGTTGCAGGGGATGCTACAATTGAAGGGTTCAGAAGATCATGGGGCTAACCTTTGTTGACCTAGTTGTGAAATTATGAGTGATTTACTTTCACCAAATAACTCAGTTCACTCTTACACTCAGTACACTTGCATGTGAGTACATACTGGATTTTAATAACCTATTACACTAAAAGAATAATATTTCAAGCTATTTTTAATGCTAATAACTCAATTTCACAAAAAAATTGGGGGATAGCGCCTTGTTGTACCGAGCCCTTCAATTCATGAAAATAGAAAAATATCCTGTGAACTAAAATAAAAAGATCAATATGACAAACAAAGTGTTTCTTTTTTATTTAATGTGAAAAAGTTTTTCCATTCTCTGTTTGTTAACATGAAACTTCTTAAAAAATTAAGGATAATTTTGTACGTCCCAATCAATAGTTCTTGATATTTTATATTTTTAAATTTTAATATTTCACTGTGTAGTGAGTGATTAGCATCTCATGAGTTATTTTTACCTGGTGCTTGAAGGAAAACGAATAACATGGGAAGAATGAAGTATTTTGGAAAAATGCAAAATTAAATGCAGAATGGTTAACAAAACCTAATATTCGACACAAGTAAATTTTAATTTGAAGAGATTCAAATAAGTTAAATTCCCAATGAAAATAATTAGAGAGTATACCAAGTACTAATATTATGTAAAAAACAGCAAAGTTTAAGTTCTGCCACAATATTTTTATTATCTACACAAATATAATCTTTTATACAACATTCTTCTGAAACATCTAAGACTATCACAGTTCTACAATAATGCTTGGTGACATAACTTATGTTGGTGATATGTCACTTCTGAGTTAAACAAATTACATAAGATGATAACTGCAAATGCGCTTCTTAGAGAGTTAACAGAATGTTTGGCACATTCAAAGCATTCCATGCAGCACAAAGAAAAGCAAAGTATTAAGCCACAGTAACAACTTACGAAGAGCGCAATAAACAAAGAAATAATTTCAACATAGTCAAGTTTCATCATTAAGAATACTCTAAGAGAAGAAACATTGAGTGTCGCAGAAGCTTCTTCTATCTTCACAACTATTTGGTTTTCTTAGTGGCATTAAATTTATTTCAATTAGCAACAGTAAATACTTGTTTTCAATAAAAAATGTTTTCTTTATCCTAGGTTGAAAACAATTTCTTTTCAAGATCTAGAGAAATAAATGCTTTTGAGCCAAAAGATATAAAATCACAAATTTTTCACCTATGTTGTTTATTGTTTTGAGTCATTTATTATAAATTATCAATCTTTTTTTATGTGTGTTATCAATCTAATATTTCAAAACCTACTGTTTACAAAAATAAAGTACATATGAACTTAATTGTTTTGTTGCAATATTTTGTAGAAATTTAGAATAACTATAGAAATAAGTTTATTTCTAGAAATGCTTTTATAGATTAGAATATGTAGATAGAGAAGAAGGAATACTGAATATCTTAATATGAGTCAGTACTTTGTAGGCCTATTATTTTAGTGGATAAATTAATATCATGGATGATCAGAAAGCACAGCATACGTAGCTTTTCACCCAAGATTGTTATGTGACATAGAGAAGTAATAAGAGATTATTTTTCAAAGTGTCTGTAAATGGAAAAAGTGTCCCGAAGAATGTAAACTCATACTACTTGAATTTACAACTTAACAAGCAAATTTAATTTCTATTCAGGGAATATGGTAAGAAAACAAAATAATACAAATCATTCATAGTCCATGAAAAACTAAGAAATCAAAAATTATTTGAAGAATTCATTTTAAATCAGTGCAGTCTTTCAATGAGATTAACAGTGGTGTTGCATGACGTAAAAAATTAGTTTTACTGAGATGAAATTCTTAACCTTAATATTTATCTTTTTCAAATAACAATGGGAAATTGAGGATTCACAATATTCTTTGATACACATTTCTTTCTTATATCTTTTCTATTTTTGAAAATAATGAAATGAAGAAACTGACTAAAAATATTTTAGATATGTTTTCTATTTAATTTGATTGCATTATTTAAGAGAAAATAGAAAATGATATTATGAAGCATATACAGAAATTGTCCTATGTTTTTCATTGCATAAATGTGAGGCCTTGATATCAAACGAAAAAATATACACTTAATTTACTTTTTTACAAGAAAGTTTTCTGCAGTCACTAATGTTTCTCTTCCTAAATTAGTCACATAAAAAGAAAACCTACATATTTAAGCAGACTGATGCTTGTTGCAAAAGACACAAAATACTTGAGTAGGCTTAGATGAAATAAAAACAATAAAAGAATAATAATGAAAGAAAAAATATTTCTAAACAAAGAAAAAAGGCATAGTGTCAAAATAATATTAAAGTTCTCGCTCACAAGGAATGTTTAATGAGCAATAAGTAAATATTCCCTTTTTTAAACTGAATATTTTAAAGTATTTATTTAATTATGTAATTAGTAAGAGTAAAGAAAATAATACCTAAGAAAATGTTTTGAAAATTAACTCTTGCACGCTTCACCACTGATATTCAAATAAACAAAATATATACATTTATGACACAAAACTGAAAAGTGCAATATTAATGGATGTGTCACATGCATTGAAATTGTAATAAATATTCCTTGTGTTATTACACTTATTTCTCACTTAATGCACTTTGACAGTATACTAGTGATATTTCTAAATTCAAACAAAGTTCACAATCTAGGAATCATTGCTTATTTACTTATGACTGCAATACTTCACTTCAGTCTCGTTTATGTAGTTAACATGTGAACTTTGACAGTTTAACATAAAATATTAAACAAATATTTTTAATATGGGGTTTGAATTTAAGACTATACAATTTCATTTAGTTATACATAAAATTTGCATACTCAACATTTTTTACAAGTGTTTTTATGTATGAATAAACTATGAATATAGAATAATTAAATTATCTTGATATCATCTAAATGGTTTCATCAAACATGTACATGAAGGACTCTGTTCAACTGCATCTATAATTGAACATTTATAATGACATTCATAACACAATGGGCACTGGTACATGTGTATATAATTAAGGATTTTTCTACATATTTAATGTTGTCTATAACAGACAATAAAATGTACATTACACAGTCATAGTTACAACTGGAACACCTGGATACACTTCGCTAAAATAAATAAGCACAGGACAGCCTTCTACACACTGATATAAAGTGTTGGAAAATGATGTTTTTCAATCTATGCAATATGACCTATGTATACATTCCATAGACATTTATATTACCCCAAACTGGTTTTCAATTATTTGTGATAAATTTTAAAAGCCATTTGGCAACCTCCTTCCTCCAAAAAGGCCAATTTAAACTGAGTCACAAAACATTAATTTGTGTTGTAGAAAGAAAAAAAGTAAATAATATTTTAATGTGTAGCAGAAGTAACATAACCCCCACTTGAAATGTTCCACAATTTACCATATTCGGGCTTGCAGGTATTATTCAGGCACCACCTCAATCGAGATTGGTGTCAGGAGAAAAAAGAAAAATAATGACAAAATGGAAGAAAAATGTGAACTTGCAGCAAAATGCAAAAGCTAGGCATCAGGAGCTTCAACTGGCAAAAAAAGACAAGATGAAAATCTACTAAAACCACTACAGAAGTATAATAAGTGATTTCGATTGTTAAAAGTCATAAAATCATAACAATAATAAAAAGGCTTATGGGCTCTAATTATTAAAATGCTTTCTTGGTCAACATTTTTCCATGAATAATGGGTTAATATCACAGTTTGAGAAACACCACATATATTAACACTAGAGAAATTAGTCCTTTTCCAAGAAAGATCATTCAATTAGGAAATTATTACCTTTAGACTAGTAAGCATTGGTGTGGCATAGATGAAAAAAGAAAACTGCAATAAAAGAATTAAAATAAAAATGTAAATCTGAAACAAATGTTTAAATTGCACAAAGTAATATTTTTACTTACCTCAGTTTAAATTATTAAAATAGTAGCAAAAAGTAGAAATTTATATAAAATTATAAAATATTTACAATCAAGAAAATAGGTCAAGACTCAACATAGTCTGCTTCTCTAATGGAAAAATATGCAATGTTAAAAGAGGTCTAAAAAGTAAATGTGTCAAAGAACGTGAAGTTAAAATCTTGTAAGAACTGTTAAAAAGAAATGTAATAATTTAAAAAATCCAAAATAAATAGAAGTAATCAAAATGTTAAAATTCATTAATGACACAAAGAATTGAAAAGAATAGTGAAGTTAGGTAGTATAAGTATATCTCATGTAGGCTGCTCAGTGCATACAATGATATTTAACTAGATATCTTATTGTTTTTGTCCCTAATAAGTTTCATTAATAGTTTATATGCAAGCATCTTTAATGTTCCCAAATGTTTTGTATTTTTAAACATCTGGACATCTCTTACACATTAAATATTCTGACACTCTCTAGCAGTAACTAACTTTTTAAACATTTGTATTCACCGAACGGTAACTCACAATTTCTTGTAAGCTAACATTCCACTCGAATTAACTTTGTAATGTCTTGTTTTTAAATCTGCAATATAAATAAAGTACATTTTCACTATGGTGGCACCACAATTAAAACTCTCTTCTTTAAACAACAATTTACATTAATATAGCTGTTATCAAGAATATTTCTTAGAAGGAAAATGATAAAAAGAAAATTTTCAGTCATAATTATTAGTATATACCTATGTAAAAGTGACAATGCTTTTGTTCTTGGCAGACCCTCCTAAAACCATCTTGTGCATTTTGTATTTAAGCAAACACTTTTTCAAGACATACTAGGTCTTGAGTTATTTTATGTAAATGAGAATTGACTAATTAACTATTTACACATTTATAATCTACACATAAAACATCATATTGTACATGTATTCTGCATTAAAGTCATTCCAAATGTGGAAGAGCTAATTCATGAGCAAACAACTGAGAAATGGTACACTGCAACAGCAAATTGATTTATAATTGACAACATATTTCACGGTAATATTTGACATGAAGTATATTCATTAATACATATATAGACATTTGAACTCATGAAATATCTTTAGATGAAAATTATGGGACACCAAAGGCAAAACAAGATATATTGCAGATAATTTTCTTTTGTCCATAAAATTGGAGGCCTGATTACCTGAATTAAACATGAAATAGTATCTAAATATTGATAGCAAACAACAGTCATACACATTAGTCTCACTGGAGCGCTAGAGATATGATGGGGAGAGGTGACTGTTTTTACACAATAAAAGTATTTCTGACTAAATGACATCCTTGATAGGTACTATGTACGCGACATCTCTCAAGAGAACTTAATATTCCAAAATTCCTTTTCTTATTACTTAAAAATCCCCTCTCCTTTTAGAAACAACATCAATCAAAATGCCTCTTCTTTTATATAACCAAGTACGCACTAGAAGTGAGGCATACTTCTCTAGCGCATTAGGTTATGAACTTTGGACAATTATTTTCAATTCACTTATGCCAAGACTAGAACATACCTTTTCAGTTTGGAATACCAAATTTACCCTAACAACAAAAATGTTTCTGTTAAATTAACAAATGAAGTTGTCCATTTCAAAACTATAAAGCAAAGACCAAAAGGAACTTAACTATCAATAAAAACAAAGCATCAATGTTGAATGTGTTCTGAAGTATTTCTTCAATGTTAAATATCATGCTTTTGAAAGTGACTATGGAACGCATTTTTCCAGAATAATCAAGTTTGAAAAAAGTACATTATTTTTCTGTGTAGTTTTATTATAACATTATTTCACAGAGACAGAAAACATGTGTTAGATTGAATTAGCCTTTTCTAAAAAATATTCAGTCATCTATCATATGTAAATATCTTTTGATATTAACCATCATAATTAAAATTCAGTTTGAGTGCAAAAATAGTAAAACAAAGAAATCTGAGAAAAATGTAATTTAAAATACCGATATTAGTATATTGAATCTTTCAAATGCAGAGTAAGGGATAAAATCAGTGTTATAAACAATTGTTGTTGCCCTACATACAGTGAAAATTGGTCATGAGAAAATTCCATTATTTTCAATATTTAGTCCGGCATTAATTATGTTCATCAAGTAATAGGTGGAGAAGCTTCTGCACTTATTTTCAAAGATAAAGACCACTAGAGGTTGAAAGCGAGTGAAGAAAATTGGATTATTGGTAATATTATGTACTATTTTTGAACCTGAGAAAGATAGTGAAATGTGTTTGTAATGGCGTAACGTTTGGGCCTGCAAGGCCCACAATGCAGGCGGGTCCGGTTAAAAGAGGGCCAGTTTTACAATTTTATTAATGGGGCCCGGATAAATGTTTTGCGGGCGGGCCCACACTCATTTCGTTACACTTCTGGTTTTTTAAGATGCCTATAAATAATAGCTAGCAAACTGGTGTCAAAGCTAATTACAATTCTATAATAAAGTATCTACAATTACAAGAATTACACAACAATCATTGAATCACCCATGTTTTACAACACAATGTTTCAATCTTCAAATTTTCAATGAGTAGCATTCTTGAAATCATGTGGTACATTAATGATTTCAAACTTAAATGCAACTTCCCATTGATTATTTGATGAGCATTTTTGATAAACATTATAGAATAGAAATAAATAATAATTAAATAATGTCTGCCTATCTGTGTAATAGGGTCTAGTAGTTTTTTGTATTTCAGCATATAAATGACCATTTTTGTTACAAGAAATCATTCATAAAAGAATATCTTACAGCACAGATGACGACATATAAATCACTGCCCTAGAGATGACGCAATTATTCTTCCATAATTGGCGAATGGGTCGTCATCTGTGCTGTAAGATATTCTTTTATGAATGATTTCTTGTATATATATATATATATATATATATATATATATATATATATATATATATATATATATATATATATATATATATAGCGTATTTTATTATATAGTGTAAAAATGCAGAAAAATCATATCTGCAAATGTTTTCTATAACTCGGGAACAAAAATCTCTAGTTTTTTCAAATATTGCTAATCTCACGCTTTTTTAAATTTTATTTTTATTTATTTATCTTTAACTTTTACACATCTTTCAACTATTTATAGTTAAAATGATGGGAAGGGATTCTGGAAGTCTAGAAAACGTGCGCAGATTATCTCCCCCATATGTCACATACAGTTTTTACTTTTTTTTGTTATTGTTTTTTTACTCAATAAATCTAAATCTAAAAAAATAAAAGTTGTAATGTGAAAAATGTGTTTACAGCAAAAAAAAAAAAAAATACAGAAATCATATAAATTGTGCGACAAACATTAAGTCAAGGTCTTCATTTTAAAGAACATTCATTTCTTAGGAAAATAATGGTAGATGCAGTGAATGTACATTTCACAAAATAAACAAATGGTATTGCAACAGAAATTACTTCCTCTCAATTTATGACAAATTCACGGGCCTGCCTCTTAACACCACTTCACATTTGCGCCGTGTGTGGGCACGCATAGACGCTCGGCGGTTGCACATTCCATTTCGACTGATACTGCCTTTTTTTTTCCTTTTCTTGTTTTTTTTTGTTTTTTCTTTTTTCTTTCTTCCAACTTCCCCCCGCCAGTAGCCCTGGCGAGGCGGGAGTTTATTTTCTTGGGGTACAACATACGCCGCAGCTCTGATACTGCCGATGACAACATACGCCGCCGGTACTGCCGATGACAGGTCTTAGCGTACTTCTCGAGCGACTCCGTCGAGCGGCAACGCTGATCCGTGGCTATGGCAGCATACACAAATCCTTGGAAGCCCATTGCTTCAGAGCAGGTCACATTATATACCATAGCAAGTGATAAGAGAGACGCTTAGACGCTGACAGAACTGTAACTTTGGGCTTCTTTTCGCAGATGAGAATATGCAACACAAATAGGCCAATATGGCCCAAATATGCAATTATGGTAATGTATGCGAAAATATGCTAAATAAAAATAGCTTAAATTGATTCTAAACGCATAAAAATGTACGCAAATTGTTGAAACGGATGATTTAGTTAACAGAAAAAATATGGAAATGCATATAAATCACAGCCCTAGTCATCACACATTTAGTCAATCGCAGCGAGAGAATCGTGGGGTGGTAGCGGTAAACAGAACAGCCAAACTTTTTTCGTACAAAGTCAAATATCCGTCACGTCACAGTACAGTTGTTTCTCAAAATTACCATTGAGTCTCTTATCAATTTATAATACTGATTTACCCCAAAAATTGCGTAAGCAATTTTATAATGGTGTGCATAATATGTTTCTGTATTGCATTCGTTTTAAAATCTCGCTCCAAACTTCGCTTGTTTTCAAAACATTCATGATTATGAATTATGTTTGATCATGAATTTTAATAAATTTTACTTTTATTATACTCTTAAAACTGAATCATATTATAATGGTTAACGAATAGTCATTTTCACCATGATTTAAACATTGGGTTTGAGATCTTACATTTGCTTAATTTGAACAACAAAACAAAACTTCATTTGTGTCTGTAAGGTCATGAAGTCAAGCAACCTTTTTCTTGTTATCAAATTCAACATTCACAACAGTGTTCATAAAATATCTCAGAACATTTTAATTCAGGGAACATTTGATGCTATCGTTTGAATTGTATGAAATAATTACAGATTAAAAACTTCTCATTTATAGGATATAAGTGTTTTGTGAAAAATCTTTTTTCATAAGCGTTCTACTACTTTTACATTTGGACACTTAAATTCTTAGTCAACGAGCATTGTTGCAATACAATTAATTGTACAATTGTCAAAACAAACATTTATTATCTCTTTCAATAAGATGATGGAAAGTATTTTCAAAGTTCTTCCGCCTGCATAGGTGCCTCTTTGAAATGCAAATATTGCTCTCCGTGTGTTCGAAGAGCGCAGGTGGGAATCATTCCCTCGTGTAGGGAATGGAGCATTGCTCGAGCATGGTGTGCGGGCGGTGAGAGTACATAGACTGTACACCGCTCCAAGCTTAGCCCACGGGATAGGGCGGTGGTGAGATATTCCAATGAATATTACTGATTGCCTCCCTAGATTACATCGGGGACAGTAGTCGCGTATTAACCACTGCCTGTGACAGTCTAACAGTACAAACTCGCTAGTAAACATTTGGATTTACAATTAAATATGGTTTTCGTAAATTAAAGGTCTGAGGTAAAGTTCATTAAACCAGATATGTTCGTTCAGGAAATCAGTTTGATTTTGAACCGAGTTAATAAATGAAACATGTTGGTATCGTACCAAGGAATGTATAATAAAAGTTCATCAACCTATCTATTCAACGACAGATCACGGAGAATACCGAGAAACGCGTAATTTAGCGCAGAAAGAGGTACAGTTGTAATGTGGAGTGATAGAATGCACGTTTCGGTCTTAAACCTGTTTTATACGGTCATTTTTAATCCTTTTTTCATCATTTTCCTGTACAGAAAGTGGATGGAAAAAGGACGTTTGTTTCTACGCGCTATGTTTCGATACCAAAACAGGATGAAAGTGATTCCAGCGTTTCACACGGTCATTTCTGGTCTTTGTACGGAATCGTGATGAAAATACTTCCTCCGGACGCCGCAAAAAGTGCTGAAGGTCAAACATTTGAACATCGCATCTGATAACAAATTAAGTTTGGTTATATTAACACTGAGAAGGAACGCGAGGACATTAGAACACAGTATATAATTTTCATCTCACTACAAAATAATTTCACATTACAATTCAGCACATCAGAGTGCTCTCGAAACTGTACAAAATAAACAAATTGCACGATACACACAACAAACCAATAAAAGTTCCGAAAAGTGACGCCAGGGCCATGGTACTCAAACTGGATGAAATCTGTGCCGAGAAATGAAGCATGCGTAATTTTTTCGTACAAACTACATGCAGTCTGGTCTATTTCTTTTCTGTACCGGCGAAAAAGGGTGAAAAAATGATCGTCTAAAACAGGCTTTTGTAAAGAATCGTGATTTGGAAAGAAAGTCGGATTTGGTAATAGAAGAGCAAAACTAGAAAATCAAATGCTGCCAGAAGGGTATCAATGTTTCGAAAATGTGATTCGGTGATTCAGAACTATTTGGAAAATCCACTGACCACTGACTTAAGTAATGTAAGCCTACGTACTATCTGTCATGTACGATATTGTATCACAAATATCTTTTAAGAAAGACAATAGGCCTACGTAATTAATGTAATTCATCAAAAAAGTTTTCCTAAAACTTTATTTTTTAATTCAGAAAAATATTTTTCCATCTTTAAAGTACAGTTAGAATAATATCATTCTTTCCAAAATTTTTACTCGGTGACTTCTGGTCGCCGACAGCAGAAACATTTTTAAGAATTGAAACAGACACGAATGTGGGATGAGGACATTTTCGATTACTGGGACCCCCGAGCAGCAGAGAGTAGCAATTTTAATACTTCGCAAAGTCGTAGGGTTTTAGGCATCTGAGGTGTGAAGGGAAAATTGGAATTCGACGACTGAATTGGGGAGCGACCTAGTCCCCGACTCTCCTTAGGACAACCGACTCCAACGCCCGCCTCGGACCGGAAGCTCCCAAAAGAAGACTTCCGGTCGCCTCCGCGGCGGCGCGGCGGCGGTGAACGCGAGCGCGAGAGCCAACAACAACGAGCTGCGCTGCGCAGCGGCTGCGCGCGGCGCTCAGATGTAGAGCGAATCGCGCGGCTTGAAGCGGAGCGAGTAGGCGTGCTGCTGCTGCAGCAGCTGGTGGCGGCTGTTGACGGGCTGCTTGGTGATGTTGGCCATGGCGCAGCCCATGGCGAACTCGAGCGCGCGGCACAGCGTCTGGAAGCAGAACCAGGGCCAGGGCCGCGGGTACTGCCCGTTCACCGGCCGGGAGGGGTCCACCGGCTCGCCCGTTCGCTGCAACACAACGCACTTACACTAGGTGTTCCACCTCGCACCCTCCATTCTTCGATTGAATTATAGTGACTTTTGACGTGTGATCAGCTAGACTGCGGTTATCGAATCCAGAGCAACAATGCAAAATATTAAGTAGCGAAGCACCCGATTGGATCCAGCGTCCAGCTGACCAAACGTCAGAAGTCACTATAATTAAATCGGGGTATAGTCCAGATCTCACCCCCAGAGATTTTCATTTTCTATTTCACCCCAAGAATTTTCTGCCCTTTCAGCGATGCGCATTTTACAGTAACGCGTACAAAGTTGCGGATGTTTGTTGAAGAGTGATACCTTTCCCACGCCGCAGATTTCTACTACACAGGGATGCAAACGATCTCACGTTATGATAAATATCTCAATTCTAATAGTGATTATGTGGAAAAATTATGCACCGTGTGCTGTATCTGTTACAATAAAGTTTTCCCCTGAAATTATGTTTTCTATTAGTTGACGGCGAGAGAAACGAACTTTCGGATGTACCTCGTATAAGGCCCAATTATTCAGTTGAAAGTGGTCACTTATGAAGCTATTTTCACTGCTGAAACAATGGTTTACAAGCTGGTCGCAGGGACGCAACTAATCTTTTTCCTGTCGAAATAGAATTGGAATGTCTATAGTTCCAAAATACATGCATTTTCTTATTCGCAAATGCTTCTGTAGGCCTGTGTCACACGACCGTTGTGCTGACATGCGTTTGTCGAGCATTAAGAACGTGCGTCGTAGATTAACGCGGAATGGCCCAGACGCTCGTGTGTTGTTTTGCATAAGATGAAGTGTTATTCTACGACGCGCGCTAGTTAACGCGTGACAAAGATACGCTAGTGCGCAGGGGCCCTTCCTAGCCGACAGAAAATCCAGATTAATCGATTTTACTATTTATGTCTTCTGTCGGTCTGTATGTCCAGGAAACGGCTGAACCGTTTTCGATGCGGGTTTAACAGAAAATATAGGTTTGTCAGGCATAACTTGGACTACTTCTTTTCAAATTACTATTTCCTCTTGCGTAAAGAGGAATATTTGTTTGTATTTCATTCATTCAAATCTACATTTTATTCCGTATTTCATGAAATTTTGTACACGTGATCTTCAAAACAATAAAAGTAATTGACTGCTCGAAATTTCGTGAAAACATTCTGTCTCCTTTTTCTACCCCTTAAAAGTAAATTTAAGTGCTCACTCTTTCAGTTTGGGCACGCGCAGCCCATGCCCCAACACGCGCTCGGTACACAGCAAGATCCATGCCCATTACCTTTCACTTCGCGGAGCTCCTCGAAAGACGTCCGCACGCGGCGACTACCTGAAAGCGACTGACTACCTGCGAGCGACTCATGTTTCACTTCTGGATTTAGGTAAAGTATTTTTAAAATCTCACATATTATTTTAGAACAAATATAATTTCTTAAATATTCCCTGGAAAATTAGCTTACAAAACCCAAACTCACTTTCATGATGCATTATTACAATGTACTGTCATATACAAACAATCTAAAAGTACAATCCTAAAGTATACTATATGAGGGGCTTCCAATTGTCCCTAAACATATATTTGGAACAGAACAGATACGATAACCCCAAACGGAATCAATTTACACATATCATAGGTGCTACTGCTTTCGGTTTCCTTGGTAATTATCTAGATATTTCTTCTTCTTGAAGTGCATTTTTCGGGCCTTCATCTTTCCGTTATCAATACTACGTTAAATTTCGAAGATATTTGTTTAAAACACATCACCTAAAGACCCTACTACTTTCTTCCTTGAAGTATTTTTTTTATTCACCTCTTTCGTAGAAGTCACATACCTACAATGTTTTGCACAAAATTAGCAATGTACAAGCTAATTTGAATGCAAGAAATTCAACAAAGTAAGTTTCTGAACTACGCCGTTATAGGGACTCAAATGATAAAATGAATTTTATTAAGTCAATTTTGTATATTAAAAAAAACAAACGTTTTTGCCATTAAGATTTTTAGATAATACTCCTTTAATTAAAATCTAAGAATCGAAGTCTTAGTAATTTTATTTGTTTTATTACCTACTTAAATTTTTTCTCACCGACTAACCTTTTCGCAACGTCTAAAAATACAATTACGGTAGAATTGAGAGTTTTTTAGTATACATATTTCTGGCTTCACCATCTGAAACATTCACATAATCCATTATGATAGAATCGTTGGAATCAGACCCAAATAGCCACTGTCTTGCGTAGTATTATGAACACGGTTACATAAGTAAGGTATTTACGTTTTAACAAGATATTAGTACATCGACACAAAAAAATTCATTTGGCGCTTGCACGCGCTTGATCTAATAAAAAAATGTTAAATCTTATGCCTTTTTTACTATATTTGTCTAGTTTTATTTTGCCAATTTTTGATCTTCGTAAAGTGTTCTACTTGTATACAGAATATAAGTTAGCAGTGCCTAAAATAATAATTCTCGAAATTTGGCACGTAGTAGGGAGGTATTTTATACATCAATCGAGGCCTCACTTTGGTTATCGTCTATCTCTGTAACTATTCGTCTGATTGGAGTTTGGTTTGCACCTACGAATTTCTCTTAAAGCGTTCTATCTGTATAAAAAAATATCAGATGGCAGTGCCAAAATTAGCATTTTTTGAAATTTGGCACGTAATGGGGGGTGTTTTGTACTTGATCTCTTAAGGCTCCACTTTGTTTCTCGTCTATCTCAGAAACTGTTCGTCTGATTGGAGTTTGGTTTGCACCTGTGCATTTCTTTTAAAGTGTTCTAATTGTATGCAGAATATCATATGGCAGTGCCTAAATTAATATTTTTTGAAGTTTGGCTCATAATGGGGGGGTTGTATTTGATCATGTGAGGCCTTACTTTGATTCTCGTCAATCTCGGAAACTATTCGTCTGAGTTTCGTTTGCACCTATGAATTTCTTTTAAAGTCTTCTACTTGATGCAGAATATCAGATGGCAGTGCCAAAATTACTATTTTTTTGAAATTTGGCACATAATGGGGGGGGAGGGGGTGTTTTGTATTTGATCATTCGAGGCTTTATTTTTTTTTTCGTCTATCTCGGAAACTACTCGTCTAATTATAGTTTGGTTTGCTCCTAGGAATTTCTCTTAATGTGTTCTACTTGTATACAGATTATCAGATGTCAGTGCAAAAATAAAATTTTTGAAATTTGGCACGTAATAGGGTGGGTTTTTGTACTTGATCACTCGAGGCTCCCAATTTTTTCTCGTCTATCTCGGAAACTATTCGTCTGATTGGAGTTTGTTTGCACCTATAAATTTCTCTTAAAGTGTTATACTTTTATACAGAATATAAGATGGCAGTTCCTAAAATAATATTTTTCGAAATTTGGCAAGCAATAGGGGGGTATTTTGGGAATTGGTGGTGTTTAGAATATCATATGGGCACGATTTTGTTTTCGTGTGTTATCTTTAAATTACGAAACACGAACATTGGAATCGATAGTTCATGGAATAACTAAATAAGATGCTTGGGCTGGGTTAGCCAATAATGAATTGGACGGTGTGCGAGGGAGGTGAGAATCAGCGCAATAGAACTAAAGAGAAACGTAAATGAGTACTGGACTGCGCAGATTCAGAGACAGAAGAATAGCGCCTAATGGACTGACGGAACAGGAGGTATTTCGACGCGGTGACGCTCGGATGGTGGTAGACGGTTCCTCGAGATGGTAATAATCAATTGTATAAATTGAGTGTATTGCGGTCAGTATACGTGTTGTAAGCGAAACAAAGTATAAACATCATGTGGAGAAGAAGAAAATGCCATGACATAATTGGACTATGCTGAAAATGTAAAATTGAAAACATACCTGAGAACCGACGGCCAAGAATGCAGCGGACTCAAAAAGTAAAGTGATTAAATGGGACATATTAACACGAGTAGTGTAAGAAGACCAAGTCTTAGAATAGATATTAATACATTTCATTTAAGGTAGTAAGGGGTAATGGCCATGCATGCAAGAGAGGAGTAAAGGGTAATATTTAAATAATAACAAGGTTATTATTGATATTGCGTTTTTGGAATTGTTATAAAAATGTCATAAATATTTTTCTGTTTGTGTGAAACAGAAGAAAAAGAGATTATAGTGTTTAATTAATTTTTGAAACAGGTATTATTATTTGTAGAAATGAAAAGGAAAATTCCCGTATCCAAAACAAAGAAATAAATACATTTTACGTAGATTTTCGTAAACGCGAATCTCTATATACGGTCTTGTCAAACCCACAAAACAAATTTTATCAGGACGGATCGACCTCGGCATACAAATAGAGTAATTTTCAAAGTAAATAAAGAGATGAAATATTGAAGAGTAAAAGTTAGTGTCTTGGTGGTAAATGGGTATGACGAGGAAAATCGGCCAGACTATCCTGCACTGCCGCGCTCCGTACCCCACCCCATCCCCCCTGCCATGCTTCACCCTATCCCTCCCCTCTCGGCCTCGCCCCGGCTCACTTTGGGCCACCTGGCCTTGTCCCCCCCCCCAACTTTCCATATTTGCTACCATTTTCGTTGCTACCCGCATTGATGTTGTTATAGGCAGCTATAAACAGTGATAAATTGATGCAAATTCCCCGTAAACTTCCAGTAACAAATTTGACATTCAATTCTCTCACAGATCTATCTAAATGAATCGAAAAGCGTATGGTAGAATCTTTTATGGGATTTAAAAATGTTTAATTCACATTGATGAATTTCCTCCATCTTTTCAAAATGATGCGACCAGATGATGATAATTCGCCGGAAACTCGCCGTCGATTTGGAAATGGGCGGTAAAATTGCCATATCAAATTGAAGATATTTCTTACTAAGCTAACGTAACCCAACTACCATATGTAGTACAATGTTTTTAATTTTCACCCATTACAGATCGTATACCTCACGAATTCCAAGTACACTTTTACTTTAACTGTTTGCGAAATAATATTAGTGATCGGGGGTCGCAATATTGCACCAGTGTCCAGTTAGGGAGCGCGGCTCGGTTCGAAATGTGTTTGGTAGAATGGTTTTAAGTCAGTGATCCTAAAAGGGACATTTCGAGTCCAGACAATGCAGGGAGAAGTCTAAACTAACAATGAACGATTTGCATTAGGGTTCATATTCAAAGGTATTCAAGAGCAGTGCGCTGAAGGGAAATTTCATGCACGGTTCGCATGCTCAAGGGAGGTTGATTTGATCGAGAGTAGACTCCTGAAAAGATTTGAAGTTAGTTAACAAAGACGATTGTCGTTTCAAGATGCTGCTGCGTATCTTGCATTTAGTCACCTGGCGTTGGTTTTAATTATAATTGGTGGTGGGTGGAGAAGACTGAAAGAGTGAGTTGGAGGCTCAAAGTGCAATAGAAGAGCGTTCTCCCCTCGAGGCGCTGCGGTATTTTCTTGAGTATCATTCAAACGGTCACACAAGTTGGGTTCTGAATAGAGACTGCTTTGAACGGAAGATTATTGAAGGGGCAATGAAAATCATTTGAACTTGAACTTGCGTATGTTTCGTATTTCTACAGATTGTACATTGTTCATTTTTGTATCTCATCTATTCCTAATTGTTCATTTTGAGAGTTCTGCAGAATGAACTTAGGTGTCATTCAGCCAACAGATTTTGGTTTTGAATGACAACTAGTTTGAGCGGCAAGTGCTTGAAAGAGCGTGAGTGAACGATGGAAGATGATCCTCGACGCAGCGCATCTGTGCGGCGGCCGGCCACGCCCCCTCCGACCCCAGCGCCGCCAGGTCCAGCTCCAGCAGCAGCACTGCGCCCCTCTCAGGCACCGCTCTGCGCCCTTCCCGCGGAAGACCTTGCAGCGCTCCTGGCCTAGAGGTGGGTCGAGGACTTGCGACACGAGCTTGTTAGCTAGGTCGAATCCAGCAGGTATGAGGAGGAGAATTCTAGGGGACGACTGCTCTGATCGGTAGTTTTATCATGTGGTTTCTCCGATCACCAACAGGCGAATGCTGGAGTAGTAGCTGAACAAATGGACCACGGACTGCGTGCTATGTTTACGTCCTTGTCCTTGTTCCTTCCTCTTCTCTCTCTCTCTCTCACACACACACACTTGCATCAACTGCACTACCACACGTGAGGTATTTTAAGCTTCTGCCGAGTTCGATGCACTAGCCTTACAGAACTAATGATCATTTTTGTTGAGATGTTCGTAAACACTAAAATCTCAAACAACCAATCGAATAAACGAGCTCCCTAAAGCCTTTTGTGCATCTTCAGGTGCTGCTCTTGAGACTGGTTTGTGGCAGTTACACATCTGTCGCCGACACTTTCCTTTCCTTCCAGGGAACTCACAACGTGTTTCTCAATCTATTCCTATTTCGACTTAACACACGCGAAATCTCACAAATGGGTGCTCCTACTGCCAAAATTACATTTCATCTTGAAGAGCACATTCTGGCACTGAACCTGATTGTCAGAGCAAGCTGTTTTATTTCATAATTATATTTTTATTTTATTCAAAGACGCACATCTTTGAGGCTCCTGCACGCCCATAGCGGCCCACTTCTCAGAATTACATTTCCAAACAAGCTTTCAGATACGCCACGTGCGGCAACGCTTCGCTTCTTGGAAATCCGCTCACGCAACAACGATGCCAACAGACTCTTGCAGCAACCGCCTCGCGCAGCTGCGGTCTTGGCATTCCCAGAAATTTCCAGTTGCACCATATGGCGCAACAACGAAATCCGTTGGAAACGCCGCGCTCGCGTCGCAACGACCAGTCAGTACTCGTCCGAGCTCCCAGCTGTGCGGATGGGCTCCAGGCCGCTCTCCTGGCGTGCCTGGGCAGTCTGAGCCGAGCAGACGCGTTGCACTGCTCTTTACATGACTTCACTACCGGAGTCGTCACCTGGCCTCCACGCTACGCATGGTGCTGCCTCTAATAATTGCTCCTTGTGCTGAGCATTCTCTTCATCTTAACATGGCTCGTGGACATGTCTCGCCGTTCAAGTCTGCGGCCGTTCCTGCTATCTACATTCAATGCTGCTACTGGTGACTATTGCGCCTTATTACTTGCCACGTGTTCAGCTACATTTCATGTTCACGTTTATGTGGCGCATGTAATTAATGATTCTACAAACTGTATTACTTGCCACGTGTTCAGCTACATTTCATGTTCACGTTTATGTGGCGCATATAATTAATTATTCTACAAACTGTATTACTTGCCACGTGTTCAGCTACATTTCATGTTCACGTTTATGTGGTGCATATAATTAATTATTCTACAAACTGTATTACTTGCCACGTGTTCAGGTACATTTCATGTTCACGTTTATGTGGCGCATATAATTAATTATTCTACAAACTGTATTACTTGCCACGTGTTCAGCTACATTTCATGTTCACGTTTATGTGGTGCATATAATTAATTATTCTACAAACTGTATTACTTGCCACGTGTTCAGGTACATTTCATGTTCACGTTTATGTGGCGCATATAATTAATTATTCTACAAACTGTATTACTTGCCACGTGTTCAGCTACATTTCATGTTCACGTTTATGTGGTGCATATAATTAATTATTCTACAAACTGTATTACTTGCCACGTGTTCAGCTACATTTCATGTTCACGCTTATGTGGCGCATATAATTAATTATTCTACAAACTGTATTACTTGCCACGTGTTCAGGTACATTTCATGTTCACGTTTATGTGGCGCATATAATTAATTATTCTACAAACTGCATCGCTGACATCATGTGTTTAACTGGTGCTTCGTGTTCTCACCGGTGCTCACTTACGGCACCCACAATCTCCTGAACTACATGTGCCTTAGCGGGCGTGGGTTTGCTGCCCGCCCGCAGTCATACCAACCTCAGCAAGATGCAAGAGAAACAAGTTCTGTGCTACCGCACCAAATACGATCCCATGTCATGGGCATAATCGTATCTTTACATTGTGATTTTATGTGCTGCAACCCCTTTTGTTCCTTCTCCCCCTCATAGCTTAAGATGTACTTTGTTTTGTTTTGAATAGAATATATGTTTACATGATTTAATCTACAACTTTTATGGTAACAAGCACTCTCCATCCTCTTCTATCCTTGCAGTCCCAGACCTGCAAGGGTGGTTATAACCTGTTCTCTATTTACAGGTGTCTGGGTGGTCCTTCGAATCTAATTAATTAATTTGGGCTATGGTGGGAATGTTTGGGAGGGGTCGAAGCCTCATTACTTCACAGCCAGTCCACTCGCTCGACCCACCCCATCCATTTTGTTCCTTCGAGCCTGGATTTTGAACCAGTAAATTTATCTATGCTTATCTATGCTTTTATGTATGCTGTTCATGCTCTTCGGACCATTTTGGACCTTCGAGCTTCGGATTTTACCAGTAAATTTATGTATACCTATATATATAAGCTTAATTTCTATTTCTAATGCCCTCCAGATATTAAAGCTGATATTTACATCAGCACTCACTCTGTACTTCCATCGTCAATGCCTTCCAGGTATTAAAGCTGATACTTACATCAGCAATACACCTTTGTATGTGCTTTTCGAGCCATCATCTTTTGTCTTTTGAGTGTGCTTGTTACTATATATACAAATCAAGTGCTAATTGTATTCACTTTATCAATGTACTTGTTTTTTATGTAACATACTTATGCCTGATTTAAAATGTTGCATGTACCATACTGTCCTGTATCGTGTATCGAGGCTGTATGCTGTACTACTTACTGACGCTGTGCTGCTGTTCCACTCAGCTGTTTTTTCAACTAACTGTAAGTGTAGTAACCTCATAAGATGTGCGTCTACTTAGGGTACAAGCTTGCTTGCTTGTAAAGATATTACAATCACTGATTGCTACTTTAATTTCATGTGTATACATTTGTGCATTTACATTTCATGGATGTACTTCTCTGATTTCATATATACACAGTGTTTTAGTCACATTTCCAAGTGTCATATGCATGTACACACATCTGTGTATTTACTTGCATTCTTTTTAAAGTGTCACGTATGTGCATTTGTGTTATTCACATCTTATGTATGTGCTACTGTAATTTCACACATACACAGTGTCTTATTCACACTTCCAAGTGTTACATGTATACATTTGTGGACTTACATTTCATGTATGTGCTATTTTAATTTCATGTGTACACACTTGTATTTACATTTCATGTATGCATCTCTTTAATTTGTACACACTACTTATTCACATTTCCAAGTGTCACAAGTATGCATTTGTGTATTTACACTCTATGTATGTGCTTCTTTGATTTTATATGTACAGTGTTTACTCACATTTCCAAGTGTCTCATGTATATACACAGTGTGTGTCACATGTATGTCACAGTGTTTATTGCAATTTTTTAAGTGTCACACATCTACACACATCTGTGTCTTTATTGCAATTTTTTAAATGTCACATGTATGTCACAGGGTTTACTTACATTTTTTAAATGTCTCATGTATACACATCTGTTATTACTTGCTTCTTTTAAGTGTCTCATGTACATACAGTGTGTTTTGTTTAGTATTAATGTATTTTTGGGGAAAGTTTAGTGTTAATTAATATTAGGTTAGGGCTCCCTTCTGATCCGTCAGCATTTCCTTTCTATCCTGTGTCCATCAATTGCCGATTGAGCATCCAAGATGGCAACACAAACGCTTCCTAAAAAGGTTATTAATTTAATGACCAAGTTGAAGGATGGTTGCACCGCCATTTCAAATTTTCTCACAGAAAATGAGCCACTCACCGTGCTCACGTGCCGACAATTAACCTTAAGAAAGGAATCGCTCACTAAAATTTTTGATAAACTTAACGATCTCACTGACAATGTTGATCCATCTGATGAGACTTCTTCTCAAATAGATGATATCTTCAATGGATATTATGATGTTCTCGCTGCAGCTGATGTGGCAGTATCTAATTACAATTCAACTCTCGCTGACAATGATTCTGTTTCCAACAGATCAAGCCCTTCTGACTGCACCTGTAGAAGTTCCAAGTGCAACATTAAATTACCTGAAATTAAATTGCCCACGTTTGATGGCAACCAAACTAACTGGCTTACATTTAAAAACATTTTCGAAGGCCTTATATGTCAAGATGACATGCCTAACTCTAATAAATTTTATTACTTATCAGGCTCACTTGTGGGACAAGCCAAGGATTTGTTGCACAACTTGCCTATTACCGATGACAACTTTACAGTTGCATGGGAATTGTTAAAGCAACGATATGACTCTCCCAGAGCTATCGTTAGCATTCACTTAAATTCGATTTTAAATCCTCCTGGACTTACAGAGGGCTCCTCTTCTTCTTTGCAAAATTTAATCGACTACTTTAGATTACATGTGAATGCAATTAAGAGCATCAAGGTTGATACTGACTTGTCAGATTTGTTGCTCGTTGCACTAATTTCCAAAAGTCTTCCCACTGACATTCTCAAGCAATGGGAACTGTCCTTGAATAGCAGTGAGCTCCCCACTTTCGATTCTTTACTCCAGTATCTAGAACTACATCAACGAAGTTTAAGAGTTTTTGACAATCCTACTGTATACGCTTCCAATTCTCACGTTAATGACAAGCCTCACACCGCCAGGGCAGGCAACGTCAACAACACGGGAAGAAGTAAGGCAATTATATGTCCAAAGTGCAACTCTGAACATTTGATTAAGGACTGTCCTTCATTTTTACAATTGTTACCTAAAGCTCGCTACGACTTCATTGTTAAACAAGGTAGATGTTCTAGATGTTTTCACCCGAAGGCCCATGGTCATTCTTGTACTACAAAATGTGCTATTTGTAATAAAAATCACCACAAACTTTTGCACTTTGGTGATAAACCTCCTACTAATCAGCAAGCTGCATCAGCTGTTGTGACCAGTGCTGCCAAGGCAACCACTTCAACTCTCATTCCAACAGCTTTAGTAAGCTGTTCTTCTAATAATGGCAGATCTAAACCTTTTGTTGCTCTTCTCGACACTGGAAGTGGTATTAATTTAATTACTTGGAGCACGGTATATTCTCTTAAGTTACCCACAACAAAGATGCCTGTGACTATTTCTGGTATTGGTCCGGAAGCTTTAACAAGCACTCACAGCACCAGTTTAGTAATTAGACCTTGTAATGTTCCTGATAGTTGGTCTTGCAAGATAAATTGTTCAATCGTGCATAGCATTCCTGGCACTCTTTCACATAGTTTTAATTGCGACAATTGGAATTTGCCCACAAATCTAGTCTATGCAGATCCTAACTTTGATAATATTAAACCCATCGATATCTTGCTTGGTGCGGATATCTTCTTTGACATTTTACTGCCAGATAAGCTAACCAGATCCGATGGTGTTTACCCTGTGCTACAGCACACTAAATTAGGTTGGATTGTTGCGGGTCGTACCCCACTCTCCACTTCTCCCTCGCAAGCCTTTTGTAATCTGATTCAGACGCCTTTTGAGTTACCTGATCAGATCAAACACTTTTGGGAGGTAGAGGAAGTTTCCCCCCTCCACCCAATTTTACATGAGGAAGAAATAGCAGAGTCTCACTTCGTCACTACTCATTCGAGAAACGCCTCTGGCAGATACTCGGTCAAGCTCCCTGTTAATTCTAAATTAAACTCATTAGGCGACTCCAAACCTCAGGCAATTAAACGCTTTCTGGCAATTGAAAAAAGGCTTGAAAAGGATCCCGAATTAAAAAGAGATTACCATGAGTTTATTAACGAGTATATTCAATTAGGACATATGCAACCAGCACCCAGCTGTGGCAGTCTTATTAATTATTACATTCCTCATCATCCAGTGTTCAAACCTTCCAGCTCTACTACTAAAACTAGAGTTGTGTTTGACGCTTCAGCTAAAACCACTACTGGTATTTCTCTAAATGATGCACTGTTAAATGGTAGCAAAATTCAAGACGACCTCTTTGATCTTTTACTTAAATTTAGAATTCACAAGATTGGCATTGCCGCTGACCTCAAAATGATGTTTCGCCAAGTTAATGTAGACCCATCTGACTGGAACCTACAACGTGTTTTGTGGAGAGACTCTCCTTCTCAACCTATTCAGGATTTTGCCTTAACTACGGTGACGTATGGTTTAAAACCAGCCACCTTTCTTGCTGTTCGCACTTTGCATCAGCTGGCTACCGACGAAGGCACTGGCTTCCCTATGGGCTCACATGTGCTAACGTCCAATTTTTATGTTGATGATTTTTTACATTCATCTCCCAACCTGCATGCTGCCAAGCAGACTATTTCTGAATTAAATAGTCTGTTGGCAAAGGGTGGTTTTCTTTTACGTAAATGGGCTTCGAATGACAAATCTGTTTTGTCAGATCTTTCAGATCACTTGCTGGCCAAGTCAGGTCACAAAATTTTCGAGTCCAAAGCCCCCGAAGCAGTATCCACTTTAGGTATTTCTTGGAATACTGTGACTGACATGTTCACCCTAGTGCTGTCAGATAAAATTAATTTTAATGTTACAAGGTTTACCAAAAGAACCATGCTGTCCGTAATATGTTCTTTATTCGATCCACTAGGCCTATTGGCCCCCTGTATAATTGTTTGCAAACTATTGTTTCAAAGACTCTGGGATTATTCCCTCAATTGGGACCAATCACTCCCACCTGATATCGCCCTTAAATGGCAAGAAGTCTTTACGTCACTAATTGACATTCCCACAATTAATGTGCCACGTTGCATCCTGCCGTCTAATTACTCTTCCGTCGAATTGCATGGCTTTTCCGACAGCAGCCTAACAGCCTACGGAGCAGTCATTTACGTACGCTCTACAAATGAACACGGTACATATACTGTGAAATTACTCTGTGCCAAATCTAAAGTAGTGCCCTCTAACATGAAGTGTAAGGGTGACACTGCGTTAACCATTCCTCGCTTAGAGCTCTGTGCTGCCGTCCTTCTGACCAAGCTTATGACTAAAGTTATTAGAATTCTTTCTCATGAACTTTCTCCCAATGCTGTCCTATTATGGACTGACTCCAGGATAGTGCTGGACTGGATTCACTCACCACCTCTCAAGGGTAATGTGTTTGCGCGTAATCGTGCCCAGTTTATTAGAGAAAATGCAAACGGCTTCACTTGGCGTCACATTCAATCTTCACTTAATCCTGCGGATTTACTCTCGCGTGGCGTCAAACCTAAGGACTTGTTAAATTCGGATATTTGGTGGCACGGTCCACAATTCTTAACTCTTGAATCAACCTTATGGCCAAATGGCATTATTGTAACTGTCACTAACACACCTGTGCTAGCCTGCAAACCCTGCAACTCGTACCTGAATGAAAGAGTATGCTCTTACTACAGCTCCTTTCAAAAACTACTTCGCGTTATGGCATATGTTCTTCACTTTATCACATGTCTTAAATCCGCCAAGTCAAAACTAGTTTCGGATTCCACTAAACTCACTAAATCTCTTTCTGCTCACCAGCTTAATTATGCAAAATTAACATGTATCAAAATTGTACAACATCATGCCTTTCTCCCTGTGTTTAAAGCGCTCAACGATGGAGCTACATGTCCCTCTAGCAGTGGCCTCGTTTCGCTCAATCCTTTTATTGACAACAATGGCTGCCTGCGTGTAGGTGGCAGAATCTCAGAGGCCGAGCTGTCTTTCGACACTCTCCACCCTCTAATCTTACCTTCTCAACATCACTTTACTAGAGCACTTATTTATGACGCCCACTTAAAACTGGCCCATGCCAATGTTCAACTTCTGACGGTCTATTTGCGACAGTCTTACTGGATAATTTCCATTCGGAAAACGATCAAATCTGTGATACGTAAGTGTATCACATGTTTTCGCCATGCTCCTACATCAGCACAACAGCTTATGGGAAACCTCCCAGCTATACGTGTGACCCCATCTCCCACCTTTGGCATTGTGGGGGTGGATTATACAGGACATTTTTGGCTTAAACATGGAATTCGCGGCAAATCCCGCACCAAGGTGTATCTTGCCCTTTTCGTGTGTATGGTCACCAAAGCCGTACACATCGAAATAGTCTCTTCTTTAACTTCAGAAGCCTTTTTAATGGCCCTTAAGCGATTTGTTTCGCGACGCGGCATTCCCACTAAGATTTTTTCGGACAACGCTACCACCTTCGTGGGAGCCAATTCACGGCTGCATGCCCTTTACAACCTTTTTAAGTCTCTAGCCTTTCAGAAACAAATAATTGATTTTTGCTCTAATTCCTCTATTGATTGGACATTTATTCCACCCAGGTCCCCTCACGTTGGTGGCATCTGGGAAGCCGGCATCAAAATCTTGAAGCGTCACTTATTACGTGAAATAGGCGAAGCCGTGCTTTCTTACGAAGAATTGTTAACTACTGTAACGCATGTTGAGGCAATCTTAAATTCCAGACCTCTCATACGTCCAACGGATGACGCAGCTGAGTTCAATTATCTCACGCCTGCTCATTTCTTAATTGGCAGACCTCTCATGGCCCTGCCCGATCCCAATGCACTACAGCAGCAATCTGTACGCTGTCATTGGAATCGAACTCAAAATGCACTTGCCAATATTTGGACGCGCTGGACGAAGGAGTATCTGTTATCCCTTCAACAACGCTCCAAATGGATAGCTGTCTCTCCTAACATCAAATCGGGCACGCCCGTTTTGTTAATTGATGACAACCTCCCTCCTCTTGAGTGGAGGTTAGGGGTAATCACCCAAACCTTTCCCGGTCGTGATGGTCGCATTCGAACTGTACAAGTTCAGACCAAGGCAGGCTCCTTTGTGAGGCACGTGCATCGCTTGTGTCCTCTACCTATTCACGATTAAGTACATGTCATTCATAGTTATTAGTGCTAGTTATTTAGAGTTATTTTGTTTATTATTTTGTTTAGCTGTAAGATTCACTGTATTATATTGTAAATTTCTTAGTAGTTAGGATTCTGTATTATATTAAGATTTTTTTTTTGCATTGTCGCACTTACGCCTCTCCGAGGTCTTACTATGCCACTTACGATGTCTTACTGTGTTAAGATTTTTTGCATTATTGCATTTGCAACCTCTCCGAGGTGCAATCTCTCACATCTCATCCGAGATATGCCTCATTAGCCTTTGCTATGGCAACATTTTGCATTTTCGCATTTGCCACCTCTTCGAGGTGCATTCTCTCACATCTCATCCGAGATATGCCTCATTAGCCTTTGCTATGGCAACATTTTGCATTTTCGCATTTGACACCTCTCCGAGGTGCATTCTCTCACATCTCATCCGAGATATGCCTCATTAGCCTTTGCTATGGCAACATTTTGCATTATTGCATTTGCAACCTCTCCGAGGTGCAACCTCTAACATCTCACCCAAGATATGCCTTATTAGCTTTGCTATGGCAACATTGCTATTTAGTGCTAGTTATTTAGAGCCATTTGTTTATTATTTGTTAGATGCAAGATTCATTGTAGTATATTGTAGATATGTTAGTTATTAAGATTTTTTGCATTTATCCTCATTTTGAGTTACAGAGTCATAGTTACTGCGTCACAGCTACAGAGTCATAGTTACTGAGTCATAGTTACTGACGTTTACTGAGTCACAGTTATTTAGTGCTGATCCAAAACTATTGTATTATTTGCTTATTATTGTATTAGCTGTACGATTGATCTTACGGTTATTCATTTTATTTTCATTTCCGCCACCCTTTCGAGGTGCTCGATCTCATTTGAGATCACCTTATTATGTTAAGATTTCCAATCTTATCATCACGTCAGCTCACTTACTGCATTTCCGCGCTTTCCACCTGCGTTTGCTTGTAATTTTATTTTTCGATGACATTTTTTCCACCTTTACGAGGTGTCCAATCTCATTCGAGATTACTTTATTATGTCATTGTATTATTATGTATTATGTCAGATTACTTTACTACATCTTGTGCTATCGCACTTGCCACCTTTTCGAGGTGCTTACTTGTCTAAGGTCAATTATGCCTTTCACATGCTAACGGCTACATTCACTATCCTTGCCACATATCTCCATACACCCTACCACTCCCATCTATACCTAACTACCTAGCTTGCCCTAACATCTTTTTTGTCGGACAACCTAGTCGTCCTGTGGGGGTGTATGTCAGAGCAAGCTGTTTTATTTTATAATTATATTTTTATTTTATTCAAAGACGCACATCTTTGAGGCTCCTGCACGCCCATAGCGGCCCACTTCTCAGAATTACATTTCCAAACAAGCTTTCAGATACGCCACGTGCGGCAACGCTTCGCTTCTTGGAAATCCGCTCACGCAACAACGATGCCAACAGACTCTTGCAGCAACAGCCTCGCGCAGCTGCGGTCTTGGCATTCCCAGAAATTTCCAGTTGCACCATATGGCGCAACAACGAAATCCGTTGGAAACGCCGCGCTCGCGTCGCAACGACCAGTCAGTACTCGTCCGAGCTCCCAGCTGTGCGGATGGGCTCCAGGCCGCTCTCCTGGCGTGCCTGGGCAGTCTGAGCCGAGCAGACGCGTTGCACTGCTCTTTACATGACTTCACTACCGGAGTCGTCACCTGGCCTCCACGCTACGCATGGTGCTGCCTCTAATAATTGCTCCTTGTGCTGAGCATTCTCTTCATCTTAACATGGCTCGTGGACATGTTGTCTCGCCGTTCAAGTCTGCGGCCGTTCCTGCTATCTACATTCAATGCTGCTACTGGTGACTATTGCGCCTGTATTACTTGCCACGTGTTCAGCTACATTTCATGTTCACGTTTATGTGGCGCATGTAATTAATGATTCTACAAACTGTATTACTTGCCACGTGTTCAGCTACATTTCATGTTCACGTTTATGTGGCGCATATAATTAATTATTCTACAAACTGTATTACTTGCCACGTGTTCAGCTACATTTCATGTTCACGTTTATGTGGTGCATATAATTAATTATTCTACAAACTGTATTACTTGCCACGTGTTCAGGTACATTTCATGTTCACGTTTATGTGGCGCATATAATTAATTATTCTACAAACTGTATTACTTGCCACGTGTTCAGCTACATTTCATGTTCACGTTTATGTGGTGCATATAATTAATTATTCTACAAACTGTATTACTTGCCACGTGTTCAGGTACATTTCATGTTCACGTTTATGTGGCGCATATAATTAATTATTCTACAAACTGTATTACTTGCCACGTGTTCAGCTACATTTCATGTTCACGTTTATGTGGTGCATATAATTAATTATTCTACAAACTGTATTACTTGCCACGTGTTCAGCTACATTTCATGTTCACGCTTATGTGGCGCATATAATTAATTATTCTACAAACTGTATTACTTGCCACGTGTTCAGGTACATTTCATGTTCACGTTTATGTGGCGCATATAATTAATTATTCTACAAACTGCATCGCTGACATCATGTGTTTAACTGGTGCTTCGTGTTCTCACCGGTGCTCACTTACGGCACCCACAATCTCCTGAACTACATGTGCCTTAGCGGGCGTGGGTTTGCTGCCCGCCCGCAGTCATACCAACCTCAGCAAGATGCAAGAGAAACAAGTTCTGTGCTACCGCACCAAATACGATCCCATGTCATGGGCATAATCGTATCTTTACATTGTGATTTTATGTGCTGCAACCCCTTTTGTTCCTTCTCCCCCTCATAGCTTAAGATGTACTTTGTTTTGTTTTGAATAGAATATATGTTTACATGATTTAATCTACAACTTTTATGGTAACAAGCACTCTCCATCCTCTTCTATCCTTGCAGTCCCAGACCTGCAAGGGTGGTTATAACCTGTTCTCTATTTACAGGTGTCTGGGTGGTCCTTCGAATCTAATTAATTAATTTGGGCTATGGTGGGAATGTTTGGGAGGGGTCGAAGCCTCATTACTTCACAGCCAGTCCACTCGCTCGACCCACTCCATCCACTGATAGTTTTCTAAATCTCAGTTCACGCTCTCTTCGGGACGAAGTAGTGGAAGAACAGCTTCCACCGACTTAAAATAAGTACATTCAAACAGTGGAGACGTCTTGGTTTGAAGGGTCTCGTATTCAAATGCCTCCGGATATTGAGGTCTACTTGTAATTTATGGCATGTCGGAATTTTCCCACCTACTAAGTACAGCCCTTTAACTCATTAACACCTGGATGGCCTGAGGGGCCCAGGGGCTTCAAATACTTGCGTCCAAACAAGCGTGATATCCTCTTTGAGGATTTTAATCCCACGCAACACCACGTGCCTTGGTCCTTAAACCATCATGAATTCTTTTCCCTTCCTCGGTAAGTTGTGTAACTGTCACAGACCTCGAGCAATTACAAAGAACTACAACTTCGCCACAGCTGCTGAGAACTACTGGCAGAAATTAGACGGCAATGCAGCTCACTTAGGCATCAGCCTACCACTGTGTAGACGCAAACAACTATTAATTCCTCACCCGTTAATACTGCCGACGAGTGTATGAACACTCGATCCACTGGCAGACAGTCTGCGAACGGATCGGCTTCTCTTGCTTCGCCTACCAAAGCTCATCTGTAGCCAATCGCAGATCTGACGGCGCCCACACACTCAGCCGTCGGATTGGGGTTGGTGATTGCGGTACGACAAACTGTAAAAAGTGAACTTAAACTTCAGGAACGAAGAACAACCATAAACTGTATAAACTTTCGTTGGTCCCCAGGCTTACTACAAACTCACTTAATTCACATAGCAAGATTAAATCTTTATTCATTTGTAGCTCTATCTTGCCTTTCATTCGCCTTGAAAGGAAACAGTCCCAAGAAACCCGCTCTGATCCTGGACGTAGTTGTCCATGCTTCACGGAACCTCCTTCAGTGTTGCATTTCGCACAAGTAACATGCATAAACAGGAGAGCGACTATTGAGTACCAAATGTGTAGAGACGTAAAAGTAATAATGCGTATTCAAAATATTGTAGTAATACTGTATTAAAACGATCAATAACTTTAAATTATAAATTTTTGTAAACTTCACAGCACAGCCTCTGTTCAGCCTATGCATACATTATCACATCATTTTGCATTAATACCGACTTACAGTTATTCGCATCATGTTTTCTCATATGACTACCTAGATACAGCCCTAACCACACCAATAACACCAGGCGCGGATCCACGGCGACGGAAATGATGGAATTCCTTCCCCGTAAAATATATTTCAGTAACTATTAAAAATAGCTTATTAAATAGGAAATTATCATCAAAACAAAATCGTATTGCAGCATGACTGAGTGTAGCCTACGTCATCCGCCCCTGATAACACATGAACTTCAAAACCCCATTCTTACCTATCTCTGCAATGAATGCTTCCAGTCTGTGTATATCCTTGCCAACGAGAACGATACACAATCCCTCTTTTGCTAACTGTAAGAAGAATATCTCATAAAAAAACAAACCTGACCAGTTCTCTTACATTTTTCTAGATTAAAATTTTATCATAATAACGTGTACGTACAGCATATGCATATTATTTTCCGAGGCAATCATTGGCTTTAGTGGAAATAACTGAAAAAGAAACGCAGTATATAGCAAAAGACTGGGTAGTGAATTACTTTTATAGCGAACTATAATTATATAATGTATTACCTAATCAAGAGCTGTTTTGCTTTACGTACCTGCCCACTTTCCCAGTTGCTTTAACACAATTTTACCTCTCTTGTATGGTTTTATTTTACTATATTTAATTATCACATGGAGCAACTGAAATAGAAGAACCGATATGCATATTAGACCAATCTTGCGAAAAGAAGGGAGTTGTAGCATACTGGCAAAAAGACGCCTTAGTGCTATTCGACAATTGGAATGCCGTTTTTCATTTTATTTATTGTTCCTGGTGAATAGAAACAGCAAAAGTAAATAATAACATATAGAATCAAACGATTGGATGAAAATCTTTGCTATCCACTTTATCCCTTTCTATTAAGAAAACAAAGCTTTCAGAAAACAAAGTAATAGAATGAAATTATTTATCTAAATAGTAAGTTATAATATACAGTTTGTCTACAATAGTTTAAACGTAATGTCTTTTGAATAAATCAATTATTCTAATAGCACAAGAAACGTTTAAAATACTTTTTTAGACGATCAATATACTATGTTTATACGATTCTCATCGTGAAAGTATCATTTTTAGAGCGTGACATACGTCGTTTCAGAATGTATATCTTCTCATCCGAAGAAAACGATCAACTGACTTTCAATAAAGTAAAGTGAAAGTAAATTAAATTAGTTTTGAATCGTAAAATTAATTGAATCATTGACTATCATTAAATCTAATAATTGCTATTTTCCTTTTATAATAAGCATTCAAAGACTTTGCCACTTCCTGCCTTTCCTATAATTGTATATTAAATAGCTAAGCAGGCGTTCTGCAAGTGAATGAGTATTAGGGTTTCTCTGAAGTAAAGAAATAAACAGGGGGGAAATAATTCAAATAATTTATACGGCACACGTTTGGATTAAAATGTTTTGTTGTAAAGTAATTTTGGTGACAGTAAAATACTAGTACTGAGGTTACAGGGGTCCAGTTGACATAGCAATACGATGAAAGTAATTTTCAACTAGTAAATATGAATTTTTATTTGAAAATCGCCAAATATTTCATCGAAATATTTATAAACACCATGTCTTAGAAGATAATAGCTAAGATTGCTTTTATTAATGGGTATTGGTATATTAACAAAAGACGGCGGATTCCTTATTATATTTCGAATTCAAATTCTATAATTTTTCTAACCCCTTCAATCTTCCGAATGCTGAGTTTAAGGGTTATTTGATGAATGAAGGATATAGGTCACATACTATCCAGAAAATGAAACGAGTATTCTTTTTGAATATAAAATGTTGAGGTCCCAGATGTCTCAGTCGGCGAAGTCGGGGAGGGATACGTTTGTCGTAACATGTGTGACATCCTAAAAAGCCTTCGACAGTTTAAAAACAGGCCCAACAGTAGGCATCGCATGTTTCAAAACTTCACCACTTCCTCAACGATGAATGTCACAGCTTTTGAGTCATGGTAATTTCCCTCTGCTTTTGTTCTTTGGTACTCTGCTTTTCGTGAGCGAATATCACATAAAACTTCGTCAGTATTGGTTCTCCGGTGTTTGGTATCCAGTGCAAAATATACCCCCCCCCCTTCCAAAAAGAAAAAAAAAGACTTTATAAACTATTTTAGAACTTAAAAACACAAACTTCGTTTTACAAACGTTGCGCCCAAAAATCAATTCTGAATTTCAGGATTGGTTACTAAAACATCAAGTCGCGCAAGGAGTTTTTGATTGAGAAAATGATCAATAACTCTGTAACAACTTCGCATTGGAAAGTGAAAAACATATGACGAATATATTACGATATTTTATAAACTTCCCATGGTTGCCCCGCATGTACCTCCGCACATATCCCATATTATCCCGTACATGATTTCTCATATGTTCTCCATAGGTTCCAAAAAGTTCTTAATGTTCCCCCAAATCTTCCAACACGTGTCCACCCAAATATTCCTAGTTCCCTAACATATTTCCTTAATGGCCCCTCAAATGTTCCCCCAAATATTCCTCACATGTTCACCGCTCGTTCTGAACGTCTTAATCTGTAAATTTAACTAAGATTCATAAATTTAAGTTCAGCGTTTTTGTATTAACACACATAAAACTTTGAAAAAACTTTATGGCGACACTTAGAACCGCGCCTCGCGTCTCACGTGAAACAAGAAATTCTGAATATATAAAGTAAGAAGTGCGAAAACACACACACACTCTCACAACCCTGTGTGGTTGCCGGTTTTTTTTGTAGAATAGCCCCACGGGACCTCCCCCTGTCGTAAAAGGCGACTAAAAATAAAAGGAGCAGCTGTCCGCTGCCCTTTCCCCAAATATCCCTACTTTCCCACCTAGTTTTCCTCCCATCCCACAAGATCCAAAAGGTGGACTGAGTAGCTTATGGGATCTTGCTCCCTATCCTTACGAAAATTCCCTTCTTACCCTCCTTCCAAATCCATTTCTGCTGGCGGTAGCATATAAAACGCTAAGGGAAGGTCACCCCGAAAATAAACCAGTGATGGGTATGAGTGAGCCTCAAAACTTACTACCCCAAGCGAGTCGAGCGTTGACGCCGAATCTCGCCACCGATTCTGATCGGGTGAAAGCCCCGATAGTCGGTGCCGGCTCCATGGATTTTGGGGGGAGCCAAGCTCACAAGAGTGTCCGGGAGGAGAATAGGAAAGTGAAGTTTCTGGAGTTGGGGAAGAAGATCGGGGATCTCCTGAATTTTGTCCTGCCAAGGAATAATGTCCACGGGGAGATAAAGCGTATGGTGAGCTCCATTAGAGCTGACTTTGATGAGATGGTGGACATGGAGGAGTCACTATCTGTAATTAGCTCGAAGACAGTTGAGGCGGAGACGCAGACTTCACCGCAGACATGGGGTGTCGATCCAAATACAGATGGTTATGGAGGGCCCTCGACAGCAGCAGCGGAGTTGCAGCCTGCGGGGAACAATGTAATTGGCCCGAAGACTGTTGAGGCGAGGACACGGACTCTGCCGCTGACGTCGGATGTTGGCCGGAATTCTGATGATCGTGGTAGGTCCTCGGTGGCTGCGGCGGAGTTGCGAACCGCAGTTAACGATGTGATTTGCCTGAGGACGGTGGAGGTGGAGACGCAGGCTTCTGATATTGGCCCGAATGCGGATGATTGTGGTGGGCCCTCGACAGCGGCGGCGGAGTTGCGGACCGCAGTAGGCGGTGGACGAACTTCGTCACGGAAAGTGAGACCGCTGAAATCTACGGCAGTGGCAGAGAAGAAGCTATCAGAGTCGGTGCAGGGAAGGAACATTCAACATGCTGAAGTTCCTCAGGCACTGCACAAACCGTCTGATGAGACACCATGCCAAAATCATGAGATGGATTGGCATGTCGTAGGGAGGAAGAGACCGAGGCCGCCGAAGCCGCACTCTTATCGCCCCGAATGCGTTATTGTTAAGGCAAATGACGGAGGCCCTTCCTATGCTGAAATTCTAAGGCAGATCAAGGACGACCCATCTCTGAAAGATGCTGGTGAGAACGTCGCAAAGGTGAGGAGGAATGCAGCCGGATACCTGCTGCTGGAGTTGCGGAAATCTGCAGCAGCCTCCGAGATATCTGAAGCTATATCCAGAAAACTGGGCGAGTTAGCAAGAGTAACGACACGGAGAGACGAAATGACTCTCGAGATTCGCGACCTTGACGAGCTGACAACGGCGGCTGAAGTCTGTGAAGCTGTAAGCGGGGAATTGAAATCACCTGTTGAGCTAGCAAGTGTCATATCCGTGCGGAGGGCTTACAGAGGCACACAAACTGCAGTGGTCCGTCTACCGACGGAACTAGCCAGGAGGGCATTGAAGAGCGGCCGAGTTCGCATTGGGTGGGTGAACTGCCGCGTTAGAGAGAAAGTAATTGTGCGGAAGTGTTATCGTTGTTGGGCGTTCGGACATCTGGCGCGCGACTGCCAAGGGACGGACAGGTCGAAATCATGTCACCGATGCGGAGAAGACGGCCACTTACGTCAGGCTTGCAAAAGCCCTGAGGCGAGGTGTGTGCTCTGCAAAGATAAGAGGAACCACCCGACGGGGAGTTTCACGTGTCCGGCGTATCAAGTAGCAATGAAGGCAATGGATAACAGAAAATGAGAGTTCTCCAGCTAAATTTAAATCATTGCGAGGCGGCTCAGGACCTTCTGCAACAAACGGTGAGAGACCTTAAGATCGATGTGGCGATTCTTTGCGAGCAGTACACGAACATGGAGGGCCCCACTTGGTTTTCAGACAGGTCAAGTCGAGCCGCGATATGGACTTACGGTTTGCGACAGGTCCGGGAGGTCATAACTGTACCATCGACCGGCTTTACCGGGGTTAAGGCAGATGGCATATACATTTACAGTGTATATGCACCCCCTAGTCTCTCAATACCCGAATTCGAAACGTTGCTGAACAGTCTGGTGGCCGATGAACGAGGACGGAGACACCTTATCATCGCTGGCGATTTCAACGCATGGGCTACAGCGTGGGGCAGCAGGGTAACGAACCGAAGAGGAGAGGCCCTTCTAGACCATCTAGCCTCACTGGACGTCGTCCTAGCAAAAACCGGGAACTCTCCAACCCTCTCTCGAAATGGCGATAGCTCTATAGTCAATTTGACATTCGTGAGCGAGTGCATTGCTCGCTCGGGTCTAACCTGGGTTGTGAGCGACCAATACACGCATAGTGACCATCATGCTATTCTCACGGAGATGGGTAAACCCGAGAAACGTCGGACACTGCACCAGCCCAGTCGCAAGTGGAGCACAAAAAAACTGGACACGGAGGCCCTCGCCGCCATGATGGAAGATGTGACCATATCTGAAGGACCACCGGAAGAGCAGGCAGAGGAACTCATGACGCATGTTGTCAATGCATGCGATGCCTCTATGCCGAGGTGCTCACCAAGCGACAATCGAAAGTCGAAAATCGGACAATTTCGTCGATCCATGGATCGACGAAAATTTACATTTTTTAACACAAAAAATAACTTGAATATTTCACAAACTATATAACATAAATCAATTCTAGAGACACGCATGTGTTTCTAAATTCTTGTAGTTTAAAAAAAAGTCATGTTTCTCATATCCGGATGAGAAATGTTGCCTCCAGGATCCTTAAAACAAAATATTTGTATTTTCGCATCTGGCAAGCTCTGAAAATTACTATTTCAAATTGCTCTATCTCCTAAACTATTATAGCTACAGCCGTGAAATTTGCACACGAAATATTATGTATATTGACTTTTAATCTTAGTCTTAAATGGTGTTTCTCCGTTAATCAGAACGTGCATGAGATGGACATATTCTACAGTTACTAGGAAGAAATTACTCTAATGGCGATACTTTTGCGATTTTATTAAAAATTAAGTTTCTAATCGAAAAATGAATATCACCAGTGAATTTCCAAAAGAATTTCGTGCTTGGTCCGTGGTTTTCAGAAAAATTCGTTACAAGTCGAAAATCGGACAATTTCGTTTCCCTTTTCCACTTTTTTCATTTTAGCCAATTTTAACTTTTGATTTCATTCATGATCATTTTTTGGATCAATGGCAAGACAAATTTAAATAATGAACACAAAAATATTATATTCACATTATTTATTCTTATATAATTGATTTATTTAGACAATTTTATTACATTGTCATATTCAGGCAATAAAAATAATGTCATTATACAAATTAAAACTTTCTTATTCTAATAAACATACTCTATCCTAAAGAAAATTTCTCTGTAATGTCACCACCCCAAAATAAAGCTGATCTAGACATAAAAATGTCCCGTGAGTAGTGTTGAAGGCTGCGTCTGAAATTGTCGAAACGTATCAACTAAATAAAAATAAATAATGTGAACACCATGTTTTTATATGTTGATTATTTATATTTTTCATTGAGCCATAAAAAGAGATCATGTTTACATATATAATTAAGGGTTTCGTTTAGAAAGAAATTTGAGCTTTTCACTCAACCAAATTTCGCGATTTTCCTTTAAATGGAAGGTAGTGAGTCTCCTTTGTTATGACTTCCTGTAATTAACTGGTTATATAGTAAAAAGATGAAATTTTAATAATATATTAGTAAATGGATAGAAATATCTTGAGTGAATCTTAGTGCAGATGGATCTGACGTCAGTAACACTATTAAAACACGATTACATAACTTTCTCTTCTTACGACGAACCTTCGTAAGAGCGAGAAAGTAAAACAAAGCCAAAGAGGAGCAATTGCTACCCAAATTCATATTTTTGGGAACAAGAATACTAGCAGGAAACCAAGAGAAAAATATGTACGACCATGGTGATGAGTTGTGTTACGTATGTGTCAAAAAATTAAAGTAAAAAATACTGCAATGAACTCTTGCAATGGAAATGAATTTTTGGAAGCGATGCCCTGTTTGATACAATATCTACTGCAGAGATTAGGCAGATAATGCAGATAGAGACAAGTGATCGAGAATATAGTCTGTGAGTGGGTCCCTTTCTAAAGAAGAAAATAAAGGTCGAAGAAATCTTGGAAGGCCGTCATCAATCCCGCCAATGAAGAATGAAAGAAGATGCGTGGTGGAGAAAAAAGGAAGTGGCGAGTTGTAGAGTGCGAGAAACGGACAAGAGAACTGTAACCACTCGCTTAATAATAATAATAAATTAATGGAATGAATGCTACCCTGCTGTTATTTGTTCATTATAGTTGGTCTTTTTCTTTTTTTTGCGTGTTGCAATCGCTGTAAGGAATTTCTTGCATTAGGAGGTTATAGTACGATAGCGAGTTTGTTTTTAAATGGAAAGATTAGTGCATATAAACACAATGCCCAGCAATCATGGACATGTGTTCTTGTATAAAAACGTTCAGTCAATATATGAATAATTGTTTTGAATTACGTTTTTAAGTTTAGCAAGATATCGTGGTTTAGTCCACTACAATGAAGTGTACAAATCTTTAAAAATACATAACATTTCAATTACATCGTCAGAAACGTGTTTAACTCTATGTTCACAACGAATAGTGATTGCATTCCAGAATTTATAAAACTTCATTTCACCAATTTTGAAGAGACATTACTGAACGACATCAAAAAACATTTTTAGGGTTCCCGATTATCCGTAGGGAGCGTAAGAAGTACCTTTGTGCAGCCCTTCCTCTCGGGCGATGTAATGGTAAGGGTTCAGTTAAACTTAAGGTGCACTCACAATTAAACGTAAATGCATAAGCTTGGTGACTGTGAATGGAGTAATTCACATCAGTGAACGGGAGCATAAATATAAGAGGAAACTGTGAAATTTCGCAAGCTGCAAACTTTCACGTTTCTTCTTCCTTGGTCCTATCTTCCATATACGGAAGTTAGGTGACCCATAACGGGTTTTGTTGGGATAAATTATTCAGGGTGGTTTCCCGTTGCCTTCCCTGATATGATGATGATGACGATGATGATAGGGGGTGAAAGGACGAACACAATACAACCATGCCCGAGGCGGGACTCGAACCCGCGATCTTTCGGGACGAGATCGCTACGGCACTACTGCCTTAGCGATCTCGGCCACCGGATCGGCACCCTTCCACGTTTACGTTAACGTTATTTCAGAACAACAGACTATAGTCTGTTGAAGCAATATCTAAAGAACATCCAGCGTTTTCGTTAGCCAGAAGCCAATGAAGTTAGTGAAGGTTCATTCACATTCAAGTATAAACGTAACGTAATCGCAAAAGCATGGTGGTTGTGAACGTAGTCATACACACCGGTGAAAGTTAACATAAACATAAAAGCGACTCCACATATTCAGTTTTCGGCGAGTAGCGAGCGACCGCTCGCCGAATCGAGTGGTGTGGATGGGCTGCTTGCTATTTGCCGAGAGACGTACATTCGGTCCTCGGCCTACCCACGGCATGCCTGTCGTTTGTTCACATCAAAGGAAGCGAACATTCGCCGAGCACATCAGCTGATCGGGATTGAGAGAGCAGTCGCTCGCTACTCGGCGAATGACGAATGTGAGCAACCGCTTTAAGATGTAATCGTGAAAGTTCACAAGCTGCAAACTCTCACGATCACATTAACATTGTTCCAGAACCACAGACTATCATGTAATGCAGCAACATCCACAGACCGTCTAGCGTTTTACTTAGGCAGAAGGCAAGGGAATTAATGAAGGCTCATTCACAATAAAACTTACGTACAATATACGCAAAAGCTTGATGCCATGCTTTTCAAAGGACTTGTCAACCGCCAAAGTTCGCGAGCTACAAGCTTTTGCGCTTAAAGTTAAAGTGATATGAGAACAATGCTGTCGTGAACCGCAGCCAGTTCTAATGAACTTACAGTGTTTTCGTTAGACAGAAGCGGTTGATGATTCTAAGAGCGTAAATTATCATGATCACGTCACAGCTCATGAAACATTCCACAGAATCATTTGCTTACAACATGCAAAATAATTATCTACCAAACGCAATCGTGTCTATTTGTCTTAACGTCCTACCACTCTACTTACCCCAAGAATTATATCATCAATATCGATATTACATTTAATATTATGTATTGTTCCCATTTACGTCCACAATCATTGCGAAAGGCCCTCAAAGGTACAATTGGACATCACTGCTTTTAAAAGCTCAGCAGAATCATCGAGCCAATTGCGTAGGGAAACATTCATTCTAACTTGATCGCATTCATTTTATTTACTGTCGTACGATTATTTGCACAATTCCTACGTCGAGAATTTTTAAAATTAGATTCATGTTAAAATTAGATGATTATATAATTAGGTCCACGTCAAACTTTTGATTTGAATTAACAATTTCTAATTTACAGGAAACAACACCGTTCCATTCAAGATCACAAGCACGATCACGAGCATATCCAAAGATGATTTGAAGTCGGGACAATTTCAATTTGGACCACTTTCCTCGAATAAACAGTTTTAGAACATTTTTACACGTTAGTTTAAAATAAAAAATGTATAATCACGATGAAAATTCTTTTGGAAGTGATTCTATGAGATAACTGTCTTGAATAAAATTACAAAAGTTTGGTTTTGGTGGGAATACGACCCCCCTTACTTGGATCCAGTACTATGCACAAATTTAATGAAACGAAATACAAGCTCAATGCAAGAGTTCACAAAACAAATAATATTTCATCACTCCCAATCCTAGATACATGAACCAGGTATGGTAATGTATTTTTAATAGACGTTCGAAATAGTGCAGAAAACGGATGTCTCTTTAAACGTTTAGGTAGAGAAAGCCTTCTTCAAGCTTCAGTCAAGTTAGACTGAAGTAGCAGGTGTGCATGGTAGTGGTGAGGATGGAGCGCAGAGATTAGGCAACCACCGGGTACGTGTGGGAAGTTCCCGAGTTTGTATGTGCTACGCGTCAGTACTATAATCACGTAAGGAATTCAGAAAGTTGCGAACTGTACTGCGGGGGCGCCTCATGTAATTTCATCGAGCCATCAATGTAAAAAGTGATTTCAAACACTAAAATGTATTAGTGTACATTGACTTTGAACAAATTAATTAGATACAAAAATCAAGTCCTGCATTACATTCTGTTCATAATTATCAGTGTTTAACTTGTCACAGAGAAAGCAGTTTGTAAACATGTTGTGATTAATGCTTCTGAGTCTGGCAATGACTACTTTAGAAAATTAAGAAATGTATGTCAAACGATCGAGACTTTTTTCATTACTTTTGTAAGAAATTTCCGTAAATCTACTAAATACGTATAAGCATGACATATCCTTTGAAATCAATATACAATTATATTAATTTAAACTAAAAATATCATCTCCGAGTTTTGAAGAAGCTGATTGCACGTTGAAAAACTTCTACGTTCATAGCGCAAAAAAAAATACTCGTATATAAAATGAACGAGTTATTTGATGACATTGATGGTTGTCTGTTCGTTCTTACAAGTCAGGAGATCACGAACTAATGCTGACCCTTAATCATGTTTATTTGCTCTTGACCTACTTCCAAGTATTCTGCTACGTGACTACTGTGAAAAGTTGGTCAACAAACCACGGTTTTATCTAAGTTAAAGATATTTCTCGACTTCTCTCTCCCAAGTATAGAAACAAAATACGGGAGTATATGATAGGAAACTTCGAAATGAAATGAATAGACTTTATTAACTAAGAGAGTCTTGAAACCAACTAGTTTAATTGAGGAATATTTAATCGTCATTATTATACCAAAACAAACTTCCAAAGTATGTTAAATGTACTTTCATTATTGAAAGAAAATAATTTTACGTAAAATAAGATATATCATACACGAACAAAAGACAATGAGAAAAAGAAGAATTGATAGAAAGTGAGCCGAAAATACTTCGCTCAAAGGAACACTTTAGTGTGGAAATTAAATGTACTTCTAGTGTTTTGGACCCACTCCTCGTTTATAAAAAAAATATTTTTTGTACTTTAACTTACTTTCCACCGTTCAAGTATTCCATTTATCAGTAGTCGATTAGACATATTTTGTATGTCCCTCCCAATCATACACTATCTGTCAGAGGCGCATCTACGGAATCGCAGACAATGCATTTACCATGGGCGCCACTCACAAGGGGCGCTATTTAAAGTATACCCGCAAAACAAATAACGACCCTAATTTGAAGTAGCCTGACAGGGGCGCAAATTCTATGCTTTCTGAATATCTAGATTCGTCTCCGGCGTTAGTAGATTGCCTCAAGTACAATTTTTAACAGACCTATTGGGACACCGTCAGACACTTTATTAGTAATAAAAGGAAAGAAGAAACGAAGTCAGATATTGAATGAACAAACAAATGTATAAAATAAAGTACAAACTAATCATTTATTAGACCAACGGACACTCTCATAAATGAACGAACAAACGAATCAATGCAAAATGATTACTGATGATTAAACTACAAAGGAATGAAAGACCGGAGAAATACAATTCTATGAATACGTGCTCTAGGCAATACATTATGTGCTTTTACATTAATATCCCCCATACTCCGTATCATTCAACCGGAATTCGAACCGCGACAAGGAAAGTGTTCGCAGGTGTTCAATACTAACCCTCGCCAGCAGACTCGGCATCACCAACAGCCGCGGCGTGGGCGGTGACGACGACGGGGCGGTTGAACACCATGGTGACAGCGGCGGCGAAGGGCGAGCGAGATGGAGCTGCAACAACAACGGTTCTCGGAGCTTCCCGTCGCTATGAGCGCATCGTCTTGGCGCGAGCTCGTAAGTACGAAGCGCCAAGCAGTGGGCCGAGGTGGGCCGCACGGCGCACAAAAACGACACCATCTTTAGACATCGTCAAGGTCGGGAGGTGGCCTACATCGAGCCTACCCACGAGCCGGACTCAGGGCAGTGACCTAGAAAATACTCGGGGCGTCGCCGGGACGAACCACGTCGTGACAGAACTGAGGTTGAAGAACTGCGGTTGTCGTTAGTGGCAACTCATGTCTCTAGTTACCCTGGGAAGTAACGCTAGGGCTTGAGTTTAGGATAGACAATCGTATATCATGTATAAGAGTCCAGGAAGTGAAAGATCCAAACTGATCTTCTTAGGGCAATGTTTAGAACATATGAAGATTTTGAAGGGAAAAAAATTCCTTGAATATAAGTAGATGCAGTAAAGTTTATAATAAGCCCTCGAATATCCGGGCCACGCCGCCGCTTCAAAGGCAGTGATGTCGATGATCAGACCCTTAACCATTATATCGTGGCCGTGTTAAAGACTGAAATACGTGAAGCATTCCAGCCCTGAAGAAGCACAGATTGACCGCATGCAGGGGCGGATCCAGTCGGTCATGAAGGGGGATCGTAGATTTTTGTTAAATAATAAACATGGTTGTTATTATATTGAATATTATTTATGTACTGAGAATATGCTACAATACAATATTATTGTTACTCTATGGGGTTTCTACGGAGCCGTTGCACGCGCAGCTTTGGTGTCCGTTTGGAGCCAGTGTGCGTGCGAGGCCGAGGGCGGCGGCGAGGGCGGGGCGTGGGGACTTCCCTCTTCGTGGGTGGACGTTTCGCAAATTGAACGCACGCACTGGAAGTGACTCAACATGGAACACTGAACGATCCAGGGAAGCTTCTCGGCCGGGCGCCTTCATCCTATTGCTTTCCGTCAGCTTTCCTCCATGGCAACTGCTAAGCATTCACGGTACATTCAGCGAGGGTGACGTAAGACACCATCAATGCGGATTAAAGAACTACACAGTAATTTAGCAATGACATTCGCATGTCGTGTTATATTTGATTTCTTTCCTCCTTGCGAATTGCTTGTTATTCACTACTGATTTGATGAATGATTAAATATAGCGCGAGTGTCATTTAATTTCTTCTGAGAAATGATTTTTTGCATCGTCTCCCTTCTAAAATTAAATATATGAGACATTTAAATGTCAAACAATACGAGTGGCATCAATGAATTTTAAAACATTTGTTTGTACTTTCTGTATTATTATTTCTCTTTCCCATGAATAGAAAACGTATTTGTGCTACGACAGTGGCGATACCAAAATATCACGTTTGAGAATTTTAAAATAATTTTGTTTCCGTCTTTCTTCAACACGCCTCGGATCATGTATTTTTATTACGAAAATTCATCTTGAGGCTAACGACTACCAGGTCTATACCTAGTGTTATGTGTTCGCTTAAAGTACTCATTGGACTAAGGGATTCTCATAGAAACTCACAAAAGTTATAAAATAGGTCATAAATTTACAGTGAGTAATATAATGTTAAAATTAGTTCAGACTAGGAGGGGGGCAGTGTCTCTGATCGGGAGGTCCCTGGTTCGAGACTCGACAGCGGCAAGATTTTCTGGCTGTCTTCAAGCGGCCGGCTGCTCTAATCGATAGTTATCTGTAGTTTCTCCGATTAATACCATGCGAATGCGAGAACAATACCCTAACAAATGGACCGCGATCTTTCCTTCCCCTTCGTATCCTATCTTCACCCCTTACACACACGCTTACGTGCACTACTCTAACATACTGGGTATCGCGATATGGCATTCCGGCCCTCGCAACACGCTGCCGTCGGCAAGTTACCCAGTTGTCACTTGCCGACGCCAGCGTTCCGAGGCTATAAAATGGCGAGGGCTTCGCACCTCGCCCTCTCTTCACGTATTGCAACCTGCCGGAGCCAGCCGTCGTGTCGCCACTCGCTCCCTGGACGATGGGTCCACTACGCGGGTGAGTATAATAAACATCTTTAATGGACACTCTCTTTACCTTCTCCCTGCACGCGTTGCTAGGGGTACTCCCTCTCCCCCCCCCCAACTCGCGACATGGGAGACCGGTCGGGAGCTCAGAGCTTGTCCCGACTGAGGCGGTGTCCCGCTGGTGGGAGATACCTGGTAATAATGTAGAGTATCCCCAAATTTTGAAGAAAGTTTTTCAAAATCGCAGCGAGTCGAGCCAGATCGACCGGGGAATATCCATTTTGGAAAAAATCTTACGTATGGTTTAGGCGCTAGTGGTGTTCAGAGACGGATGTTTTGAAAAAAAAACTTTTTTTCGGTATTCGGGGACCTTAAAACGTGTATTTACGTTGAAATCGATTTTTCGCGGCATTACGTAACTTTCCCTATAACTCGTACATTACTCCACATGTACGTATGTATACGGTAAAGTAAAAAGAAAAAGGGATGAAGAGGACGAAAGAGAAAATTTGTTCAAAGAGGTTTCGGCCTAGCCCAATAGCGTGAACTTTGCATCATGAATTATGTTCCATATTAATGCCTCGCGTGTGAAGGCGCAGTAGGCCTACAGGGGACCCCAGAGCTACATAACCCGACAGTGAGAGCGTAGGCTTCCGCGGCCGGAGTCAGTACTTACTAGGCTGTCCGGGTGACGCCGCGTCCATGGCGAAGGTGCCGACGTTTCGGTCGCCATTCTGCGACCTTCCTCAGGGCGTATTGCCCCAGGCAGGGCGACCTGCCTCAGGGCAATACGCCCTGAGGAAGGTCGCAGAATGGCGACCGAAACGTCGGCACCTTCGCCATGGACGCGGCGTCACCCGGACAGCCTAGTAAGTAATAACCCGACAGCTACGCGCGGGATGGCAATGCAACAGGGATGAGGAACGTTAGTAATGGTCGCGAGCTCAATGTATTTCAGTCAAATGAGGCGAGAAGCTGATGCGATTTCTCAGTGGCAGTACTGCCATTGACTCTGCAGCGTCTCAGTCCCGGAGGTTCTATACTGCGATTTATTCCGTTAGTTTAGTCCGTTAACGTTTGATCAGCTGTTACAATGTCATCCAATCGAGAGCTTAAACGTCACTTATGCTCCTAATTGGATGACATCATAACAGTTGATTTACGTCAACGGACTCGATGTTTAAATCGAAGTATAGGTGTCGAGTACTGATGGTGGCGGATTTTCGACTCTAGATAATCAGGTAGGACGAATTTCAACATTAATGAGAAAAAGCTAGCGACCGGCTGCTCTGATCGGTGCATTCTCCGAGGTTTCATCTTTCGCCCTTTCTCTTTCCCATTACCATACACACACCTTTCATGAACTTCACTACCCACACATGCCAGGAGCTTAGAGCTTGTCCCAGCTGGGATCGTGTCTCGCTGGGAGGAGATACCTGGAAGGGAAAACCCTGAAGCTGTTGTGAACTTCGGTTCCAAAACTCAGATCCTACCGGGACAGGAACACAGACACTTCTCGGGAGACAACATGCACTACCCTTACAAACATTTTTACATTTACATGTTGTTCTGGTCTAGAATGGGACGAAGCCATTTTCCGTACCCGCTGAGGTGGCTCATGACATCAACGAATGTTACTGCAGTGCCTGTTACCGGGAGGTCGTAGGGTACGAGTCCCGTCGATGTGGCAGGATTTGACGGAAGATATAGCTAGGTCGAATTCAGACGCTATCTGGAGAGTAATTCTAGCGACCACCTGCTCTGATCAGCAGTTACCGTGGTCAGAGGTGGATTTACGCATAGGCACAGTAGGCACTTGCCTACGGCGGCAAATTTTCAAGGGCGGCAAATTTTCAAAGGCGCAAAATTTCCTTGATATTTTCTAAAACGAATTTAGGTTCTCTAAACACTATAACAGCATAAATCATATTTTTATTTTAAAAATGATTTAAACAAGACTAAAGCCGCCCCCTCAACTTTTGATTTATAAATTAAGTTTGAATTTCAAATGGGGACATTTTCAATGTTACAGAATACATGAAAAGAATTCGCCAACGACTTCTGATTGGTTGATTGAGCAGAAAGAATTACATTCTTAGAGTAAGGAGTTTGAATTAGCCAATGAGAAATCGCTGACGGATTTCGCCATGCATTCATATTGCGCTATATAGAAAGTAGCGACATCTATTACTTCTTGAGTTAGTTCTAGAAGACAGATCTGGAAATAACCCTTTTCTTTCTTTTGTTACTATTGTTGTGTATCGTTAATTGTAAGAGCCTGCTGAGTAAAAATGATATTTTGAAGTTTTAAAATGAGTGATTATCGAAAAAGGCTCAGCGGAAGTCAATATGCAAAAATCCGAAAAGAAAAGGAAGAGAAATATCAAAATGAAATTGATAAGACAAAAAAAAAATGAATTCTTTAAACCTATATGTGAAACTGATCACTGCTGCAGTTCATTTCGACAATTCTATTACTGAGTTAGTATAAACATATAGATTAGATAACATATTTAGTTTTCAGCTTGTATATTTTTCCATGTACTAAAAACTTGTGATAAAAATAATTGTTAACATTAATATATTTTAATGCAGAGTTGTGTTGCTAAAATATTCTCATAAATGTTTAGTACAATGATTAGAAATTAAATATTCTTGACGTGTTGTATTCGTTAAAATGAACAATATCTTAATATAGAATTTAAATAAATTAGCATAAAATGTTACTAAACTTTATTTTATATAATATGTAATAATACATATAATATTTTGACTCCTTTATTTATTCAGGGTTATCACTGAATCTAATAACGAGACTGCAAAGTTCCAAACAGCTAAAAATGAAATGGTTGCTCAAGCAATTGAAAATATAACTGCGATTGATTATGAGTCGACGATTCAACCGATGTAAATAGTTTAAGCATTTTTTTGTATAATTAATTAAACCTTTATATAGACAGCGGACTGAAAACCAAGTGAATAAGCAGCTGCTTGAACAGATTGAAACCGAGGCAACTTATTGGAGGAATGTTCTTGGGCGTGTCATTTTAGTAATAAAAAACTCTTGTTTCAAGAGGGCTTCCTTTGAGAGAACATGTCGAAAAGTTTGGAAATAATCAAAATGGTAATTACATGATGTTGAGTTAATTTCGAAATATGAACATTTCTTAGCAGATCACATACAAAAATTTGGTAACCGCGGAAAAGGAATTGCATCGCATTTATCCACCACGACGGTTGAAGAACTAATAGGTATATTAGCTAAAGCAGTTAAAGATGAGATTCTCCGAAACATTCGAGCTTATACATTTAAGTTTGTATTTAAAAATCCTTGACGAAGATGTTAAGCCAACGAATCCTGCAGATTGATTAAAGTGGTTACGGAAAGAAGAATTAGAATGTATTTATCCTAATGTTGACATTGCACTTCGAATCTTTTTATGTATTCCGGTGGCCAATTGCACAGCAGAACGTTCATTCTCTTGTTTAAAAAGGATTAAAAATTATTTGCGTTCTACAATGACAGAGTATCGACTGAACTCCTTAGCGTTATTGTGTATCGAAAAAAATTATCTCAGCGTTTTAGATTATACTATAATTATTGATGAATTTATTCACCAAAAGGCACGTCGCAAAATTTTACATCAATAGACAAATTAGCTATAATTAATAAAACGTTATTTCAACTGTATAAAAAAAACATCCAAAATGTTAAGGGTTATATTCTTTGTTTATAATGGTAAATCGAAAATTATGAAAAACTGTTACAACGACGTACAGGTAATATTCGAATCGTTCAGTTGTAAATAAAAACTATCATATTAATATTTAATAGAAACTATTTATTTGTCTACTTCATTAGAGTATACCTTATGATTTCAGAAGTATATGAATCTGAAAGTAAGGCCCGTTGCCGAAAGAAAACATGTTGCAATTCTAGTTGTCATGTTTTAGTTTCCTTTTAATGTTAACGTTTCAGTGTTGAAACGTTAATAATGTTGAACGTTACTTGCTATGAAGATACAATTTACATACAAAATTAGCTAATCCAAAAAAATTATTTAATTTATGAAAACAATGAGCAAAATGTAATGTTACTTTCAAAGTTAAAACGCTCAAATTAATGAGGAATTGTTACTGAAATGTTACAATTTGAAATGTAACATTAATTTTAAACAGGGGGCGGCAAATTGGATGTGCCTACAGGCGGCAAAAATATTAATCCGTCCCTGACCGTGGTTTCAGCTACCAACACCAGACGAGTGCCGGAACAGAAGCCTAACAAGCTGGCCACACTCGCAATCTTTCCTTGTTGCACCCGGGAACACGAAATACAAAACAAAAAGTTTTCCTTAGTTTTAGTTACAATTTTCTTTTTAGCCTTAAAATTCAATGTACTCTCCTTTCCCAGTTCTAGAGATAGTGAGATCAGGGGTAGGCCTGATGGCCAAAAAGCATGGAATGGAACGTGCTTCCGGGCTTGTTTATTCTACGTTCCAAGACCGCATTCGTTCATTATAACCCTATTTTAACTAGTGCTATTACGCCATCCTTTTTCGCATTATTCCAAACTTTTACAATTTTCGAATATACAGAAGGTTCAACGAAAATGAGATCATTGCAATTCTTTTAAGAGACATTTATGGCATCCGAGGGCAAAGTATTTTGCCTTTAGTGTTGACTACAGACAGACGTTTTGCGGCAATCGATTTAGCGGTGTCGACGACCGAACGTGGATTCTGACGTGTTAGAGAACGTAATTTACTACATACGCCTTATAGGACGAAGATTTATTCAAATGTGATCAGTTGAGATGGCTCCGGAAAATCAACTTCTATCAGGACCGGGAGGGCCCAGGTAAGAGTCCCAAAGGTGACAAGATTTTCCGACACCAGATTGCTAGATCGAACTCAGCCGCTCTGATCTGTAGTTTCTCCGATCAACACATTGTCGGAGCAGTACTATAAGTAACGGGTTATGAATCAGCGCACGATCTTGCCTTCCTCTTCCTTGGCCGCACGCATTACACTACCACATGTGATGGAAGCTTAGAGCGACCCGGCTGTGCAGTGCCCCATTGATGGGATAAATGAATGGGGAAAAATGCAAGCCGACGTGTAAGTCGCCGCCGTATCTCACCATTTAAGCGGGGAAGAAGACACCCGTGATAAAAACAAGCGCTATACTAACGGGACCAATGAACATACCCGTTGACGCCCCCTCAAACACGATATAATCCCAGATTCCCCGATCGATGTAAGTTTTTCAGTCGAACACGCGCCGATTTTTATACTAAAGCTGTAAAGAAAACTAGTGGTGCTACAACAGCATATCATTTTCCGTCATATTTGTAACTTTTGCAACACACGCTTAGGTTCAATGTACTCGATAATTATTGCTACAGCACTTCTTTGGTTCTGTTCTCTACAACTTAAAAAAAAACACCGATCTGCGCCGTCTTCCTCCAAAGACCCACGTCTTCACTTCAAAGACTCTCGTATTTCCTTTTCCCAAATTTGCTTTCGTCTATTTCCACTGTAATTCCCTTTCCTTCTATTTTTTCACTTTCGTTAACAACTGCATCGACACATATTTCTCCGTAATGCGCTTCCAGCCCATTACAGTGGGACTCGCAATCCACTCATCACTCATTATGAGTTCCATTCTCGTTTCAATACCAACACGTATTTTTTTTTTTAAGTCGCATCAACGTCTAGGTCATTAGCAACCACTATTGCTTGTAACTGTGAGGATGACGTGATATGATGATAGGGGGTGAAAGGAAGAACACACAATACAACCATGCCCCAGGCGGGACTGGAACACGCGATCCTTCGGTCGGAGATCGCTACTACGGCACTACTGCCTTAGCGATCTCGGCCACCAGATAGGCAACAGGTAAGTTGTTAACAACACTTTCCATATTTGAAGTTTGTTCTCGTTAAACGAAGTTTTTTTTTCTTACAGACATGTTCTTCAGCTCTACGGTACTTATTGCACAACCACTCGTAACCAACATTAATTCCTTTCTCTCGATTCATTGCTTCACCAAATAACACCTCATACACACGCATTGTTTGGAAAATAGCCTTCTCCTGGCAGCACTTAATTACATTTAATTTTTTCCCGCAAATCTGAAGGAAAGGAAAAAAAAGAAAAAAAAACCTATTAAATTTTCCATCGCACGCTCGCACAAAGACACCAACAAAGAAGTCATACGAAAGAAGAAACAAAGAAACCGCGCAAAGCACCGATGACAACACTTAGTTATATTTAATTTACTCTCTTCGCAAATCTAAAAAAAATCCTATTTAAATTTTCAAAGAAACCTCGCGGACCGCTCAAAGAGATTCATTCTGTCCGTTTGTTTTCCGGTTTCGCTTGGAAGAACGAATCGGATCACATACTCCATTTCAGCCACTGTATTTCAAATACATTTGGTGTATTTGTTTCTTTATCTGGCAACACTGAGTTTCATTTGTGAGATCTGAGTGACAAATTGCCTACAAATTAAAGTAAGAGAGAGCGAAAACCAATTCCCAATCGTCAATTAGTTAACAAATCAAAAATATCTTTATAACAAATCATTTTGTAAATTATTTTATAAATGTACGTTTAGAACAAGGTTGCCAGATGGTTAAAAGTATATCCCAGTACCAATCTTCAAAATTCCTGGTAGATTCACTCAAATTCCTGGAACCAATATCAATTGATTTAATTTATGAAATTGTTCATATTGTATTATTATGTTTTAACGCTCACAGAAAGTTCGTTAAACTTAACTTGATATCAATTTTATAGTGATAAACTTAATTGAAGAAATGGAACGTTCTTTCGTTTTCTGTGATATGTACAAGAAAAAGACCAACCTACGTCGCCCTAATGTTTTTACGGCAGTGTGTTCACTAGTATCATTGTTATTTGTAATACTGGTGTTAAGATTTAAATTATTGAATAAAAATTTTAAACGAATCTTAAATTGACCATCATCTATTATCGTAGACTTAAAATCCTGGTATTTAAACGTACCAAGATGTCTTCATCCTGGTACACGGTATCATTAAAATCCTGGTTAAAATTTCAGGATTCTGGTACGTCTTGCAACGCTGGTTTAGAGGAATAAATTATGGTACAATTCTATAATTATGGTACTATCTGGCAACACTGATGATGCATGAGCATGAAATGTCTCTCTTGCTTTGTCAAAACAAGGTAGTAGATTATTTCCACTGAGAAATAAACTATGCGTTGTTTTTTACTGAATGTTTGTACTACATAATTGCATTAGCATCATGATTATATCAATAAATAATTTATCTCTGAACATTAAAGGTTCAACTAAAAATCATTAACTGGATACTTAATGATACTGCTGGTCGATTATTCATGCTGAACAAAGCTTATAAATGCTGTAATGTCCAACCCATATAATTACTCTCTGGTCCAGCTTAATACTGTATGTCATGTCGGGACCCCTTAGTATACAAGAAGGTAAAAATGAGATATTTAACCAATATAACTCAATACACTAGAAATCTAATCCATTCTTCTTCTAATTTCTTAACTGCAACTAATTAATAACAGTAAATTAAATAAATAAATATTCTAGTAATCGAATGTACTAATTATTTAACTTCGACTAATTGATAACTATTAACAAGACTAAAAAAACGAAACTAAAATATATTATTAGAAATATAAAATTTAAATTTACTATTTACCGGGATGTTATCGTAGAAGATACCACTCAGAAACTTTCCTCATAGCAAACACTCACCTACAATCACCGCCCGACAATGAGAAGCTATTCTGCATTCTGCTATTCCGATTATTAAATTGCAATCTAATAACCAGCGTTGCCAGATAGCTGAAAAAAGAATATCGTACTGTGTCATCTACTGTTACCGTACAGCCATGGAACAAGTCATAGAACAATCGTACGGTGGCAATATCAAACTATCGTACGTTAATTAAAATTCGTACAAGATTATCGTCCTCAATTTTTTTCAATTTTTCTTACATATTACATTTAAATCATATTTGTAACAGACAAAACCTAATTGAGAAAATTTAAAAAAAGTTTACGGGTTGATTGAGAGAAAATGCCACACCAATATATTGAGAATACAAATTGTAGGAAAGAGTAAAAATCATATTATTTATTGAATATATTCCAAAAAATATAATTATCATTTGGTCCCATTTTTCGTGCATTTATCGTACCATCAATCCATTTCAAAAAGTGACAGCTCGTCAAACGAAGGGAAATTCGAATTTGGAATTTCGAAAGTAAGGTACTAGTATTTTTTAACAAAAAACTGTACCTGACATTTTTAATAAACTAATTTTTTAGAACAAATTTTATTTAAGAAAAAAAATCTGTCATTAATAATGTACTTTTGCCACGTTAATTATGTTATTTATTTTCGACATAACAGAGTTCACCGAAATGGGACCAGCACCAATTTCTTTACCGTTCTTTCCTACATACAAAAAAAAAAAATAATAAAGAAAGGAAGAAAAAATTGGAGCTGTTTTTGAGACAGTAATTGTTTAAAATTGTTTTAAAATTGAATTTATTCAGGCAAAACTATGCAAAAACTGCTCATATTTTCAAAAATTTGAACATGACGTTATTTCAACATCTAATTTTGATGATCAGAGTTTTTAAGGAAAAAATTATATCTTCAATATTTTGAGATTAAGTTGTAAATTGATTATCACAATATAATTCTATGTAATTGTTGTTTAGTCCCTTTTTTAAATTATGGACAACTACAATGAAAACTGCCAAAAACTTTTACATAATCATTTTATTCACTAGTGTATTATTCTTACGACGTTTCGGAGACTGTTATCTCGCTCATCAGATACAACTTAAAATTTAAGTATACAAATATTTCATGAAACCAAATTGATTTTCAAACAAGTAAATAAATTTATATTGAAACCAATTCAATGTTCGCATGTTATAACTAAAAAAATTACAAGTAATATACACAATAATATATAAAATATCTACAAATTATACACAAACATATCTGAATTTTAAAATATGTTGTGAGGTGCAGTCCAGTCACATTGCAGTTGAACGTTTAAATTGAGTAGTTAATTGCAGGAATAACGGAACTTAGAAGATTGTTGAAGGTGCAATTTCGAACGGCCAACGGCCTGTATTCCGGAAATCGATTTTTGTTCCGCGAGAGCCGTTTACCAGCGGAATTCCTCCCGATCTGGCAATTCTCTTGGAAAAGATAACCCTAGGAGACACCAGTAGGGGAAAGTGGGGGAAAGTTGTACCGTTAAGCTTGTAGCAACAAAACAGTACATTTCAAAAAATAATATTCGTATATAAATCAAAAATTATTACTATATACTTTCTGCTATAACATATATAAAGTCAGTGCTGCTTTCAGTAAAACTTGTTCTTTTTTATTTTCTGTGAGTCTGCTTTTTTTCACGTTACACAACCTCTGTTTTTTAACGTTGTATATTTTTTTAATGAATCTTTTCGCAGAACCTTTTAGATCTCTCTTTTGGCGCAGAAAGAATTTCTTCAGGAGAAACGGGGCTATATTCCGCTTCGACCAATGACGTAATATGTGTAGCCTTCAATGTAGCTTTCGAAGATTCTGTAGACAGTTCACAAGTTTCGTTTCTGCAGGATCAAAAGATCATCAGAAAATATTTGAAGGCATATCACGGTGTTTCTAAATCGAGAGATATCATTCTGTGTTGTGGCTGCCCTTAAAAATGCTTCTCCACAGAGATAACTGACTTCGTAGAGAGTCGCCACTTTGCCTGTGCGATTTCGAAGTCAGCTCTTAATAGTTTGTGAGTAGAAGGTACTGAGGGAAAACCAGTGGCGTAAGTTTAAAAGAGGGGGCCCCCCTAATTAAAGACATGTCATTAATTTAATTGTGTGATTATGAACTGAATTTTAAAAGAGAAAACATGTATTACAATAAACTATTAGAGAAAATTATCAATTTTAATTTTATGATATAATTTAAAATTTGGTATTTTCTTCCCGCGTATAAATTTAGAATAAACAGTAAAAATATTATTTTTCAACCAGGTTTTTTTGTGTTCAATTGATAAAATACTTAAATTATTCAGTCTCGTGCAATAGTACTTCGTAAATAGTTTTTAATCAGCTTTAATTTTGGAAACGTTCTTTCGGCTCTGACGAGCATAGCAGAAAATGTCAAAAATAATATCCAAACTACACACATCTGAAAAACTTGCTAATAATGAGCAACGTTCAGTTATTAATACGTTTGCAAAGATCTTAAACAGATCTTAGTTCCGAAATTTGACTTTTTCACAAATACGTACAGAAAATAACTGAGACACGTTTTCCATAACATCTGCAGGGAGTTTTGATTTAAATTTTTGTCTTCATTCGTAAATTTCATCGTCCGAAAGCGCTATTAAAAGTTGTGGCTGAATTACTTAAAATTGTCATTGTATTTTTCAATCCAACAAATCGTTGCTCCAACTGGTTAATGACAATATCTAAGTATCCATAGTAAATATTAAGTTCGTATTTTTGTTGGCTATCAGTGAGTCGTGGGTATTAGAAAAGTTCGACAAAATATCGTTTAGTGTTCTTCACTCGTTTACTGTTAAGTTTCACCTCGACTTTCCAGACTGGATAATTGTATCATTTTTCAAATAACCATAGTCATTCCAAACAGTCTTCAATTCTTCAAGTTCCATCGAGTAAATTCTGTGCCTTTTGCAAATCCAAATCAGGGTTTTGAAGGTATTTCGAAACAGTATTGGTTGATGTTAGTATTTTTGGAATGCAGTACTACAAGGAAAACAAATTCAAAATTATCCATTTCTTTTTCCAAGTTACGAGCTTCATTCGTTTCAGACATTTTGTTACAAAGTGTAACTTGTGATAACATTCGCAAAATATAAACATATCATATAGCTATTAAGGAATCGTTCCGTAACGAGTGATGACCATCTTGTCCAAATCGTTTGAATGCAAGACTATTTTGCTTTTTATCTGGATCCATGTTTGTTATACCGATTAATGCTACAAGTGTGACAAAAGAAAACATAATTTCCTTCGCACAGTAAAATGAATGGATGAAAACCAGAACGGTGTAAGTGACATTTCATAAATTCTGAGAAATCTGTTTAAGTCAATATAACTGCAAAGTCATGGTGCTTTGTTTCATCATTAAAATCACGGCATTTCAGTTGTTCATTAAAACCACGAAAATATTCACTGAAATATAGCCTAAAATAAACACGCTTTTCACAGAATTTGTAAAATGTCACTTATACCGTTCTGGTTTTCGATCCAAATGTCTGAACTTCAAATTTCCCATTCAGGGCGTCATTAAGCATATGATTTAAATTATTAGCAGCGCAGTGAACAAACTTCTTCACACGTTGTCAACTTCATCATTTTTTTTCCTTAACACTTTGTAAATTTCACTCATTTATTTACATAAAAAACAGTTAAAACTGTGTATATCGTGCAATGGGGAAAAGTTAATTTGAAGTTACATTTATGTCCAGAAGCAAAACAAGGGGCCATCTCAGCTTTTGCTCAAGGAGCAGGAAAACTGGATGAATACCTGACCGAGAACGGGGTCATTGATCCAGAAGCTTAACTACAGTATTTGTTACAGGTTCTTTACAATTATACAATCCAAATAGTACAATCTCTAATTGTATAGAAACAGTTGTGCAGCAGAAAAGATTTTACTTAGGACTTAAACTTTTGCATAAAGTTTAATTTCATCTGGCAAGGTGTGAAATAATGTACAGGTATGTGAATTTTTTGTAGTCAGCTGTTGATACTATCACCAGATGAATATGATTACTACGTCGAGTGTTGTAGTTATAGACATCGGCGTTTGCTGAAAACATATTCCCGCCCCTAGGTAAGTCATTTTTAACAAAACCCACTGATTCATACATGAAGAGACAAGGTAATGGTAAAATACTTAGATTAATAGAGAGAGGCTTACAAGAATCACGTGGGTGGAATCACAACTGCTGCGTCATTATCTCCTTGACCTTTACATTTAGATAAATCAATGCCTTTTCCTTTTATGCTCTCGAAAATATCAATATGTAACCCCCCAGCGTTGATTAATTTTAGACTTAAATCCTATGAAAAATTCATTAATTTTTATTTTAATCGGTTTGCCGGATTCATTTTTCTCGATAGTTTCATATCGTAAAATTTCACTTAGTCAAATTTTGATACGTCTTGCATTGGGTTCGTTAAAAAACACTAGTGGTTCTACAGTAGAACATACTTTCTCGCATTGTTTCTAAATTTGAATTTTTTAACATTCAGAGAGTTGAATGACAATGAGACCATTTTTTAAGCATTCCATCTTCCATCAGTGGAAAAAATTTGGACCGCTCCAAATTTTTTCCAAAAATTTGAAAAATGAGAGAAATTTGAGAAAATATTTTTTTTAATTGCGAAAATTTCAAGCCCAAATCAGGTAAAACTACTAGTATTCTAAAAAAAATTACATTATCCTTTTTAAAACATATTTTTTAGAACACTTTGTTTAAGACAGCAATCGCTATCATACATTTTGTGGTTTTGAAATGTTACTTTTTTGCAATTTTTGAAAATACGGAGAGTTCACCGATAATGGGACAAGCACCATATTTTTTAACGCCCGTTGATACATACGAGGAGAAAAATTGAAGAAAAAATTGGAGCGGTTTTTGGAAAAATGTTCAATTTTTTAATCGCCTATATTTCGCGCAAAATTACACGAAAACCACTTCTATTTTCAAAAAATGAATGACCTTACGTCAAGATCTGTCTTTAAAGAACAGATTTCGTTGAGGGGAAAAAAAATATTTATCTTCAATGTTAATAATCAACTCGACCCAAAAACTTGCACTTTTGCAATTTTCAAAAAATCTGGGATTTTAAAGAACATGAAACCTTCACTTAAGCTTCCATTAACTTCAGTTGATCTTAGCAACCTTTACGCTAGCCAAGGACAAAGTTTTTAAAAAAATAGGAGCCATTTTTGAAAATGTTTTTGAGACTTCATGTAAAGTACCTTCAAAAATCAAAATATCCAGTTATCCAAATTATAGTTGAAGGAAGATGCCGAAAAAGATGTGAACTTCTGAAATTAAAAAAAAAAAAAAAAAAAAAGAACAGGAAATTTAACGAAAATGAGACCTGAACCTTTGTTTTAACGCTATTTACATATTTGTATTTTACGCTATCCGAGTATCAAATTTAATCCAAAGATTTGTAGTCATTTTTTAATGCAAATATTTTGAGACTTCAGATAAATCACCTCTTAAAATAAAAATATCCGTTTCACACTCAGAGGTCCTACAAAGTGTTCCATTAATTCGATCGAGAATTACCAATTTGAAAGAAAAAGGCTGAACTATTTTGGCGCTATAGCGTTATCCACAGACATGAACGGACCGACGGACAGAGATATCAATGTCCTGTAAAACATGAATTCTGACTATGTGTTAGAGGAAGTATTCTCTCCATATATAAAAATGGATGTTTCTATATAAGAACGATAAACTCCGACACCGTGTGACCGATCTCCATGAAAGTTGGCACATCTGCATGTTTTTCACCACAAGATTTATGTGCTGTTAATTTTGTTGTAACTCTGCTAGATGGCGCAGAAGAACAAAATTACTCGTTTTAATTCAATTTCCATTCTAAGTGCACTCCGCCTAGTCTTATTTGTTGCTTAGGGTTGCCGTGTGACACAGGGCGTGATAGCGGCGCGCGAAAGACAGGGACACAGAAGACAGAGGCGAAGAGAGACAGAGACGCAGAGAAACAAAGACAGAGGATGATAGAGTCACACAGAGATGTGTTCCTCTGTAAAGAGGGACACAGACGGAAAGTTAGAAACAGACGGAGATGGAGAAAGGGAGAGGCAGGGACAGAGTGACGGAGACTGGGAGGTAGTTAGCCTGAGACAGGGACAGAGAGATGTAGAGAGAGAGAGTCAGAGAAAGGGAGAGGGAAGGATAAAGAGGGAGTTGAAGGGTAGAATAACGTCTGGCTGGTTCCGTTACTTTACGATATATAAGATTTATACACTTTTTCGTTACCAGGGCCCGGCAATAAGCTTTTCTGTCCAAAATTCGCCGTACAACACTGCACGATTACAATACTTTCTTTTCTTACGAAGGGCAAGAAAGTGAACTAGTGTGGAACATCACTGCACAGACTTTCTCGTACTAGTTGGTTCTCTAATTACTTTGGTCTGGGCTAGCTTTATGGTTTTGCCTCCATCTCTTCCCAGCTGCCGTCTACCGCAGCAAAAATACATTTTCAGCATCATTTGAAGCACTTCTGCTCACAAATGCAATAACGTATACAATAAATCGCTTGTAACGTAAATATTAATGACGTCAGAGATACTTCAAAAAAATATGTGTAATTTTTGAGATAACAAAATAATACATCATTTTGCATTTGTCATGTTATTCAGACCATTAGGCACTATCTGTTCAAAAAATTTAAAGAAAAACCGTGGAATCGTTTTTGAGAAAAGGATAGTTAAACGTTTCCGAAAATGAAGTTCGAGCTCATTGCCACAGAGGTTTTTGAATTTTCAAGAAACTTTATAAGTCATCATTTGAAGTATATGTACTCATAAATAATGTATATAAATTACCAGTATTGTAAATATAAACGATATGGCAGAGTCCAAAAAATTATATATGTGTAATTTTTGATGAAACAAAACAATACAGTAATCTCTCAACATCTGCGAGAGTCAGTTTCCCAAAAAGCAACGTGAAAGTCAAATCCGCAAATGTTGAGTCTATCTTTTAATGAAGAAAGGTGGGTTAGGTTCCAGGATATCGAAAAACTTAAAAAAAATAATTGACGAATGATTTCTGTACAACTGAGTAAGCGCTACAAACAGAATTAGCAATTAACATCCCAAAGAGAAGCATTATAATATTATTTGAAACTTATCTCATTGAAAGTGAATGGATACAGAATATTTTTTTCTTTCATCAACCACTTTGTTGTAATATCCAAATATGGAAGTGTTGCTGCATCTATTTCTCTTTAAAATTTTGAAGTAATTAGCATGTTCAGATCACATTCGAATCCCCTTTCCACCAGAACTTGTTGAAGTTTTTAAAACGCCATAAACAGTTTTGTCGTTGAAGTTGCCCCAGGATGCAGTGTCACTTCTGTTACTTCGTTATGTTCGAGGGGTTTTCTTCAGTGATGATTTCCAGAAGCCTGAATGATTTTCCCCTCTTCAATGAGGTCATTATGATGTGAATTGAACAGATCCTGAATGGCTTTTCAGTTCATGTGGCCAAAACCCTCATCTCTAATTTTGACGCAACTGAATTGAACAATTTTACAATCGTTTTATCATTTTAATGTGAATGAATTCCATGGTGGTAGCAGATATCTTGTGTTAATCCATAATGTGAGAAGGAAATAATCATCCACTATAAAGTATAATAAACGTCCAATCCACGTTGCTTGGGCAAGACCCACTGGGGATGGGAAAAGTGTTTTCCCATAAGTTAACACTGGGAATGGAATAATTAATAAAATTGTTATACTTTATTGTGGATGATTATTTCCTTGTCACATTATTTTAAGGTGAATTGACATTCCAACTTTGACATTTTTGGAGAACGTACTTCGCGATCCGGTGCCTGCCACCATCGTTTCCCAGATAGCGCTGAATAAAAGATATGAAACGCATTTGCTTTAAAAAAATATAGTACAACTAAAAGACGCACTCGTGAATGTTAAAACCGGTAGCATTCTCTAATCATGAGCGTTTGGAACTCGCAAGTAGCGAATTCGGGGTGTCCAGCAAAATAAGAGTTTGTCATAGTTTACAGTATATTTAGCACTACCCTACCAAACGTTTTAAAGAAAAAATTAGGGGCAGTTTTCGGCAAAATCTTGTTTTTGTTATTTTTTAAATAATGCACATATTTTGCTTAAAATTTTGTGAGAACTAAAATTTTCAAGAAAATTTCATGACCTTAATGAAAAAACTAAATACATAGGTATGTAGAACAAATTTCATTTGAATGAAAAATCCTGTTTTTAGTAGTAGGAAGACACCAAAAAATTCAAACTTAAATATTAATTTTTGAAAATTTAGGGTTAACTGTGAAAATCAGGCTCTTGCTATATTTCAGTGTATTTCACTCTATTCTTACAAAATTCAGAGCCATTTTTGTGAAAATTTTGAAAATGATCCAGGAGCTTCATGTAAAGAAGCCACAAATAAAAAAAAATGTTTTTTTAACTAGCAGAGCTTTCAGTAGGGCCTGATTTACTGAGGAATATTAGTTTTGGAAAAAAATAATAGTTTAGGCGCTAGAATTGTTCACAGGTCGGAAAAAAACTTTTTCAATATCAAGGATTGTGGATTCGCACTACACTACATGTTAAAGAACGTAATTTGTTATATATTGGAACAAGATTAACCTGCTCTACCTGTATAAAGGCCCCACAATAAAAATTTTTTGTCAAAAAAATAGCTGTTTTTGCCGCATTAAATATCTTTCTCTATGTATACTACTCTGTATATACATATGTACATAAGAAAGTAAAATTGCACATGACCTTATTTAAATATTGAATTTTTAACAACAGATTTCACTAGGGAAAAAATTTCAATAATAATTTTTGTCTTTTTGCCATGTTCATTTTTTTGTTGCTATTTTAGAAAATAAACTTTGCTAAAAATGGATAATGCACCTTTTTTATGTGTCCTTACTCTATTTGAGGGGGACAAAAGATTTTCAAAATTGGGGCCATTTTTAAGAAAAAAATGTATTAAAAATTGTCTACATTTTAAAAATCACATGGAACTACTCACATTTTCTAAAAAATGGAAATGATCCTAAATAAAGACTTGTCTTTGAAGAACAGATACCACTCATAAACTATCTCCAATAGGTACTGTAGTTATAGAAAGTTATTGAAAAAAGTTTAAATTCATCAAATTTTGAACATTCAGACATTCACTGAAATTGAGACCTTGAACAATTCCTCCCACTAACCAAGGAATAAGCTTAATAATAAATTTGGAGCCATTTTCAAGAAAAATTTGTTTAGGCTTCATGTAAAGTACCCCAAAGGTCAAAATATCATTTCTAAATTTGCAGGGTCTCAAGTTCAGACAAATTCATAAGAGAATATCAATTTTGGAGAAAATGGAACTATTGTAGCACTGCACTAGTGTTCCCTACTATACAAAACTTACAGTAAGTCTTAATCAATAAAGCAAAGATTATATGAACACAAATTAATCAAAGGCAAAATGTTGAAGTTCACCAGTACTTTATGAATATCAAACTAATTTTGATAACTCCAACATAATACTTAAAAGTACAGAAACTCTTTTGAGCTCGACACACCTAACGTAAGATATTCAAATATATAAAAATAAAAAAAATCTATTCATAAAATATTTAAAATAAATTAAATGGTTTATATTTTTGGACATTTGCCAAAAACACAATTAATACGCATGTACCAACAAATAAGAAAGAGTTAGTAATAAATATGTTATTAATTTATTATAATGTAATTACTATGTACAGTTGTATTTATGAAAAATGACTTCATTATAATTATGGCAAAGATTCAACATTTTTTCTTGAAATCAAGATCTCCATGTGACTTCTACTTCATCAGTACGATACCTGAAAATAAAATAAAAGGCAATTTGTTCTATAATGTAGAAGAGAAGTGAGAATCAACAGGCAAACATTCAATATACAGTAAAGACCAGATAACTTCTAAAATTACATCACTAAATTAAAAGAGAGAAAATCAGAATATGATAAAATCTACAACAAAGAGTGGCACTTAATCACAGGTGATTAAATACCTAGTCAATCCACATTTCACCTGAGGGTTAAAAAATAACTGCAGTTTAACAAAAAGAATAGCACATACTTTACAGTGTTACTAAATAATTAATTCATAAGAATATTGAAATAGAATTGAGATATTATTCTTAACATTATTGTTGAGACAAGTTTTAGTCAAAGTTTTAACTGTTTTTCCCTATTTAGCAATAATATTTGTCTTTTTGAATCAGATGTTAGAAATAGTATTGTAATGTAGAACTCTAACGAAAGCTACAAGACTGTTCACATTGTAGATCACAGATTAAGGCATCACACATTTCCAATGAAACCAAGCTTCAGAATATGACCATCATCCTGTACTTACGAAAGCAGCCATGTGAAAAGTTTTCTAGGAGAAACATCAACACACTCAAATAATTATTTTTCCATCATTATATACTCATATAGCTCCCGACATAGAAGAAGTTCAAGCCCAAATCATTAGTCTCCAAAACATTGCTCTAAAAATAGGCCTAAAAATATCCTTTGAGAAAACTGAGATCATGCCCATGAAACCCCTGAATGAAGATAAAATCTTCATACATGACCAGAAGATCAAAATAGTACAACAGTTTAAATACCTGGGAGAAACCAACACACAAAACTTAAACGAAAAAACAACATGGATAAATAGAACAAACAAAATGAAAAAAGCTCAATTCCTAACTTGGTTCACATATAAGAAGAAATGCCTATCAATAGATGCAAAAATCCAACACTATAAAACTATAATTCTCCCAGAAGCTACTTATGCCTGTTAAACCCTGTTCAAAATTAAAAACGAAAGTAAAAGTGATCAAATCCTTAAAACTGAAAGAAGAATCATTAGAACCTGTATCAATAAGAAATACCAAGTAGAAGGAATCTGGAGAATCCTCCCCAACGAAACAGTCTATCAGGAAATCGAACCAATCACCAGTACAATGAAGAAGAAAAGAATATCATATTTTTTTCACATTTTGCGACTGCCAGGAGACAGGATCTTACACCAACTGGTAATGAGAAATCTTGGGAAGAAGACAGGAGGACAATGGATCCAAGAAGTTCAACAGGATTTTGAAGCAGTTGGACTCGAGATGACAGATGCCGACAACAAAAATAAAATTAACTCCTTACTTAAGAAACATAAATTTTCAGTAGAAATTACACATAGAAAGGCTGTTGAGATTTCAGATGAACTGAGAAAATTAAGATCAGACCGAATGAAAAGGTACTGGGCAGAGCACAAGAACAGAAGAGTACAATCTTCAAAGAAAATGGGAAATGGAAAGACTAAAGTGGTCCAATGTGACCAAAAAAGATAATAATAATAATAATAATAATAATAATAATAATAATAATAATAATAATAATAATAATATACTCATATATTTAAGGCATAATTAAGGTATAAATCCTAAAAAGATTTTTCTCCTTAAAGTGTACATAGCTTATTTTAATGTTCCAAAACAGTTTATCTGGTCCTATGATACACTGGATTCTAGTTTTGAGTGAAGAGACATATTGGCTAAGTTGTACATAATCTGTAATAAAATCTGAAACTTGCTTATTTCAGAACTGTAAAAAAAAGTCCTAAAACAATAACAACACATTGCACTTACAGAATTAGAAAAAAAAGATTTTATTCTCACCTTTGGGTACATGTAACTAAATCCCAAGGGGTAGTGGTTCCACTTTGAAACATTTCAATCCCAGCTTGGGCAATCATTGCACCATTGTCAATACAAAATCGCTCATCAGTAGCATATAATTTTGCACCTCTTTCTTCACTCATAATGTTCATCATTTCTTGTAACCTTAAGTTGCAACCCACTCCTCCCACAATGAGGACTTCTTGTGAACCACAATGAGACATTGCCCTCTCTGAAAGATGAAAATGACACAATCGATTCATTTTTTCATGCTTCCCATCAGTGTAGTGAGAGTTATATCTCAGGAGTCGGCAGTGTTCCATTCTCACTAGAACGTGATATTCAGCACCAACCTGCAAGGCAACTTGTGTGTGTCTGTGTGTGTGGCGGGGGATCCTTTTCAGGTATCTCCACCAGCAGATCGGCGCTAGAGCTGGGCCTGGAGCTCTAGGCTCACAACTGGTCTCCCAATATGTGTGGTGGTTTAGTACATGTAATTGTAATGCATGTGTGAATATGTAAGGAGAGAGAAGAGGACCAGGATGAAGATGGAAAGATCTTGCACAGTTGAAGCTTGTTTCTCTGATGTTTATCTGGTACTGAACAAAAGTATCATGGAAACTAACAACCAAAAGACCTAGTGTAAAAAATCTGGCACATTGGGATTTGGCACCTATGACATCCCAGTCAGAGACATTACAATGGCAATAGCAGTTGCCCCAAGCTATCTCAGCAACTCAAAAATATGACCCAAAATAAAGCTCAGTCTTCAGTGCATAATCTCCTTTGTAACAGCTTGATAACAAATTTTATATATTTTGATAATAATTTGTTTAATTTTTCTTTGTGCAGTCAGTAATGAAACTAGACATTTGATGGTAAATTATTTAAAGAATGCAAAATATTTTTCTTATTTAATGCCATAATCACAGCACAGATATTACCCAATACATTAACAAATTCTGGAACTTGACAAAAATTTACCTGCGTTTTCCACAAGCATGGCAAAAATAGTTTCCTGCAGAGAGTAACACAAGTCCTCAGGAGCGTATTGCTTGCTGCTAATAAGATGGGGTGCTTGCTTTTCAATATAATATTCCAGAACACGAAACATCCATACCCTTCACTGTGTAAGGTAAATGGAGGAACTTTTTGCCTCTGTAAATAAACACATTTACATGCTGAATAATCCTTTAATTGCAATAGAATTGTCAACAAATACCACCAAAATAAAATTAAGCGGTAAGTTGAAAGTCGAAATCAACAAAAGTTTATTTTCACTTGAGAAAAATAATGTAGGACAATTTCTTCCTCATCAGTAAATATTTAGATGAGTTTGCCAGCAATATCGGGATTGTTTTTGTTTGCTGTTAATAATAGATCTACATTTAACCTGTTACCTCTTATTCATGAATATGTTCATAGCAGAAAAACCATACTTAGGTGAGTGGAATGTATATTGTGCAAAATATAAACTTGGTTATGTAGACAAAACTGTGAATCATTATTAAAACATCATTGATTCTGATACTAGTGTTCAAACACAAATAATTCGAAGTTTCTGGTGCCTGGCTAAAACAACACAATCAGATCAGATTTGGTGTGGAACTAGTCAAGTATTGTTGAAACTCTTACAAATGCAAATTTATGTGGTAAAGATACAAGGAAAGAAATCGATTCTAGAAAATCTTCCATGACATCATAGAATTCTTGACTTCCTTTTTAGGTTTTCATAAACAAACATACATTAAAAATTTTAATTTTTAATTTATGTTGTTTAAAAATCTTAAATTCCTTGAATTTATATACAATTTTTTTAGTGAACCATGTCTAAAAATCAAAGGAGCCAAATCCTTCTGCTTGTAAACTGGTACACACATAACAGAAAAGACTTCAAAAGTTTCTTTAAAGAAGTTTAGAAGAGAAGAATTTTTAATAAAATATTCTGAGGTAAACATTCAAAATTCACTATTAACAATGGATACATTAAATAAAGCTGAACAGTAAATCATGTAATTAATTCAAATGAATGCTAGAACTCAGACTAAAAAGTACTACTAATAATTCTCTAATTAAAAAAATACATGAGCATACTTAAACATGTCATCCAACACCATTAGCATTGAAAATTTATAGAATTCAGAATCTTTAAAATAATTCATATATTAAAAAATTCATGTTATACAGAAATATACTCACTTTTCAGCCATTTTCTCTATATTATAACCAGGACTGGGGTCATTTGACAATTTCAACACTCTAGCAAATCTATCCAGACAATTTCCGATTGCAATATCAATAGTCTCCCCAAAAATACGGTATCTATTTTGGGAATAGGCTATGAATTGAGTGTTACCACCACTGACATATAACACTGTTGGATCATTGCACTTAGTGATTAATCTTCCCATTTCAATATCTAGGTTCACAGTTAAGGATAATTTATGAATGGTAAAAATATCAAGTGCATTCCAATTTGTATTAAGAAACTCAATTACAACCAATAAAACCTGCAACTCCTGCTCTCCAAGCACAATAAAACCAACTGAAATTTCACCATTTTAAATATTTGTTACTGAAGATGATGTTGATTTCATTTAATTTGATTAATTTAGTAAAAAAAAAAAAAACAGTAGAAACTGTATGTGATGTATGGGGGAGAAAATCAAAATGTTCATTAGGAAGCTACTTTTATATTTAAAATTACATACTTCAACACAACCATTTTGATTAAGTTCACATCATTCAAGTACCCTCTTTAAAAATCCTACAAATTACTAAGAAAAGGATACGACAATACAATGGTTCACCCCAATAATTGGCTTATTCCATATCTGTGCTATAATTCATGCTACAAGAGCTATAAGAGCCATAATTAAAGGAGCACCCATTCCAGGACCTTTGGTATAACAAACTACATCTATCTCATCTGGGGAAATGCTGACACTGTAAGTGCTTCACGGACCAATCCAATTATTTTCTCACGGTGGTGTTGGGCTGTTTCCCGAGGAAGGAACCCTGAAATGACAAAATTTAAATAAAAACATATACTTTGTTGTGAAACAAAATCTGAACACAAAACCAGGAAGTAATGTGTATCATTTGCCGAGTTGGAATAAGAATTTAACTGACCATTTGACAATGCTCTTTTCTGAGAACTATAAGAGAATTGGTGTATTTACTAATTTTACTTCTTTATTCTAACTCACAAGGGGTATTACGAATCCGCTTCTCAGAAAAGTCCTGTCTGATCTTTTTGACAATTGGCCTCGAGGTTAATTCACAATTTTATATGGGGAAAAAATTACGTTTCTGCAGCGACTTCCATTCTACGAATAATCTTGATATATACGATAGGAAATTTGTAGGTAAAATATAGACAAAACAAACCTTCTCGTGGGGGAGAAATGTAAGTTTGCCGACAGTTGGCCAAAACTTCTCCATCCCTTCTTATTCCCACTCCAACTTTATTAGCACTGCCTTCCAATCCGATAGCAATAACCATCGTTAATTTATTGACATACGCTTGGTTACGCCTGAAGTAAATGCTGGAATTACTTTTCAGGGATACTATGCGCACTTCCCAACTACCGCAACCAAAACAATCAGCTTCAGCGCGCGTGGCCTCTAGCTTGGGCACACGCCACCACACGTGCTCTCTTTGGAGTCAAAGAATCGACAGCTGGAGCTCAGTTTCAGCAGTATATTACTCTCTGGTTTCAGCATACTCAGGCTGAAACAGGTGTAAAGCCTTCTACCCTGCCGCGCGCCCCGCGTGGAAATTTTGGCGTCTCTCTGATGGCTGGAAAACAGACCCGCGCAATACAGACATTTGTGCTGCACTAAATTCTTTTTCCCTTCCCATTTATTAGTCCATCAGTAGTCCAATAGTTCATTTATCATGAGTAATACTTAGTGTTTGACAGAATGAAATAAAACAATAATGCACTGTCATTGTAAATATATATAAAATGCAATGAACCTCCATTCATATCACAGGACAGGAACAAAAACTGTTTAGGAGCATTTATAAAGGAAAATTAAAAACATGAGATACTTTCATTTTTGTGTTATTAAAACAGGTCACTGGTGTAGTTCGTTTGCTATTACTAAACAGATCAATTCACAAGAAAACAGTAAAAAAATTAAATAACCCAATTTCTTCTGTTCTCCCTATACGGCAAAATAGTTCCTATCATTAAATGTGAACTTTGTGAGTGAAATTTTTGAAGTTGTATCAAAATGTCATAATAATAAATAATGATAATAAATTAATAAAGGCAGACACAGGCTTGTGCAAAAAAATCACAGAAACATAATTTAAAATTGTGTTGTAAAGTTTGATCTTTCAAATGACAACAAACTGATGTTTCTAAATTTGTCACAGATACATTAGTACTGAATAACTTAACAAGTACATCATATTAAGACTAAGACTTAGATTTAACCAATGTCTGATAAATCATTATTACAAATATCAATCACACAATATAATATAGAGACAAACTCAGTGCAAAAATATCAAGTATTTTTCAGGGTAACACAATCCACTTATATTAAAATATCATTTTACAAAATCAGTTAGTGATGTCTGGCAGTCAGGGCACATTCGCTTATATTAAAGACAAACGAATCAAACTAAAAAAAACTCAAGTCTTCTAAATAACTGATGACTTTTAAACTAAATTTGAAAATTGCACCCTTTTTATGAATTTATAATTAATAATAAGAATTTCTCCGACAAAATTAAAATCTAAATAAGACTTTAGTGCAAACAATGAAATAATTTCCAGTTAAGTACGTTACCGCTTTTTATTAATACCAAGTCATATTGACAATGGAAATGTCAATTAATAAGTATAACAATAAGCAAATAATATGAAATAAAAGAATTTCGAAATTAAAATCATAACCAGGGTACAATTTTTCCAATTTAATATTTTATTCTAGGAAACTATCTGAAAAAAAAATAAAAAAAACAACAACAAAATTTGCATGGGTACAATTAGATAACTGTGACAATATCATTTAACTCCTTTTTCATGGCAGTGCAGGAATTGTTAAGGTTTTTGACTAGTCTCACTCAAGAAAATCTCTGCAATTTTTTTCACATCAAACCAGGATTGAAACATATCTTCTGAAGAAAATGAATACAAAAGTTTTGCTTGTTCAGCATTTCAAATATTATATCCTCAAGCTTTTTTAGAGGAGCCTTCACAAAAGTGTTGAACATAGCTTTTTAAATGTCTTCTATTCAAGACGGTTAAGGAAATTCCAGTGCAGTGTCATTTTAAAGCTACCACTGCAAATACAGATGAAAAGCATGCTCTCCTTTTCATCTCAAAGGACTGGTTATTGTAAGCAATTGCCCTACAATAATATGTTCCCAAAAAGCATTATGTGAGCTCATGCTCATCTATTCATTTATTTCAGACGATTGTATCTACCACTAAATATTACACTTAATTTCCTAGAATTCACAGTTGACTTCAAAACAGTTGATTCACATGCTGGAGGGCCTTTCAGAAGGAAAATGGAAAGAAATCTACTGGAGAGTTTGTTTTAGAAAATAATCCTTTTGATGTAAATATATTGCTTGTGAATTTGCAAAGATGTCAGTACACACACTGAGACAATGGAAACATACTTACCAGGAACACCTGAATGATTACCATCTAGGCTTATTGATATAGCCAGCAGAAATAGGCAATTAACTTGCAGTACATAATGATGAAGTAACCTTTCTCCACAAAATATTACGAAGTTAACCACATTTGGTCATTTCTATATTAAATCAATTTAAATTGTTAGAAAGCTGATAAGGTGTTCTTGGCATAATTAAGTGGTGAAATACTTGAAATCAATTTTGTCAACTTCCTTGAATCGCCAATCTATAAATAATATAATAACATACCAAATAAATACTTAATAATAAGATAAAACAAACAATACAATTAATAAACGTAAGTGAATGAATTAGAAAATGAAAATCAATCCATTAATTTCTAAGACCAAACCATCTCTAGGGTCTTGTGCCTAACTGTCTCTACCATAGATGACAAACACATTTTGAATGTTTTTAGAAAACTCACACACAGACAGTGAACCTAACATCCATCTGCTCACAAATATGTGGCTTTCCTTGCAATGATTCACAAGACAACTTTCAAAACGAAACACACACTATCAACTCCCATCAATGGAGCAGCCTCATTGACAGCATACTATACCACAAATTAAATAAAATAAAAACTGAGAATGTATATAAGCCTCCCCCCACTCAGCCAGAAAGCATGAAAATTTATTTATTCCATTCTTTGGAAAAATATCACAAAAAGTAGCTCGCATTCCTCATAAGTACAAGTTGCATGTTTTCTTAACTACACAACAATCTCTCAAACACCTCTTCCCTTGCAATCATACTCACGGTAAAATCAAGAGTTAATGAATTCCACTGCCGCAATTGTGAAGTTATACATAGACCATACCAGGCAAAGCTTCAATGCCAGAGTTGAAAATCATTTACAAGTGTAAAAACAATACAAACATATCACTTTGCTACAAGTCATATCAACACAGAACACACTTTTAACCCTGTCTAAGACGTTGCAATTTTTGAGATGGAACACAGCTTCTCTCAAATTCCTTCGAATTTGGCGCCTTGTCTTGTTAAACAGGGCGTTTGATGTTCTTTGAAGGCGTTTGAGAAGAAAAGATGATACATTTTAAAGTTGGCGCGTCGGAGATAGTCTAAATTTTCTCCAAAAAGCCGCGCCATTTCTCCAAAATTTCTTCTCTGCCGACGGAACATTCATTCCTTCATGCAAGGTCCTTGGAGTCGATTATCAACTTCTTTCTATTAGTTCGGAGCGCCACCGGAAGATCGCACCAGCTGCTGGAGGGCTAAGAATTCCCGCTAAAAAAAACCCGCGCGTCGGAATCGCTCCAAACCCGTTATTTCCGAAATTGTTTAAACAATTTCGCGAATTTGCAATAACAAATTCGCGGCGTATTTTTTTTCCCGAAAGGCGCTCGTCTCCTGCGTCCGACGCAGTCGACCGCGAAGCGCTCGGACAGCTGGGAGCGGAGCGGCGAGTTTTTAAAGTTTCACCCCCCTCCCCGTTCACCCCCACCCCGATGACGCAACGCCTTTGTTCCGGCGCGAAGGTAAAAAAAAAAAAGCCAAAAATCGGGGAATCGTAGCAGAAACGCGAAACCTCGGCTACCGACGCGACCGAGGGCGCCCGACACGACGCGCTCGTCGGCGAACACGTACGACCGCTCGGTTCGACGCCCGGGGAGTGCACTTTTTTGTTTTCGTTTTCCCGCTTCGAGAAAATTCCCTCCGATACCTATCGCGATTCCGCGTCCGACCCCGCAAGCGGAAAAATTCTACGAAATTTACTTTCGCCGCAATAAAATCGCCAAAGTCGAACATTCGCCCGCCTCGTACCGCCCACGAACAACACCCCCCCGTTGCCGAAGGGTCGCTTCCTACGCAACAGGCGGCGCGGAACCCGACGCGCGTGTCGAAATTTCTCCCAGTTTGTTATTTCGAGAAATTGTTTAAACAATTTCCCGAAAACGCGACGACGATTTGTCGTCCTGCGCGAAGCGCAACTCTAGGGACGCGGTAGAATGCAATGGTGGAAACCGCACGTCGCTATCTCGATTCGTTCGACCGCTGTATTATTTCAAAGAAAGCACGCTTTGTTGTAACGGTCACGCCACGTGGTTTCCGAGGTTTTCGTATTTTCGCGTCCGAACTGCACCTCCTACGGTTTGGCACTTTAAATACTTTTCTGTTCTACCCGCGCGGGCGCGTTTTGGGAAAAATCCCCGACCCCGTCGAGGCTCCGGGTTCGAAGCCCGGGCGCGTTCCTTTCCTTTTTTCCCTCTGAAGAAGGACTCCGAAAATTCACCCCGACGCACCTCGGCGAGCTGAAAAAGAATCCGCAAACCGCTTGTTTCTATCTTTATTCGTTCGCCCGCAAAAAAATCGCAAAATACTCTGCGGAAGCCGATTTCGCGACGACCTACACGCCGCTCCGCGGCTCGGAGCGAGTCGGCACCGCCACCGATCGACAGACGAGCTTCCGCTCTATAGGATTCCGGAGTATCGAGACCCTACCCCTAAAAACCTAGGAGTTATTAGTTGTTAAAGTTGATAACTTTTATATTATTCTTTAGAGACTCAGTTTTTCGTCTCAATCGTGGCAGGGTTCTAGTGAATAGAGGTTAGTACGTTTTTCGGACGAGGAGGTCTGGCCGCGCGTCGGAATCGTGCCGTTTTCTCAAAACTTCACGTAAATGGAACGGAGAACTCGAAAAAATTATCGAAAAAATTCTAGGTCAATTGTTTATAACAATTGTTTAAACAATTTCTTTTGTTTACCGCGCGATTCGAACGCCGATTTTTTCCTAGACAGCCGGAGTGAATCCGCGTCCGACGCCGCCCGCCGCGACGAGCTGCGACGTTTTGGAGCGACGGTGGCCTATTTCGAAAAAGCGGCCACGCCCCCTTTCCGAAGGCATTTTTGCGAAATTTCTAGACGCTAGGCTTTTGCACGCAGAGACGCGAGATTCGGTTTTCTCACTATACCGAGGGCGCCCGACACGAGGGGCTGGTCGGCGGCGCCGTGCGACCCTCCGGTTCGAGCCCCGGGCAATGCAAGACAACTAAAATTCGTCGGAAAATTTCGCCGCTTCGCTCGTAAAGTCTCCTCTCGATTCCCTACACGGCGCCGCAAACCGCGTCTCCTTCGGACCGACGGATTCGGAGTTACGAGTTTCCCGCGCGTTCGCCCCCACCCCCATGACGTAGAAGCTTTGTTTCGGCGCGCAGGGGAAAAAAATTCGCCAAACATGGCCGCTCGTAGCAGAGTCGCAAAAATTCAGCTACGGACGTGACTGGCGACGCGGAATCCGACGCGCGCGTCGGAATCGCTCTAAACCCGTTATTTACCGAAATTCTTTAAACAATTTGACTAATTTGCAACAACAAAATCGCGGCGCATTTTCCCCCGGAAAAAGGCTCGTTTCCTGCGTCCGACGCCACCGACCGCGAAGCGCTCGGACCGCCGAGAACGGAGCAGCGGTATTTGAAAGTTTTACCCCTCACCTCAATGAGGCACCAAGCACGTGACCTCGGACGTCGTGGGTCTCGTGACCTGGAGCCGTGGGGCACATGGCCCGGAGCCGTGGGGCACGTGGCCCGGAGCCGTAAAGCACGTGCCCCGGAGGCGTCGGGCACATGGCCCGGAGCCGTGGGGCACGTGGCCCAGAGCCGTGGGGCACGTGCCCCGGAGCCGTGGGGCACGTGGCCCGGAGCCGTGGGGCACGTGCCCCGGAGCCGTGGGGCACGTGCCCCGGAGCCGTGGGGCACGTGCCCCGGAGCCGTGGGGCACGTAGCCCGGAGCCGTGAGGCACGTGCCCCGGAGCCGTGGGGCACGTGGCCCGGAGCCGTGGGGCACGTGCCCCGGAGCCGTGGGGCAAGTGCCCCGGGACCGTGGGGACGTGCCCCGGAGCCGTGGGGCACGTGGCCCGGAGCCGTGAAGCCTGTGCCCCGGAGCCGTGGGGCACGTGCCCCGGAGCCGTGGGGCTCATGCCCCGGAGCCGTGGGGCACGTGGCCCGGAGCCTTGGGGCACGTGGCCCGGAGCCGTGGGACACGTGCCCCGGAGCCGTGGGGCACGTGCCCCGGAGCCGTGGGGCACGTGGCCCCGAGCCGTGGGGCACGTGGCCCGGAGCCGTGGGGCACGTGCCCCGGAGCCGTGGGGCACGTGGCCCGGAGCCGTGGGGCACGTGGCCCGGAGCCGTGGGGCTCGTGGCCCGGAGCCGTGGGGCACGTGCCCCGGAGCCGTGGGGCACGTGGCCCGGAGCCGTGGGGCACGTGCCCCGGAGCCGTGGGGCACGTGCCCCGGAGCCGTGGGGCACGTGCCCCGGAGCCGTGGGGCACGTAGCCCGGAGCCGTGAGGCACGTGCCCCGGAGCCGTGGGGCACGTGGCCCGGAGCCGTGGGGCACGTGCCCCGGAGCCGTGGGGCAAGTGCCCCGGGACCGTGGGGACGTGCCCCGGAGCCGTGGGGCACGTGGCCCGGAGCCGTGGGGCACGTGGCCCGGAGCCGTGGGGCACGTGCCCCGGAGGCGTCGGAAACATGGCCCGGAGCCGTGGGGCACGTGGCCCAGAGCCGTGGGGCACGTGCCCCGGAGCCGTGGGGCACGTGGCCCGGAGCCGTGGGGCACGTGCCCCGGAGCCGTGGGGCACGTGCCCCGGAGCCGTGGGGCACGTGCCCCGGAGCCGTGGGGCACGTAGCCCGGAGCCGTGAGGCACGTGCCTCGGAGCCGTGGGGCACGTGGCCCGGAGCCGTGGGGCACGTGCCCCGGAGCCGTGGGGCAAGTGCCCCGGGACCGTGGGGACGTGCCCCGGAGCCGTGGGGCACGTGGCCCGGAGCCGTGGGGCACGTGGCCCGGAGCCGTGGGGCACGTGCCCCGGAGCCGTGGGGCACGTGCCCCGGAGCCGTGGGGCACGTGGCCCGGAGCCGTGGGGCACGTGGCCCGGAGCCGTGAGGCACGTGCCCCGGAGCCGTGGGGCACGTGGCCCGGAGCCGTGGGGCACGTGCCCCGGAGCCGTGGGGCACGTAGCCCGGAGCCGTGAGGCACGTGCCCCGGAGCCGTGGGGCACGTGGCCCGGAGCCGTGGGGCACGTGCCCCGGAGCCGTGGGGCAAGTGCCCCGGGACCGTGGGGACGTGCCCCGGAGCCGTGGGGCACGTGGCCCGGAGACGTGGGGCACGTGGCCCGGAGCCGTGGGGCACGTGCCCCGGAGCCGTGGGGCACGTGCCCCGGAGCCGTGGGGCACGTGGCCCGGAGCCGTGGGGAACGTGCCCCGGAGCCGTGGGGCACGTGGCCCGGAGCCGTGGGGCACGTGCCCCGGAGCCGTGGGGCACGTGCCCCGGAGCCGTGGGGCACGTGCCCCGGAGCCGTGGGGCACGTAGCCCGGAGCCGTGAGGCACGTGCCCCGGAGCCGTGGGGCACGTGGCCCGGAGCCGTGGGGCACGTGCCCCGGAGCCGTGGGGCAAGTGCCCCGGGACCGTGGGGACGTGCCCCGGAGCCGTGGGGCACGTGGCCCGGAGCCGTGGGGCACGTGGCCCGGAGCCGTGGGGCACGTGCCCCGGAGGCGTCGGAAACATGGCCCGGAGCCGTGGGGCACGTGGCCCGGAGCCGTGGGGCACGTGCCCCGGAGCCGTGGGGCAAGTGCCCCGGGACCGTGGGGACGTGCCCCGGAGCCGTGGGGCACGTGGCCCGGAGCCGTGGGGCACGTGGCCCGGAGCCGTGGGGCACGTGCCCCGGAGGCGTCGGAAACATGGCCCGGAGCCGTGGGGCACGTGGCCCAGAGCCGTGGGGCACGTGCCCCGGAGCCGTGGGGCACGTGGCCCGGAGCCGTGGGGCACGTGCCCCGGAGCCGTGGGGCACGTAGCCCGGAGCCGTGAGGCACGTGCCCCGGAGCCGTGGGGCACGTGGCCCGGAGCCGTGGGGCACGTGCCCCGGAGCCGTGGGGCAAGTGTCCCGGGACCGTGGGGACGTGCCCCGGAGCCGTGGGGCACGTGGCTCGGAGCCGTGGGGCACGTGGCCCGGAGCCGTGGGGCACGTGCCCCGGAGGCGTCGGGCACATGGCCCGGAGCCGTGGGGCACGTGGCCCAGAGCCGTGGGGCACGTGCCCCGGAGCCGTGGGGCACGTGGCCCGGAGCCTTGGGGCACGTGCCCCGGAGCCGTGGGGCACGTGCCCCGGAGCCGTGGGGCACGTGCCCCGGAGCCGTGGGGCACGTGCCCCGGAGCCGTGGGGCACGTAGCCCGGAGCCGTGAGGCACGTGCCCCGGAGCCGTGGGGCACGTGGCCCGGAGCCGTGGGGCACGTGCCCCGGAGCCGTGGGGCAAGTGCCCCGGGACCGTGGGGACGTGCCCCGGAGCCGTGGGGCACGTGGCCCGGAGCCGTGGGGCACGTGGCCCGGAGTCGTGGGGCACGTGCCCCGGAGCCGTGGGGCACGTGCCTCGTAGACGTGGGGAACGTGCCCCGGAGCCGTGGGGCACGTGGCCCGGAGACGTGGGGAACGTGCCCCGGAGCCGTGGGGCACGTGCCCCGGAGCCGTGGGGCACGTGCCCCGGAGTCGTGGGGCACGTGCCCTGGAGCCGTGGGGCACGTGGCCCGGAGCCGTGAGGCACGTGCCCCGGAGCCGTGGGGCACGTGCCCCGGAGCCGTGGGGCACGTGGCCCGGAGCCGTGGGGCACGTGCCCCGGAGCCGTGGGGCACGTTCCCCGGAGCCGTGGGGCACGTGGCCCGGAGCCGTGGGGCACGTGCCCCGGAGCCGTGGGGCACGTGGCCCGGAGCCGTGGGGCACGTGGCCCGGAGCCGTGGGGCACGTGCCCCGGAGCCGTGGGGCACGTGCCCCGGAGCCGTAGGGCACGTGCCTCGTAGACGTGGGGCACGTGCCCCGGAGCCGTGGGGCACGTGGCACGGAGCCGTGGGGCACGTGCCCCGGAGCCGTGGGGCACGTGCCCCGGAGCCGTGGGGCACGTGCCCCGGAGCCGTGGGGAACGTGCCTCGTAGACGTGGGGCACGTGCCCCGGAGCCGTGGGGCACGTGCCCCGGAGCCGTGGGGCACGTGGCCCGGAGCCGTGGGGCACGTGCCCCGGAGCCGTGGGGCACGTGGCCCGGAGCCGTGGGGCACGTGGCCCGGAGCCGTGGGGCACGTGCCCCGGAGCCGTGGGGCACGTGCCCCGAGCCGTAGGGCACGTGCCCTGGAGCCGTGGGGCACGTGGCCCGGAGCCGTGAGGCACGTGTCCGGAGCCGTGGGGCACGTGGCCCGGAGCCGTGGGGCACGTGACCCGGAGCCGTGGGGCACGTACCCCGGAGCCGTGGGGCACGTGGCCCGGAGCCGTCGGGCACGTGCCCCGTAGCCGTGCGGCACGTGCCCCGGAGCCGTGGGGCACGTGCCTCGTAGACGTGGGGAACGTGCCCCGGAGCCGTGGGGCACGTGGCCCGGAGCCGTGGGGCACGTGCCCCGGAGCCGTGGGGCACGTGCCCCGGAGCCGTGGGGCACGTGCCCCGGAGCCGTGGGTCACGTGCCCCGGAGCCGTGGGGCACGTGCCCCGGAGCCGTGGGGCACGTGGCCCGGAGCCGTGAGGCACGTGCCCCGGAGCCGTGGGGCACGTGGCCCGGAGCCGTGGGGCACATGACCCCGGAGCCGTGGGGCACGTGCCCCGGAGCCGTGGGGCACGTGGCCCGGAGCCGTGGGGCACGTGGCCCGGAGCAGTGGGGCACGTGCCCCGGAGCCGTGGGGCACCTGCCCCGGAGCCGTGGGGCACGTGGCCCCGAGCCGTGGGGCACGTGGCCCGAAACCGTGGGGCACGTGCCCCGGAGCCATGGGGCACGTGCCCCGGAGCCCTGGGGCACGTGGCCCGGAGCCGTAGGCATGTGCCCCGGAGCCGTGGGGCACGTGGCCCAGAGCCATGAGGCACGTGCCCCGGAGCCGTGGGGCACGTGCCCCGGAGCCGTGGGGCTCATGCCCCGGAGCCGTGGGGCACGTGGCCCGGAGCCTTGGGGCACGTGGCCCGGAGCCGTGGGACACGTGCCCCGGAGCCGTGGGGCACGTGCCCCGGAGCCGTTGGGCACGTGGCCCCGAGCCGTGGGGCACGTGGCCCGGAGCCGTGGGGCACGTGCCCCGGAGCCGTGGGGCACGTGGCCCGGAGCCGTGGGGTACGTGGCCCGGAGCCGTGGGGCTCGTGGCCCGGAGCCGTGGGGCACGTGCCCCGGAGCCGTGGGGCACGTGGCCCGGAGCCGTGGGGCACGTGCCCCGGAGCCGTGGGGCACGTGCCCCGGAGCCGTGGGGCACGTGCCCCGGAGCCGTGGGGCACGTAGCCCGGAGCCGTGAGGCACGTGCCCCGGAGCCGTGGGGCACGTGGCCCGGAGCCGTGGGGCACGTGCCCCGGAGCCGTGGGGCAAGTGCCCCGGGACCGTGGGGACGTGCCCCGGAGCCGTGGGGCACGTGGCCCGGAGCCGTGGGGCACGTGGCCCAGAGCCGTGGGGCACGTGCCCCGGAGGCGTCGGGCACATGACCCGGAGCCGTGGGGCACGTGGCCCAGAGCCGTGGGGCACGTGCCCCGGAGCCGTGGGGCACGTGGCCCGGAGCCGTGGGGCACGTGCCCCGGAGCCGTGGGGCACGTGCCCCGGAGCCGTGGGGCACGTGCCCCGGAGCCGTGGGGCACGTAGCCCGGAGCCGTGAGGCACGTGCCCCGGAGCCGTGGGGCACGTGGCCCGGAGCCGTGGGGCACGTGCCCCGGAGCCGTGGGGCAAGTGCCCCGGGACCGTGGGGACGTGCCCCGGAGCCGTGGGGCACGTGGCCCGGAGCCGTGGGGCACGTGGCCCGGAGCCGTGGGGCACGTGCCCCGGAGCCGTGGGGCACGTGCCTCGTAGACGTGGGGAACGTGCCCCGGAGCCGTGGGGCACGTGGCCCGGAGACGTGGGGAACGTGCCCCGGAGCCGTGGGGCACGTGCCCCGGAGCCGTGGGGCACGTGCCCCGGAGACGTGGGGCACGTGCCCTGGAGCCGTGGGGCACGTGGCCCGGAGCCGTGAGGCACGTGCCCCGGAGCCGTGGGGCACGTGCCCCGGAGCCGTGGGGCACGTGGCCCGGAGCCGTGGGGCACGTGCCCCGGAGCCGTGGGGCACGTGCCCCGGAGCCGTGGGGCACGTGGCCCGGAGCCGTGGGGCACGTGCCCCGGAGCCGTGGGGCACGTGGCCCGGAGCCGTGGGGCACGTGGCCCGGAGCCGTGGGGCACGTGCCCCGGAGCCGTGGGGCACGTGCCCCGGAGCCGTAGGGCACGTGCCTCGTAGACGGGGGGCACGTGCCCCGGAGCCGTGGGGCACGTGGCACGGAGCCGTGGGGCACGTGCCCCGGAGCCGTGGGGCACGTGCCCCGGAGCCGTGGGGCACGTGCCCCGGAGCCGTGGGGAACGTGCCTCGTAGACGTTGGGCACGTGCCCCGGAGCCGTGGGGCACGTGCCCCGGAGCCGTAGGGCACGTGGCCCGGAGCCGTAAGGGAACGTGCCCCGGAGCCGTGGGGCACGTGGCCCGGAGCCGTGGGGCACGTGCCCCGGAGCCGTGGGGCAAGTGCCCCGGAGACGAGGAGCACGTGCCCCGGAGCCGTGGGGCACGTGGCCCGGAGCCGTGGGGCACGTGGCCCGGAGCCGTGGGGCACGTGCCCCGGAGCCGTGGGGCACGTGCCCCGGAGCCGTGGGGCACGTGGCCCGGAGCCGTGGGGCACGTGCCCCGGAGACGTGGGGCACGTGCCCTGGAGCCGTGGGGCACGTGGCCCGGAGCCGTGAGGCACGTGCCCCGGAGCCGTGGGGCACGTGGCCCGGAGCCGTGGGGCACGTGCCCCGGAGCCGTGGGGCACGTACCCCGGAGCCGTGGGGCACGTGGCCCGGAGCCGTGGGGCACGTGCCCCGTAGCCGTGGGGCACGTGCACCGGAGCCGTGGGGCACGTGCCTCGTAGACGTGGGGAACGTGCCCCGGAGCCGTGGGGCACGTGGCCCGGAGCCGTGGGGCACGTGCCCCGGAGCCGTGGGGCACGTGCCCCGGAGCCGTGGGGCACGTGCCCCGGAGCCGTGGGGCACGTGCCCCGGAGCCGTGGGGCACGTGCCCCGGAGCCGTGGGGCACGTGGCCCGGAGCCGTGAGGCACGTGCCCCGGAGCCGTGGGGCACGTGCCCCGGAGCCGTGGGGCACGTGCCCCGGAGCCGTGGGGCACGTGCCCCGGAGCCGTGGGGCACGTGCCCCGGAGCCGTGGGGCACGTGGCCCGGAGCCGTGAGGCACGTGCCCCGGAGCCGTGGGGCACGTGGCCCGGAGCCGTGGGGCACATGACCCCGGAGCCGTGGGGCAAGTGCCCCGGAGCCGTGGGGCACGTGCCCCGGAGCCGTGGGGCACGTGGCCCGGAGCCGAGGGGCACGTGGCCCGGAGCCGTGGGGCACGTGCCCCGGAGCCGTGGGGCACCTGCCCCGGAGCCGTGGGGCACGTGGCCCCGAGCCGTGGGGCACGTGGCCCGAAACCGTGGGGCACGTGCCCCGGAGCCATGGGGCACGTGCCCCGGAGCCCTGGGGCACGTGGCCCGGAGCCGTAGGCATGTGCCCCGGAGCCGTGGGGCACGTGGCCCAGAGCCATGAGGCACGTGCCCCGGAGCCGTGGGGCACGTGCCCCGGAGCCGTGGGGCTCATGCCCCGGAGCCGTGGGGCACGTGGCCCGGAGCCTTGGGGCACGTGGCCCGGAGCCGTGGGACACGTGCCCCGGAGCCGTGGGGCACGTGCCCCGGAGCCGTTGGGCACGTGGCCCCGAGCCGTGGGGCACGTGGCCCGGAGCCGTGGGGCACGTGCCCCGGAGCCGTGGGGCACGTGGCCCGGAGCCGTGGGGTACGTGGCCCGGAGCCGTGGGGCTCGTGGCCCGGAGCCGTGGGGCACGTGCCCCGGAGCCGTGGGGCACGTGGCCCGGAGCCGTGGGGCACGTGCCCCGGAGCCGTGGGGCACGTGCCCCGGAGCCGTGGGGCACGTGCCCCGGAGCCGTGGGGCACGTAGCCCGGAGCCGTGAGGCACGTGCCCCGGAGCCGTGGGGCACGTGGCCCGGAGCCGTGGGGCACGTGCCCCGGAGCCGTGGGGCAAGTGCCCCGGGACCGTGGGGACGTGCCCCGGAGCCGTGGGGCACGTGGCTCGGAGCCGTGGGGCACGTGGCCCGGAGCCGTGGGGCACGTGCCCCGGAGGCGTCGGGCACATGGCCCGGAGCCGTGGGGCACGTGGCCCAGAGCCGTGGGGCACGTGCCCCGGAGCCGTGGGGCACGTGGCCCGGAGCCGTGGGGCACGTGCCCCGGAGCCGTGGGGCACGTGCCCCGGAGCCGTGGGGCACGTGCCCCGGAGCCGTGGGGCACGTGCCCCGGAGCCGTGGGGCACGTAGCCCGGAGCCGTGAGGCACGTGCCCCGGAGCCGTGGGGCACGTGGCCCGGAGCCGTGGGGCACGTGCCCCGGAGCCGTGGGGCAAGTGCCCCGGGACCGTGGGGACGTGCCCCGGAGCCGTGGGGCACGTGGCCCGGAGCCGTGGGGCACGTGGCCCGGAGTCGTGGGGCACGTGCCCCGGAGCCGTGGGGCACGTGCCTCGTAGACGTGGGGAACGTGCCCCGGAGCCGTGGGGCACGTGGCCCGGAGACGTGGGGAACGTGCCCCGGAGCCGTGGGGCACGTGCCCCGGAGCCGTGGGGCACGTGCCCCGGAGTCGTGGGGCACGTGCCCTGGAGCCGTGGGGCACGTGGCCCGGAGCCGTGAGGCACGTGCCCCGGAGCCGTGGGGCACGTGCCCCGGAGCCGTGGGGCACGTGGCCCGGAGCCGTGGGGCACGTGCCCCGGAGCCGTGGGGCACGTTCCCCGGAGCCGTGGGGGCACGTGGCCCGGAGCCGTGGGGCACGTGCCCCGGAGCCGTGGGGCACGTGGCCCGGAGCCGTGGGGCACGTGGCCCGGAGCCGTGGGGCACGTGCCCCGGAGCCGTGGGGCACGTGCCCCGGAGCCGTAGGGCACGTGCCTCGTAGACGTGGGGCACGTGCCCCGGAGCCGTGGGGCACGTGGCACGGAGCCGTGGGGCACGTGCCCCGGAGCCGTGGGGCACGTGCCCCGGAGCCGTGGGGCACGTGCCCCGGAGCCGTGGGGAACGTGCCTCGTAGACGTGGGGCACGTGCCCCGGAGCCGTGGGGCACGTGCCCCGGAGCCGTGGGGCACGTGGCCCGGAGCCGTGGGGCACGTGCCCCGGAGCCGTGGGGCAAGTGCCCCGGAGACGAGGAGCACGTGCCCCGGAGCCGTGGGGCACGTGCCCCGGAGCCGTGGGGCACGTGCCCCGGAGCCGTGGGGCACGTGCCCCGGAGCCGTGGGGCACGTGGCACGGAGCCGTGGGGCACGTGCCCCGTAGCCGTGGGGCACGTTCCCTGGAGCCGTGGGGCACGTGCCTCGTAGACGTGGGGAACGTGCCCCGGAGCCGTGGGGCACGTGGCCCGGAGACGTGGGGAACGTGCCCCGGAGCCGTGGGGCACGTGCCCCGGAGCCGTGGGGCACGTGCCCCGGAGACGTGGGGCACGTGCCCTGGAGCCGTGGGGCACGTGGCCCGGAGCCGTGAGGCACGTGCCCCGGAGCCGTGGGGCACGTGGCCCGGAGCCGTGGGGCACGTAGCCCGGAGCCGTGGGGCACGTGCCCCGGAGCCGTGGGGCACGTGCCCCGGAGCCGTGGGGCACGTGCCCCGGAGCCGTGGGGCACGTGGCCCGGAGCCGTGGGGCACGTGCCCGGAGCCGTGGGGCAAGTGCCCCGGAGCCGTGGGGCACGTGCCCCGGAGCCGTGGGGCACGTGGCCCGGAGCCGTGGGGCACGTGGCCTGGAGCCGTGGGGCACGTGCCCCGGAGCCGTGGGGCACGTGCCCCGGAGCCGTGGGGCACGTGGCCCCGAGCCGTGGGGCACGTGGCCCGAAACCGTTGGGCACGTGCCCCGGAGCCATGAGGCACGTGCCCCGGAGCCCTGGGGCACGTGGCCCGGAGCCGTGGGGCATGTGCCCCGGAGCCGTCGGGCACGTGGCCCAGAGCCATGAGGCACGTGCCCCGGAGCCGTGGAGCACGTGCCCCGGAGCCGTGGGGCTCATGCCCCGGAGCCGTGGGGCACGTGGCCCGGAGTCTTGAGGCACGTGGCCCGGAGCCGTGGGACACGTGCCCCGGAGCCGTGGGGCACGTGCCCCGGAGCCGTGGGGCACGTGGCCCCGAGCCGTGGGGCACGTGGCCCGGAGCCGTGGGGCACGTGCCCCGGAGCCGTGGGGCACGTGGCCCGGAGCCGTGGGGCACGTGGCCCGGAGCCGTGGGGCTCGTGGCCCGGAGCCGTGGGGCACGTGCCCCGGAGCCGTGGGGCACGTGGCCCGGAGCCGTGGGGCACGTGCCCCGGAGCCGTGGGGCAAGTGCCCCGGGACCGTGGGGACGTGCCCCGGAGCCGTGGGGCACGTGCCCCGGAGCCGTGGGGCACGTGCCCCGGAGCCGTGGGGCACGTGCCCCGGAGCCGTGGGGCACGTAGCCCGGAGCCGTGAGGCACGTGCCCCGGAGCCGTGGGGCACGTGGCCCGGAGCCGTGGGGCACGTGCCCCGGAGCCGTGGGGCAAGTGCCCCGGGACCGTGGGGACGTGCCCCGGAGCCGTGGGGCACGTGGCCCGGAGCCGTGGGGCACGTGGCCCGGAGCCGTGGGGCACCTGCCCCGGAGGCGTCGGGCACATGGCCCGGAGCCGTGGGGCACGTGGCCCAGAGCCGTGGGAAGCGTGCCCCGGAGCCGTGGAGCACGTGGCCCGGAGCCGTGGGGCACGTGCCCCGGAGCCGTGGGGCACGTGCCCCGGAGCCGTGGGGCACGTGCCCCGGAGCCGTGGGGCACGTAGCCCGGAGCCGTGAGGCACGTGCCCCGGAGCCGTGGGGCACGTGGCCCGGAGCCGTGGGGCACGTGCCCCGGAGCCGTGGGGCTCGTGGCCCGGAGCCGTGGGGCACGTGCCCCGGAGCCGTGGGGCACGTGGCCCGGAGCCGTGGGGCACGTGCCCAGGAGCCGTGGGGCACGTGCCCCGGAGCCGTGGGGCACGTGCCCCGGAGCCGTGGGGCACGTAGCCCGGAGCCGTGAGGCACGTGCCCCGGAGCCGTGGGGCACGTGGCCCGGAGCCGTGGGGCACGTGCCCCGGAGCCGTGGGGCAAGTGCCCCGGGACCGTGGGGACGTGCCCCGGAGCCGTGGGGCACGTGGCCCGGAGCCGTGGGGCACGTGGCCCGGAGCCGTGGGGCACGTGCCCCGGAGGCGTCGGGCACATGGCCCGGAGCCGTGGGGCACGTGGCCCAGAGCCGTGGGGAGCGTGCCCCGGAGCCGTGGGGCACGTGGCCCGGAGCCGTGGGGCACGTGCCCCGGAGCCGTGGGGCACGTGCCCCGGAGCCGTGGGGCACGTGCCCCGGAGCCGTGGGGCACGTAGCCCGGAGCCGTGAGGCACGTGCCCCGGAGCCGTGGGGCACGTGGCCCGGAGCCGTGGGGCACGTGCCCCGGAGCCGTGGGGCAAGTGCCCCGGGACCGTGGGGACGTGCCCCGGAGCCGTGGGGCACGTGGCCCGGAGCCGTGGGGCACGTGGCCCGCAGCCGTGGGGCACGTGCCCCGGAGCCGTGGGGCACGTGCCCCGGAGCGGTGGGGCACGTGGCCCGGAGCCGTGGGGCACGTGGCCCGGAGCCGTGAGGCACGTGCCCCGGAGCCGTGGGGCACGTGGCCCGGAGCCGTGGGGCACGTGCCCCGGAGCCGTGGGGCACGTGCCCCGGAGCCGTAGGGCACGTGCCTCGTAGACGTGGGGCACGTGCCCCGGAGCCGTGGGGCACGTGGCACGGAGCCGTGGGGCACGTGCCCCGGAGCCGTGGGGCACGTGCCCCGGAGCCGTGGGGCACGTGGCCCCGAGCCGTGGGGCACGTGGCCCGAAACCGTGGGGCACGTGCCCCGGAGCCATGGGGCACGTGCCCAGGAGCCCTGGGGAACGTGGCCCGGAGCCGTGGGGCATGTGCCCCGGAGCCGTGGGGCACGTGGCCCAGAGCCATGAGGCACGTGCCCCGGAGCCGTGGGGCACGTGCCCCGGAGCCGTGGGGCTCATGCCCCGGAGCCGTGGGGCACGTGGCCCGGAGCCTTGGGGCACGTGGCCCGAAACCGTGGGACACGTGCCCCGGAGCCGTGGGGCACGTGCCCCGGAGCCGTGGGGCACGTGGCCCCGAGCCGTGGGGCACGTGGCCCGGAGCCGTGGGGCACGTGCCCCGGAGCCGTGGGGCACGTGGCCCGGAGCCGTGGGGCATGTGGCCCGGAGCCGTGGGGCACGTTGCCCGGAGCCGTGGGGCACGTGGCCCGGAGCCGTGGGGCACTTGCCCCGGAGCCGTGGGGCACGTGCCCCGGAGCCGTGGGGCACGTGGCCCCGAGCCGTGGGGCACGTGGCCCGAAACCGTGGGGCATGTGCCCCGGAGCCATGGGGCACGTGCCCCGGAGCCCTGGGGCACGTGGCCCGGAGCCGTGGGGCATGTGCCCCGGAGCCGTGGGGCACGTGGCCCAGAGCCGTGAGGCACGTGCCCCGGAGCCGTGGGGCACGTGCCCCGGAGCCGTGGGGCTCATGCCCCGGAGCCGTGGGGCACGTGGCCCGGAGCCTTGGGGCACTTGGCCAGGAGCCGTGGGACACGTGCCCCGGAGCCGTGGGGCACGTGCCCCGGAGCCGTGGGGCACGTGGCCCCGAGCCGTGGGGCACGTGCCCCGGAGCCGTGGGGCACGTGCCCCGGAGCCGTGGGGCACGTGCCCCGGAGCCGTGGGGCACGTGCCCCGGAGCCGTGGGGCACGTGCCCCGGAGCCGTAGGGCACGTGGCCCGGAGCCGTGAGGCACGTGCCCCGGAGCCGTGGGGCACGTGGCCCGGAGCCGTGGGGCACGTGCCCCGGAGCCGTGGGGCAAGTGCCCCGGAGACGTGGAGCACGTGCCCCGGAGCCGTGGGGCACGTGGCCCGGAGCCGTGGGGAACGTGCCTCGTAGACGTGGGGCACGTGCCCCGGAGCCGTGGGGCACGTGCCCCGGAGCCGTGGGGCACGTGGCCCGGAGCCGTGGGGCACGTGCCCCGGAGCCGTGGGGCACGTGCCCCGGAGCCGTGGGGCACGTGCCTCGTAGACGTGGGGAACGTGCCCCGGAGCCGTGGGGCACGTGGCCCGGAGACGTGGGGAACGTGCCCCGGAGCCGTGGGGCACGTGCCCCGGAGCCGTGGGGCACGTGCCCCGGAGACGTGGGGCACGTGCCCTGGAGCCGTGGGGCACGTGGCCCGGAGCCGTGAGGCACGTGCCCCGGAGCCGTGGGGCACGTGCCCCGGAGCCGTGGGGCACGTGGCCCGGAGCCGTGGGGCACGTGCCCCGGAGCCGTGGGGCACGTGCCCCGGAGCCGTGGGGCACGTGGCCCGGAGCCGTGGGGCACGTGCCCCGGAGCCGTGGGGCACGTGGCCCGGAGCCGTGGGGCACGTGGCCCGGAGCCGTGGGGCACGTGCCCCGGAGCCGTGGGGCACGTGCCCCGGAGCCGTAGGGCACGTGCCTCGTAGACGTGGGGCACGTGCCCCGGAGCCGTGGGGCACGTGGCACGGAGCCGTGGGGCACGTGCCCCGGAGCCGTGGGGCACGTACCCCGGAGCCGTGGGGCACGTGCCTCGTAGACGTGGGGCACGTGCCCCGGAGCCGTGGGGCACGTGCCCCGGAGCCGTAGGGCACGTGGCCCGGAGCCGTGAGGCACGTGCCCCGGAGCCGTGGGGCACGTGGCCCGGAGCCGTGGGGCACGTGCCCCGGAGCCGTGGGGCAAGTGCCCCGGAGACGAGGAGCACGTGCCCCGGAGCCGTGGGGCACGTGGCCCGGAGCCGTGGGGCACGTGGCCCGGAGCCGTGGGGCACGTGCCCCGGAGCCGTGGGGCACGTGCCCCGGAGCCGTGGGGCACGTGCCCCGGAGCCGTGGGGCACGTGGCCCGGAGCCGTGGGGCACGTGCCCCGGAGACGTGGGGCACGTGCCCTGGAGCCGTGGGGCACGTGGCCCGGAGCCGTGAGGCACGTGCCCCGGAGCCGTGGGGCACGTGGCCCGGAGCCGTGGTGCACGTGCCCCGGAGCCGTGGGGCACGTACCCCGGAGCCGTGGGGCACGTGGCCCGGAGCCGTGGGGCACGTGCCCCGTAGCCGTGGGGCACGTGCCCCGGAGCCGTGGGGCACGTGCCTCGTAGACGTGGGGAACGTGCCCCGGAGCCGTGGGGCACGTGGCCCGGAGCCGTGGGGCACGTGCCCCGGAGCCGTGGGGCACGTGCCCCGGAGCCGTGGGGCACGTGCCCCGGAGCCGTGGGGCACGTGCCCCGGAGCCGTGGGGCACGTGCCCCGGAGCCGTGGGGCACGTGGCCCGGAGCCGTGAGGCACGTGCCCCGGAGCCGTGGGGCACGTGGCCCGGAGCCGTGGGGCACATGACCCCGGAGCCGTGGGGCAAGTGCCCCGGAGCCGTGGGGCACGTGCCCCGGAGCCGTGGGGCACGTGGCCCGGAGCCGTGGGGCACGTGGCCCGGAGCCGTGGGGCACGTGCCCCGGAGCCGTGGGGCACCTGCCCCGGAGCCGTGGGGCACGTGGCCCCGAGCCGTGGGGCACGTGGCCCGAAACCGTGGGGCACGTACCCCGGAGCCATGGGGCACGTGCCCCGGAGCCCTGGGGCACGTGGCCCGGAGCCGTAGGCATGTGCCCCGGAGCCGTGGGGCACGTGGCCCAGAGCCATGAGGCACGTGCCCCGGAGCCGTGGGGCACGTGGCCCGGAGCCTTGGGGCACGTGGCCCGGAGCCGTGGGACACGTGCCCCGGAGCCGTGGGGCACGTGCCCCGGAGCCGTTGGGCACGTGGCCCCGAGCCGTGGGGCACGTGGCCCGGAGCCGTGGGGCACGTGCCCCGGAGCCGTGGGGCACGTGGCCCGGAGCCGTGGGGTACGTGGCCCGGAGCCGTGGGGCTCGTGGCCCGGAGCCGTGGGGCACGTGCCCCGGAGCCGTGGGGCACGTGGCCCGGAGCCGTGGGGCACGTGCCCCGGAGCTGTGGGGCACGTGCCCCGGAGCCGTGGGGCACGTGCCCCGGAGCCGTGGGGCACGTAGCCCGGAGCCGTGAGGCACGTGCCCCGGAGCCGTTGGGCACGTGGCCCGGAGCCGTGGGGCACGTGCCCCGGAGCCGTGGGGCAAGTGCCCCGGGACCGTGGGGACGTGCCCCGGAGCCGTGGGGCACGTGGCCCGGAGCCGTGGGGCACGTGGCCCGGAGCCGTGGGGCACGTGCCCCGGAGGCGTCGGGCACATGGCCCGGAGCCGTGGGGCACGTGGCCCAGAGCCGTGGGGCACGTGCCCCGGAGCCGTGGGGCACGTGGCCCGGAGCCGTGGGGCACGTGCCCCGGAGCCGTGGGGCACGTGCCCCGGAGCCGTGGGGCACGTGCCCCGGAGCCGTGGGGCACGTAGCCCGGAGCCGTGAGGCACGTGCCCCGGAGCCGTGGGGCACGTGGCCCGGAGCCGTGGGGAACGTGCCCCGGAGCCGTGGGGCAAGTGCCCCGGGACCGTGGGGACGTGCCCCGGAGCCGTGGGGCACGTGGCCCGGAGCCGTGGGGCACGTGGCCCGGAGCCGTGGGGCACGTGCCCCGGAGCCGTGGGGCACGTAGCCCGGAGCCGTGAGGCACGTGCCCTGGAGCCGTGGGGCACGTGGCCCGGAGCCGTGGGGCACGTGCCCCGGAGCCGTGGGGCAAGTGCCCCGGGACCGTGGGGACGTGCCCCGGAGCCGTGGGGCACGTGGCCCGGAGCCGTGGGGCACGTGGCCCAGAGCCGTGGGGCACGTGCCCCGGAGGCGTCGGGCACATGGCCCGGAGCCGTGGGGCACGTGGCCCAGAGCCGTGGGGCACGTGCCCCGGAGCCGTGGGGCACGTGGCCCGGAGCCGTGGGGCACGCGCCCCGGAGCCGTGGGGCACGTGCCCCGGAGCCGTGGGGCACGTGCCCCGGAGCCGTGGGGCACGTAGCCCGGAGCCGTGAGGCACGTGCCCCGGAGCCGTGGGGCACGTGGCCCGGAGCCGTGGGGCACGTGCCCCGGAGCCGTGGGGCAAGTGCCCCGGGACCGTGGGGACGTGCCCCGGAGCCGTGGGGCAAGTGGCCCGGAGCCGTGGGGCACGTGGCCCGGAGCCGTGGGGCACGTGCCCCGGAGCCGTGGGGCACGTGCCTCGTAGACGTGGGGAACGTGCCCCGGAGCCGTGGGGCACGTGGCCCGGAGACGTGGGGAACGTGCCCCGGAGCCGTGGGGCACGTGCCCCGGAGCCGTGGGGCACGTGCCCCGGAGACGTGGGGCACGTGCCCTGGAGCCGTGGGGCACGTGGCCCGGAGCCGTGAGGCACGTGCCCCGGAGCCGTGGGGCACGTGCCCCGGAGCCGTGGGGCACGTGGCCCGGAGCCGTGGGGCACGTGCCCCGGAGCCGTGGGGCACGTGCCCCGGAGCCGTGGGGCACGTGGCCCGGAGCCGTGGGGCACGTGCCCCGGAGCCGTGGGGCACGTGGCCCGGAGCCGTGGGGCACGTGGCCCGGAGCCGTGGGGCACGTGCCCCGGAGCCGTGGGGCACGTGCCCCGGAGCCGTAGGGCACGTGCCTCGTAGACGTGGGGCACGTGCCCCGGAGCCGTGGGGCACGTGGCACGGAGCCGTGGGGCACGTGCCCCGGAGCCGTGGGGCACGTGCCCCGGAGCCGTGGGGCACGTGCCCCGGAGCCGTGGGGCACGTGCCCCGGAGCCGTGGGGAACGTGCCTCGTAGACGTGGGGCACGTGCCCCGGAGCCGTGGGGCACGTGCCCCGGAGCCGTAGGGCACGTGGCCCGGAGCCGTAAGGGAACGTGCCCCGGAGCCGTGGGGCACGTGGCCCGGAGCCGTGGGGCACGTGCCCGGAGCCGTGGGGCAAGTGCCCCGGAGACGAGGAGCACGTGCCCCGGAGCCGTGGGGCACGTGCCCCGGAGCCGTGGGGCACGTGCCCCGGAGCCGTGGGGCACGTGGCCCGGAGCCGTGGGGCACGTGCCCCGGAGACGTGGGGCACGTGCCCTGGAGCCGTGGGGCACGTGGCCCGGAGCCGTGAGGCACGTGCCCCGGAGCCGTGGGGCACGTGGCCCGGAGCCGTGGGGCACGTGCCCCGGAGCCGTGGGGCACGTACCCCGGAGCCGTGGGGCACGTGGCCCGGAGCCGTGGGGCACGTGCCCCGTAGCCGTGGGGCACGTGCCCCGGAGCCGTGGGGCACGTGCCTCGTAGACGTGGGGAACGTGCCCCGGAGCCGTGGGGCACGTGGCCCGGAGCCGTGGGGCACGTGCCCCGGAGCCGTGGGGCACGTGCCCGGAGCCGTGGGGCACGTGCCCCGGAGCCGTGGGGCACGTGCCCCGGAGCCGTGGGGCACGTGCCCCGGAGCCGTGGGGCACGTGGCCCGGAGCCGTGAGGCACGTGCCCCGGAGCCGTGGGGCACGTGGCCCGGAGCCGTGGGGCACATGACCCCGGAGCCGTGGGGCAAGTGCCCCGGAGCCGTGGGGCACGTGCCCCGGAGCCGTGGGGCACGTGGCCCGGAGCCGTGGGGCACGTGGCCCGGAGCCGTGGGGCACGTGCCCCGGAGCCGTGGGGCACCTGCCCCGGAGCCGTGGGGCACGTGGCCCCGAGCCGTGGGGCACGTGGCCCGAAACCGTGGGGCACGTGCCCGGAGCCATGGGGCACGTGCCCCGGAGCCCTGGGCACGTGGCCCGGAGCCGTAGGCATGTGCCCCGGAGCCGTGGGGCACGTGGCCCAGAGCCATGAGGCACGTGCCCCGGAGCCGTGGGGCACGTGCCCCGGAGCCGTGGGGCTCATGCCCCGGAGCCGTGGGGCACGTGGCCCGGAGCCTTGGGGCACGTGGCCCGGAGCCGTGGGACACGTGCCCCGGAGCCGTGGGGCACGTGCCCCGGAGCCGTTGGGCACGTGGCCCCGAGCCGTGGGGCACGTGGCCCGGAGCCGTGGGGCACGTGCCCCGGAGCCGTGGGGCACGTGGCCCGGAGCCGTGGGGTACGTGGCCCGGAGCCGTGGGGCTCGTGGCCCGGAGCCGTGGGGCACGTGCCCCGGAGCCGTGGGGCACGTGGCCCGGAGCCGTGGGGCACGTGCCCCGGAGCCGTGGGGCACGTGCCCCGGAGCCGTGGGGCACGTGCCCCGGAGCCGTGGGGCACGTAGCCCGGAGCCGTGAGGCACGTGCCCCGGAGCCGTGGGGCACGTGGCCCGGAGCCGTGGGGCACGTGCCCCGAGCCGTGGGGCAAGTGCCCCGGGACCGTGGGGACGTGCCCCGGAGCCGTGGGGCACGTGGCTCGGAGCCGTGGGGCACGTGGCCCGGAGCCGTGGGGCACGTGCCCCGGAGGCGTCGGGCACATGGCCCGGAGCCGTGGGGCACGTGGCCCAGAGCCGTGGGGCACGTGCCCCGGAGCCGTGGGGCACGTGGCCCGGAGCCGTGGGGCACGTGCCCCGGAGCCGTGGGGCACGTGCCCCGGAGCCGTGGGGCACGTGCCCCGGAGCCGTGGGGCACGTGCCCCGGAGCCGTGGGGCACGTAGCCCGGAGCCGTGAGGCACGTGCCCCGGAGCCGTGGGGCACGTGGCCCGGAGCCCGTGGGGCACGTGCCCCGGAGCCGTGGGGCAAGTGCCCCGGGACCGTGGGGACGTGCCCCGGAGCCGTGGGGCACGTGGCCCGGAGCCGTGGGGCACGTGCCCGGAGTCGTGGGGCACGTGCCCCGGAGCCGTGGGGCACGTGTCTCGTAGACGTGGGGAACGTGCCCCGGAGCCGTGGGGCACGTGGCCCGGAGACGTGGGGAACGTGCCCCGGAGCGTGGGGCACGTGCCCCGGAGCCGTGGGGCACGTGCCCCGGAGTCGTGGGGCACGTGCCCTGGAGCCGTGGGGCACGTGGCCCGGAGCCGTGAGGCACGTGCCCCGGAGCCGTGGGGCACGTGCCCCGGAGCCGTGGGGCACGTGGCCCGGAGCCGTGGGGCACGTGCCCCGGAGCCGTGGGGCACGTTCCCCGGAGCCGTGGGGCACGTGGCCCGGAGCCGTGGGGCACGTGCCCCGGAGCCGTGGGGCACGTGGCCCGGAGCCGTGGGGCACGTGGCCAGGAGCGTGGGGCACGTGCCCCGGAGCCGTGGGGCACGTGCCCCGAGCCGTAGGGCACGTGCCTCGTAGACGTGGGGCACGTGCCCCGGAGCCGTGGGGCACGTGGCACGGAGCCGTGGGGCACGTGCCCCGGAGCCGTGGGGCACGTGCCCCGGAGCCGTGGGGCACGTGCCCGGAGCCGTGGGGAACGTGCCTCGTAGACGTGGGGCACGTGCCCCGGAGCCGTGGGGCACGTGCCCCGGAGCCGTGGGGCACGTGGCCCGGAGCCGTGGGGCACGTGCCCCGGAGCCGTGGGGCAAGTGCCCCGGAGACGAGGAGCACGTGCCCCGGAGCCGTGGGGCACGTGCCCGGAGCCGTGGGGCACGTGCCCCGGAGCCGTGGGGCACGTGCCCCGGAGCCGTGGGGCACGTGGCACGGAGCCGTGGGGCACGTGCCCCGTAGCCGTGGGGCACGTTCCCTGGAGCCGTGGGGCACGTGCCTCGTAGACGTGGGAACGTGCCCGGAGCCGTGGGGCCACGTGGCCCGGAGACGTGGGGAACGTGCCCCGGAGCCCGTGGGGCACGTGCCCCGGAGCCGTGGGGCACGTGCCCCGGAGACGTGGGGCACGTGCCCTGGAGCCGTGGGGCACGTGGCCCGGAGCCGTGAGGTACGTGCCCCGGAGCCGTGGGGCACGTGGCCCGGAGCCGTGGGGCACGTAGCCCGGAGCCGTGGGGCACGTGCCCCGGAGCCGTGGGGCACGTGCCCCGGAGCCGTGGGGCACGTGCCCCGGAGCCGTGGGGCACGTGGCCCGGAGCCGTGGGGCACGTGCCCGGAGCCGTGGGGCAAGTGCCCCGGAGCCGTGGGGCACGTGCCCCGGAGCCGTGGGGCACGTGGCCCGGAGCCGTGGGGCACGTGGCCTGGAGCCGTGGGCACGTGCCCCGGAGCCGTGGGGCACGTGCCCCGGAGCCGTGGGGCACGTGGCCCCGAGCCGTGGGGCACGTGGCCCGAAACCGTGGGGCACGTGCCCCGGAGCCATGAGGCACGTGCCCCGGAGCCCTGGGGCACGTGGCCCGAGCCGTGGGGCATGTGCCCGGAGCCGTCGGGCACGTGGCCCAGAGCCATGAGGCATGTGCCCCGGAGCCGTGGAGCACGTGCCCCGGAGCCGTGGGGCTCATGCCCCGGAGCCGTGGGGCACGTGGCCCGGAGTCTTGAGGCACGTGGCCCGGAGCCGTGGACACGTGCCCCGGAGCCGTGGGGCACGTGCCCCGGAGCCGTGGGGCACGTGGCCCCGAGCCGTGGGGCACGTGGCCCGGAGCCGTGGGCACGTGCCCCGGAGCCGTGGGGCACGTGGCCGGAGCCGTGGGCACGTGGCCCGGAGCCGTGGGGCTCGTGGCCCGGAGCCGTGGGGCACGTGCCCCGGAGCCGTGGGGCACGTGGCCCGGAGCCGTCGGGGCACGTGCCCCGG